>NC_051174.1:127934593-127974593 GCF_013339725.1 Rhipicephalus microplus
GCGCAACTGACCGAAAAAAAGTAGCATACCTATGTGTTTCATGTAAGGCTTGGCTATGTGCTTTCGTTTTCCAAATTTTCTAGTGTAGGCTAATGTTCACCACAACGCAATTCACCAAGGTTTTTGTGTTAGGAAATTCCAGCTAATCTTTATAATTCGATGGCAAAAAAATTTAGTAGTCATGTAGAGAGATACGTTTTTAATCGAGGGAAATCCAGCCGATATATGATGAATATGTCTGTTAAAATTGTGGAGTATTGTAAAACCAAACCAAAGATATATTTCAGATCTTTGAGTACGTTAGCCAAAAGAATCAGAGCCGCCTTTTAATTGTCGCCCTTAGTTGATCGTGCGAAACCATGGGAACGACAGATTACAGTAAGAAGAAATCAGACGTGGTCATGACACTACGTTGTCCCATTTGAAATGGTACGTCTATGTTTCCTCCAGTATGCACAGTGCATCATCTATCCAGATGTTAACGAAATTTCAAGTCCAACAAAGTGAGTGATTACTTTTCGAAAGTGGCACACACGAACGTCAGGAAGCCGGTTCCACAGTAATTCTTTGCACACGTTGAAATAAACGGTGTGCTTTACACCATATATTACCCAAATAATAATTTTCACCGGAACCTGTAATGACTAGCAGGAACCCTATCCTGATTCCTAATGGTCTATATACAAGTCCACTTTTTCCAATCTAATCTGCCTTTATCTAGCCCGTGTGTAATGCCATGGCACCAACTCCCATCTGATATGCCTTAATCTATTGTTTACTGCCATGGCGCCCACTGGTTTCTTCATAATGTGGACATTACGTTGAAACACTGCGGCACCTGAATAAGGCCTTCTAAACTGACCTAAAATAATTTCCGTCACTATGCTCGTCTTTCCTTGTAGGTGCTTCTGGGTGGCCCCCAGTCGTCTGTCTCCGAATCGCGCTGCTGCTCGACCAGCCCCAACTCGGCCGATGAGGCCCTGGTCGCTCAATTGGCTGGCCTGGGCCTCGGTCCCAGCGCCGCCATGACGCCCCTGTCACCGGGATCAGCCGGCGCCCAGGCGGCCGCCTCGGCACCAGCGCTGGGCGCCGTCGCAGCCGTGGCTGCCGCCGCTGCCGGTTCCTGCACAAACCCCGGGGCGGCCACTCCGGTCGTCAACGGCACGGGAACGCGCTCCCTCACCTTCACCACGGCCAGCTTCGCACAGACAAAGTTCGGCTCGACCAAGCTCAAGACAAGCTCCAAGCGCGCCCAGAGACTCTCGCCCACCGAGCTCAGCCTGAGGCGAGAGCAGCAGCAACAGCAGCAACATCAACAGCAACAACTCGTCGCCAGGGGGCCTGCAGCGGTGCCGACGAGCGGCAACCCCATCTCGCCGCACGATCTGTACGGATCGGCGGCGGCCGCTGCGGCTGCTCTCCCCCTTGATGCGTTCGGCGATGCGGCCGCCGCGGTGGTGGCGTCGCAGGTGGCGGCGGCAGCGGCGGCTGCTTGCCCGCCGCCGCCTCCCACGACTGCGTCGCGGTTCGCGGCAGCGGCGTCTCCCTTCTTGGCTGCGGCTGCTGGTGGTTCGTTTCAGGGACATCATCATCATCACCACCACCACCCGCATCACCACCACCACTCGGTGGTGTCCGGTGCGGCTGCCGAGCTCGGGGCGGCGCTCCAGCAGCACCTGCTGTTGGCCAACTAGTCGGAGCAGCGCAGCAACTGTTCTTTCTTTTTGTACTTTTTGTTATTTCCTAGAGGGCCCACACTCTCATGTTGAAAAAAAAAAGAAATGAGCTACTGCATTGTCAGCCAAGAGGTTTCGGCTGAATGGAAGCCGAAGCTGTGGCCACAGTGGCTCATTTAACAATTGTTGTTGAATGTGACCATCGAGGAGCAAGACGGAATGTCAGAAAGAAAGTGAAAAATTAGTAGGACCTCTAGACGCCCTTGATTAAAAGAGAAATGCTTGCGCTTTGCTTGACCAGTGCCAGTTTGGTCTAATTCGGAGGGCCGATGCTTTAACAAGGAGCAACCTTGTTTTAATAACTCCTTTATTCGAGAGCATATAAACAGTCTTGTATTTGAGTTCATTTCTTTAGGGCGGGCTCTCATTGTCCAATCGTTTCACGCGTACTATGCGCTGGCGCCCAGCGGAGGCGGAAATACACTCTTGCTGTATGAAGGTAAACACGATACTGACTGGTTGTTCTGTGAAGTTGAGCATCTACTAGTACTTTCTCAACAGTTGTTGGATAACTGCAAAAACAAATAAACAGAATGATCGCTTCTGTAAAAGCACTCAGAAGAGAAGGTCATCGTACATAAGTTTCCACCTGTTGCATAACACCGCTCGAAAAAAAAATCTTTTAGTGAGCTGTAGCGCCAGCTTTCAAAGCGAAATTAGTATTGAGATAAACAGAGAATGGCTTGTTGGCTGAATATGAGGGGCAGAGCGTTCCATTTGTCATGGAAGTTGTTAAAGCTTCAACGATGAAGAGCAGCCTTTTTCTTGAAGATATTTCTTTACGGAACACACATTGTTCGAAGGTTGTGTTCTTGTTGTAGTTTTGCATGTTACGAGATCATTGTAACGAATGTTTCCATATAAAGTACAGAGCTTTTAAGAGTCGTTGAAGTGTTCCCCTTACGTTAGAGAGCGTTGCCAATGCCGCAGGGGCAGCACACAAGAAACTATCTCTTGTTGAGTGTCCTAAGAAGGAAACGGTGTACAAAATAGTTTGGTTCGGTCTGTTTTGATTCGTCGCGTTGTAGTTCTCGCGTTCGGCCAACTTGTCCACCTTGACTAGAGTTGCAGCCGCGCCATTAGCAAGGGGACCCTCAGGAAACCGCTTGTTAAGGATGACCGCGTGTGTGACGTTAGTTAAACAAAGAGCGGCAGGTCCTTAGCTACTGCGGTTGCCAAAAATTCGTTCCCACGAAAGATGCACAAGGCAACAACAATTTATACCCTGAGTGTCATGTTTATCACACAATCCATCGCATGTTTAGTTTCACAGAAAATTGCTTGTCTGTTGTATTTTCTTGCATAGTTTCGTTTTCCAGTTTATGGACACTCGGAACCAAATATTATTATTATTGCCATCACTGCTTTCAAAGCTTTGTGAAGAGCACCGTTACAATATTTGTTATGGGAATCATAGATGTCCTCTGCATTCGTCTCAACTTAGCTAAAAGAAGAGATACTGATGCTTTTAATAGCGTGGCTTCCTTTCACGCTGTAAAATGTATACCTCCGCTATTGTATTACACACATCGCACAAACTTCTGCTCTAAGGCCAATCCTATAGCGCCTGAAAGATATATATTCGTTGAGAAAAAGACCAATGAAGATGTCTATTTTTGACGACACGCATGTTTTCCAGATGTAAACGTTTAGGAAGCTGTAGTTGCTGTTGATGTTGAACAATATGTTGTTGAACATTTCTGGGCGTCTGGAGGTTCTTCCACGGCATACCGAAACGAGCGCCATATGCTAATCTTGACGTCTAAGTGTTACGGCAAAATCATAAGTAGGACCATTAGAAAAAGAAACAACTAAACAAAATAAATAATATCAACTTTAGTGAACGGAACCTGTCAGGAAAGGAAGTGTCAAAGAATGTTCACTACAACGCAGACATTAGGCTTAGACCTTCGACAAAATAGCGTCCGCTTAGCAGGTGGCGCCAGTTTCTCCAATGTGCATTAACTATACCATTGCCGTGGTTCGGCGTCGCATAGAATTGTTGGGTGTTCATCTCGTGGTCCTGAGGTGCCAGGGCAGAAATTGTTAACATCCCACCCGGCGTTTGTATTTGTAGCGAAGTTAGTTACAACCATGGCTAATGTAGGTGGTTGAAGGACGCTGGGCCACAAACGTGCGCCCCTCGTTAGGGGTGCTGCAGACGCTCGCCTAGCACTGGCACGCAGAAGACGGGAATTTCGCCGCCGTGTGCGACATTCGTCCTCGTGGAAAGCTCGCATAATAAGTTGCAAGCCGTCAACCCTAATAGAGCTTCGGGCCTGCCTTAGGCGTACACAATTTTCCGATGATGAAACACTTCAGAGAGAGGGGGAGAGAGGCGCCCGCTTTGATCGTTGCAAGACAAGGCAATCGAGATTAGCACTCAGTCAAACTAGCGAGCCAACAGGACCTGTAGTCATGTTCGAGGAAAAGTCACCCTGGTTCTATTATTCCGGTATCTTTACCGTTTTGAGGAAGTGAGAGCCAGTGATCCTGCTTGTTTTTGTATCGTATTACAATAGCGATTGGTAGCGGCACTATAACGACGGCAACAGAGTCTCAGCATGCCACTTCTGACATGATGCACTGCCTTTGAGGTGACTGTCACGTCATATCGGGCGAAGCGCACTGTTCAACTATCGGGTGACGAGGCGGGCTCTGCAGCTACGCCGGGACAGTTTAGTCCAGTGCTTTGTTGCCACGGGCCGTCATGGAACCTTCCCGCCATAGAATCGAATGGCGGAAAGCAGACGCTGGGACGTCATTCTGTCACTCAGAGAGCCAGAGCTGACGAAGGCGACGCGTTGCGGCGCTAAAAGAGGTCTAGTCAAGTGCAAAGAGCTACGACTCGTTCATTACTGCCGTGACGTCACTTCCGCTGGGTCCCCGCAACGGCGCGTCACGTGACTCCCCAGGGGCGAGTGGAACGCCACCGGCGTTTCTAGGCGGAAGTGACGTAGGTGCTCAGACTCTGTTCTCCTCGAATAGTTCAGCTGCGTTGCCATTGCCTGGTTCCCAGTTTCCCACATTTTCAATTGAGTGATACATATATATACATATTGTGGACAACCTTTCTCACTCGCCTTTTTCCGTGTCGTTTTTTCTGTACTCGTTTTTTCTACTACGAGGTGTGTCGGTGTGTTTGATACAGAATGACCGCGCGATGACCGGGTTGTATGTACTTCTCTGTAAACGACACTGCCGCTAGGGGCGCCGTGAAGCTCGTCTGCTACACCTGCGCCACGCTTGTTACTGCGCGCACTCATTATACTCAAGGCGTGGTATGCGTACGTAGCAGCTTAGACGTGGTACATACCAAAAATTCGCGTTGGCCTTGCCAGATGAGGGCTGCATTTCCGCGTCAGCGTTGCGGAGAACATGGCTGTGACAATTATGAACAATATTTTTTTTTCTTTTCATATCGGCGACCGTTATCTTTCCTGTGCCATTCATAAAGCTAACATTCTGAATCTGTTTGAATTACGAAGAAAGCAGGAGTTTAAGTTCCCAATTCATAATCAGCTGGCGCAAAATGATTCGTTTTTTGATTGATAGTAACTAGGGCACGAGCTTCGGGAGATTCATTCATTCACAAAAATTTAATTGTGTCCTGAAGCCCGGTCTTTTCAGACCGAGGCGGGCCACGTCCACGTTGGTATCGTCAGGCTAACCTTGTGGCGTCATCGTGGACCTTCTGGACTGCCCGTAGTCGGTCTTGATAAGACGCGCTTCGCACCATCGTCTGCCAGTAGAGCCATTGTTCTTCGGGGTCGGCGAGAGTCGTAGGACAGCCCGCCAGCATGTGTCTGATCCCAGTGATGCCGTCGCCTTCGTCACACTTGTCTTGAATTTCACTGCGAGAATAAATATTGCTGTGCCTGCAGACCGCATTATCCAAATCCACATCGAACTCTTTTCCCAGACTGATCCCTCAGACACGTTGCTATCAATGTGGCCGTTAGTCGTACAGCCAGACGCGCTTCGCAGCAAACCGAGCGGCACTGTCACGTAGCATTGTATCGTCGTTGTCGTCAAGCTTCGTCGTTGTAATCGTCATATTTTTATATCTATACGAAAACAGAATAAGAGTTTTTTTTAGGTTGTCGTATTTTAGTTCTTGCGGGGTCCGCTGCATTTTTCCAGGCAGAGGGAGCGTCAGTACAAAAGGTCAGATTTCGGTACGGGCACTGTGCGGAGAAGCGCATGCGCGGTTTGTCGCACTGCGCGTGAAGTGAGCGTATTAACGCCGTCGTTAGAACTATACGCGTGCTCTGGGTTTCCCCTTGGAGGAGGGAGAGAGTCAAGCGTGACCGCAGCGCCCCCAACCCTCCTCCCTGCACTTCGATTGGTTGAGTACGAATGTAATATAAACTTCAAAACGCCTGCTCTTATGAATATGAAGCGATGACGTGCTTTGTACAATGGCCGACCATTGGTTCCTCGCATTCTGATAGAACAAGGGAAGTAGGCTAAACAGCTCTTCCAACGCTGTATAAAGTCCTCGGCTGTCAATACTGTCAAAAACCTGTACAACCATGACCCTGCGCTATAAGCGATGGATGGATATGTCCGACTGAGTACTGAGTTATATTAGATGATTAGGAAGAGCAACTCGTCGCCAGGGCCAGGAGGGCAGTAGAAGCCAGAGGGTTCCTGGACTAAGAAGCCCTCCCACCTCAGGGTGACAGTGGGCATTGCTCGGGACTCTGTTTCAAAAAAAAAAAAACGTTTACTTCTCTCTCTCTAGGGGGAGCAGCCACTCTTACTCGTGCGCACGCATATGGTTAAGGCGATAGCGTGAAAAGTCGCGAGACATTGAAACGAGACTGTAGTCACGACGGGGGAACAGTGAGATATCGACCGGGGCGAAGAGAATCTATTTTGTGTGTGGCGCAATAAGCATAGCGAGGGGTTCGATCTCCGCCAACCCTCTTTCGCCCCCCTCCACATTTTGCTTCTGAGTCCGCAAAATGTAAATGCATATATATGAATATATCTACTATATCCATTTACGCCTACAACGTAACACAAAGGACAAGAACCCAGTGGCCTCCCAATCAAAATTCTCGACGCGGTGCAAGAAGGAACCATGGCAAGGAACAAACATCGGAACTCACTAGTCGCGCTAGCCTTCGATAATCTGGCCGGAAATGACAATTCCTGGCGCCATTTAAATTCAGAAATGTCATAAAGCTCACGATCTTGGCCAGTTATGACTAATCTGAATGCCTTTTGCTATTGGATGAAAAAAAAATATGTCAATGTTCTCATATCCTACCGTGCCCTGAAACATGCAATCTTTCCCAATACGACTGGTGCACAATGAAGGTACGGTGCATCTTATTAGTTGAAAAGTGTCAGTGCTTTATCACATTCTCCATATTATTCGGCATCTTGACAGCTATAATTGGTAGACATGGTGGTATAGCTTCTTTTATTGGCTAAAAAACCACAACGTTTCAAAATTCTGTCATATTCTGAGACTCGCCATCTGGTCAGATCTATGTGGCCTATGAGACGGCTGCTGTTGGTCCCATTGAGCAAAATATCTTTACGCTGTCAAAGTCTGCCCTTTAGTATGAAACTGGCCTTGTCAGTTGTAAGATGTCCACAAGGCGGGTACAGCGTACCCCTTTGGTTCGAAAATCTCAACCCTAACAAATTCAGCCATTTTTGGAAGCTCGCCACATAGTTGGTGGTCGCCACATTGTTGGCCGTTCACAATTCGTGTGCAGCCTCTCCCATTGGCTAAAAGATCTCGATATTCTCAAGTACTGCCATATTGCGTTAGACACCATATTGTCTGCTGCGGTCGGACCACAAGGCAGCTGAAGCACCTCCCATTGGCTCGAAAATTGCTCTCGTATCCTCATACTCGCTGGCTTGTTATTTAACACTGGTGTTTTCCACAATAGATAAGAAATCGGAGTGACTTAACGCTGGGAATCAGCCGTAACTGGCGCGATCAAGGAGCTCCGATGATTACAGTTCCAACCAGGCCTTCCTTCAGCATTACGACATAAAGCACCACACGGCTACCTGCCCGTCCGCGCAATAATGCGCCGCCAAACCACCGAGGTTGGCAGCATGCGACAGAGCCTCGGAAAAAGTTGGCATAGAACGTCAACTCCTGGCGGACGACGACAGGACGGCTCCGCAGCGTTCTCAAAAAGCGAGGGCCACGCCGACGTTGTTCTCATTTTTCTTTGTCGAAGCTTTGTTGTTCATTTAGAAGAAGAGGGAGGCCTCGCGTCTTCAAAGCTATTTTCGTATGCCAGCTGAAGAATGCTAGACCTATCAGCGAGCCGGGGACCGGTACGTTATGTGGGGCGCCGCGTCGAAGGGTTGGGTTGGTGTGGTCGATGACGCGGTCGTGTTTGTGATGGTTTCCCGCTGTTGTTGTTGATGTTGCTGCTGCTGCTCCTGTTGTTGCGCGTGTCGTGCAGTAGTAGTAGGGTGGCGCTACAAGCCGAAGAGGTCGTCCTCGTGTTGCAATGAGAGTGGTGGTGTGTGCGTTGGAAAGCGTTCATTTAGCGCAGGCACGGAGTGGTAAGAGACGGTGCCAAGACGAAATTGGAACGGAGGACAAAACAGCGGGTTGGTGTCAAGCCTGGGGTGTTTATTGGAAGCTGCTGCAAAATTTATGAAACTTGTAGGGTGCCGAACAGAGCCTGTGGCGATATAGCTAGCTGGAAAACGTGACACGCTGTTCACACTTACCGCATGCCACAAGATATGACGACGTGTATTTCGAGTAACGTATTGGTTGTCCTTGCAAAAGAGCTGAGGGTTATGTGAACATTGGGCGTGAGCCAGTTTCGCTTTTCGTCTGCTAGCCGCTTCGCCATTGGTTTCACTTCCGTCATCTATATCACTTATCGTCTGTTCCACTTGTAGTATGCTTCACTTCCGCTAGGTCTCTCGTTCCTAGTTCTTTTGGCGCCGCCTCCCCGTGTCTTGCACAAAATGACAGAGATAAGAGAAAAAAGAGAGAGAAGAAGAGTGGAAGCAAGAGATGAGAGTGTGATATGGAAGAAGCGCAGTGATATCCACGTCCTAAGATTCCAAAGGTGTTAAAAAAAGATGCATATAATACACAACAGGAAGTCCCTTTTATCTTTTGTACTTTGACTTAGTGCAGATGATACGCGCCCCGTGGCGCTCGTCTGCTGACGAGGCAGCCACACACTGTCTGCACTGTTTCTTCACATCTTGTTACATTTTAATAAGTTTTTAAATAAATGTTGGACAAAAGCGTCGCCAAACGTGTCCCTCGTGTTTTTGGTGGCGTTGCCTAGGGGGCTTTCATGCCTCCTGGACCTGGTGCTACCATAAGCGCAAGTACGCACTCTGGCACCTGGAACATCGTGCCCTTCTACGAGTACAAGGCGTGCTGTCTGAAACATTGCGATGGTATCCTGTTCTTGGCTCCAGCAATTTATTATAGCGCTTGCGGAACACGAAAGCACAGACATTTGAGAGTCTTTAAGATGAAAGCGTCGATGAGATAATGCTTTTGACACCAGCTGGCAGAACACACCAACACTGAACACAACTCTTTGTCGTTTCGCAAGCCGTTATAAATTGCTACAGAAAATCAAGGAAAAAAATTTGTTTTTCAAATATATAATCAAAACTAAGGTCTCGCTATGTGCGTGTGACGTCTCGTGATTCATCCAGGTCTGACCGTTGCGGCTGCTTAGGCGCAGCAAATGTTTTGACTATTCGCCGGTCTGAGTGTATGGTTTCCTTAGATTATTGAACGTATTTCTCCTTTACTCATGAGCGATTGTCATAAATCGGATGGTAGAGGTCAAAATTTGGGACATCACGGTACCGACCAGTGCAGAAGTGCAAGTGTCGAGTCGGCACCGGTCTATGATGCTCGCGTTCGTTCTTGCTATATCAGAAAGTTCTGTTCAGGTTCACGTGTCACTGTGGTCAATGTTTACACAGCCGAATCACAAAAAGGTTACAATCAATTGATTAAGCTGCTACATGCCGATGGAGAGGATAGCAGCACATTGCAAAATCTATTGATCTTGTGTCTCCAAGAGAAGAACCAGGGCTATCACACGAAAGCGTGAATCGCATTCTGTCGGTATAGATGTTTCGTGCCCCGGTTCACGGTACGAAACGCAGTGAAAACCGCCGTCACCTGCCCTCCTACAACGCAGTGACAATCACCGTCACCTGCCTCCCTATTTCTGTTAAGGCCTTCGCATGCTGTGGTGGACGACCTCGGTAAAGCGTTCAAGAATGCCTGAAAAAGACGACGACGACTGAAGTCCCAAAAGATGATTCGGGGTGAATAGTCAGTCTTTCTCGTGAGCGCACCCACCACGAACATTTGAAAGCCTTCGACAATAACACTAATGACTCGCCCGTCTGACGCAATAGAACATGCCTTTAGCAAAACTTTCTCAAACACAATGAGCATTTGCGAATCATCATCCGTCTTACCAAGAAAGCGTGGTGTGGTAAACAGCTCAGCTGAGTTTCTCCATGAAGTCCTGGAATTTATACCAACGTCAATACAGGCGTGTACAGGGTTCTCCCTTGGAGCCATGATGGTTTGCTGTACAGCGTTACCCCCCTTCTCCCGTTCCTCCAGTTTCGATGGCGGGGAGTTTTGACGGCGACGGCGGGGTGAGGGCCTAAGGAGTTCGCTCTTAATAAGGCGACGACAGTTGACAACGATTATAAAAAAATGTCGGTTTTGCAAGTGGCATTGCATGCGAGGTAAACAAAGAAATGGGTGGAATACAACGGTGCGGTTATGGTTTGAACATCAGGTCTGTGAAGAGTGATTACGTGTGTTATCACAAGTTTTCCCTACAGAAGCGCCGTTCGGTAGACGTGCACTTCTGCTGTTCCGCTTGTCGAGCAGTCCCCCCAGTAGAAACATTAATGTGTGGCCTCTGCTCACGCCATGTCGAAGAGTTGTGACCAACAGCGCCTGATAGATGGAAGTGTTCATTTTCTCAGTTCAAAACTATCATTGAAATAGCATGACCCGGCTGCTACGTTGGTCTAGTGGTTATGGGACTCAACCACTGACTCGAAGGTAGCGGGATCGAATCCCGGTTATGATGGCTGCAATTTTGATAGCGCTGAAAGTACTCGAGGACTACATACTTAGATTAAGGTGCGTGTTAAAGAACTCTAGACGGAAAGGAAAATGATAAGATTAATCCGAAGGTACAAAATGAGAATGAAGTGGGTCAAAGAAAAACGGGTGTTGAAGACATCTTCGTTGAAATCCAAAACAAATGGTCATGGGCAGGGTGTGTAGCGCGGAGACAACACAACCAACGGGCCTGAAGAGTATCAGTCTGAATTACAAGATAAAAAAAAAAAGGCGCGCGACGGCAAGGTGGAAAGTGCGGTGAACTTTAAGACTGAGAAGTCTGCGTATTACTTGACTGCAGCAAGTGCAGGAACGGGTCGATTCGTGATAGGTGGAAGCGACTCTTGCTCCGCAGTGCGTGGACTCAAGTTGATAATGATGATAATGAGGATGAGTTGAATGAAGATGATGGAAAAGAAAGCACATACATTAGCAATAAATTGTGGACTTTCGATTCGTAAGCACTGTATACATCTGTACCAATCATATGAGGCAACTATCAGTGCTTCAGATAACCATGCTGCTAATGTACAAAAAGCAGTAGTGCTAATCAATTTATTGTCTTCGTCTCACGTCATAGTTAACGCGTTCAGTGTGTGGGAAAGTCCGGGGCCTCGCGTGCTTCAAAAAAGAAGGGAGATCCTTCAGTTTCAGACTTACCGCTGTCAAGTTCTAACACGCTGGCACATCACTATAGCTATCGTCGGGTAATACTGCCAGTTTTTCTATACCGGCGCCAGCGTCATGTGTACTGCGTCTAAATTAAGGTTGAGTTGATTGTGACGTAATCGTATAACGAAATGTGCACCCGTTATGGTTTCCGTATGGTACATACTTTTTCTGAATTTTTCTTGAAATTACCGATGAGTTCTTAAACAAGCTGTACCAGCTTGCCGTATGCACGACTGTCAATATCGTTTTAAAGTGACGGTATCGTGAAGGAGCACAAAAAAATAACAAGTAGAGGGTTTCAATTTCAAAATCATGACCACCGAAAAGGAATTGTCAGACAGGAGCATCGAAAGACTTTGGCAGAGCTTTCAGCGAGATTGCTCTGTCCGTACTGCCCATCGTATAGCCAGCGAAAACGCTGTCTCTTATATTGCGTAAGGTTTATTCCAAAATAGAAATGTTTAAGAAACGAAACCTTAGAACTTATCACATGAAAAGAATTTGGATTACTTTAGTGCTGGAAAAGTGACTGACGTCAAGTTCTTGCGAACGACTCGAAGCTGCCTTCGCGTCGCGTTTCTATTCTCCAGTTCTCGGAAAAAAAGAAAAGCCATATACGAGAGAGCACTCACCCGAAATCGAAGCCGTCCCTCGGGTAATGCAAGCAGGGCACATTTTCGAAGCAGCAATGTCGCAACGATTATTTCTGCTGAAAAGAAAAATCGCAGCCCTGTTTATTCGGTCTATTGTGGCTGGACACATTGAACGCTTTTACAGGCGAGCTATTGCGCAGCGAAGCGAAGGTTAACACGATGTCGCGTAAAGCAATGCGCTCAGCTATGAAAATATTCGCTGCTGAATAGACGCCCCCTTTCTCACCCCTTCTTTTCTTTTCATGCGGCGCAGCCTTCTATAAATAGTTATGCCCGGTTTCATAATCATTGCAAGTTTGTTGATATCGATGGGCTATACGAGTACGCCTATCCCGCTTGATTTCGCAATTTTGATTACTTTATAACTACACTGTTACTCGCTTTCGCTTAAAGCAGCCGGCACATGGATTATATTACCCGCACAACGCAAAAAACACGTAGCAGCGATAGCACTAGGTTATACTATTCCAGCAGTAATGAGAAATCTGCTTTATATATCCGGAAGGAACGGAAAAAGGTAGCATGTGATACCATGAATAGGTGCCCAGACACCATTTCGGGTTTCGCGAAAGGCCATATTCTATAAATAGCAAGATGTGCTGCGAACAGTTTAGCCGTGTTTTACAGTCGTCCACGGCGCGCATAGTTCGCGAGGGGATCACAAAGTGGCGACTTTTTCAAGTGCCCCCTCTTCGTAGGCGAAATGGGTGGCGGCCGGGCGTCACTCACTTGGAGGCCAGACCGAGGTGATTCTATACACTGTTTTCAAAGAATTTTCTTCGAGAAGGCACTGGCGGCGCCGAGTCTGAAACCCGCCACGCAGGGAAAAGTGTTTCACCTCCACTGGCGTCACTAATGAACTGTGCCGAAATACGGCACTTCTTCGCCTCCTTCTTCGCTACGCGCTCGGTTTCAGTTCCCTACGGCATGGATTTGAGAAAGTGGTTCCAGCTACACTAAAGTTCGGATAACCGTTGCCTTCTTCCTTTCTTGTGGACCGCTGGCGAGTAAAGTATCATAACTTGGCACACGTGTTTCAAGAAGTATAGTGTTTCAAGTACACGACTTTACCGTAGAGACCAACGTTTGAACATCTGGTTTAGATAAAATCCTAAGCACCTCGGTATGTTTCATCGAGGATTCTGACACCACTGCTAAGCCAAACACGTTTCGCAGTAACGGCGAACCTTAAACTTATAATGTTCATAGTACGGACCAGCAGCGAGTGGGAAATTATCATACCTTAGTGCCTCCACGCCCGTTTATGATGGACAGTGACTACAACAAGACACTCCGACAAGCCGAGACCCCGACGGGCTTCATCCCTAAAACAACTCTTGCCACGGGAATGCGCTCAGCAAGTGTGAAAACACGCGAGAAGGAAATTCAGGTAGCGATGCGTCGTCGTCACACCATCGCTAATTTTGGATGATGCCACATGTTTAGACTGTGTGTGCTAGGGTATACGCAATTTTTCGATCAGCGAGGATCAAGTGAATTGTCCTCTCAGTTGCTTTGAGGGTCAATGTAGAAAGTTTAAGCGAATTTCGCTGAGCCGACGTGAGCAAATGGCAGAATAAAAATGTGTGTCTAACGAAAAAAAAGAACACATGTCCAATAAAAAAAATGAGCCGTTGAAATACTCCATCGTTCTTTCATGACGTCCCGCTGATAATCATGTGTAAAGGCGCTGGCGCCAACTTTGAAAGTGTAGCTTCGAACTTCATTTCCTGTTCAAATCAGAAACCTGTCATGATCTAACTAATAATTCATGAGCTTTCAAAGAATATTTTGTCGCGCTAATTGATCGTGCGACTGCCCACTTTCACGTTGGTTATGTAGTTCTATTGATTACGCATTTGCGTTTGTTTTGTAAGTTTCTTACACAAATGCAATGAAAATCATAGTGAAAAACATAATGGAAGGTTTCTAAGGCACGTTGCCGGGTTAGTTGGTTAGGGTTAATTATTCATTTGTGTGCGTGTGTGTGTGTGTGTGTGTGTGTCTGTCTGTCTGTCTGTCTGTCTGTCTGTCTGTCTGTCTGTCTGTCTGTCTGTTTGTGTCCTTGTCCTGGTGCGTCATGACCACATAGGTTTCCAAGGAAACTAGCATGGTTTCCGCACGGAAACATATAGTTATCACATGCCGAACGCGCCCACACATGGAATGACACACTGAACATTTTTGTAGGGTTTAGTATCGCTTCGAGTGCCGCTGCAACTTTTCAGTCTTACAGCGTCCAACATAAAGCTAAAAATAGCTCTCGAGCGGGGCCACGCCTGTTCGGAACAGCAGTGAGCGGCGGCTCAGTGTGCCAGAGTGGTAAGGGCGCGGTACAACTGACAGGAAGGAGCGTAAACACAAGAGAGGTCCACATCCGTCTCTGCGGGTGCGCGTCGCTACGCCTACGCCTATGACCAATGATCAATCCAGGCGATCGACGCATGCGAGCTGACGTTGATCGATATCGAACAGGGCCAAGCTGAGCCCCGGGAGTTCTGAGGGCACGACTGGGGTGTCCGAGATATTTTGTTGCATTCTTCGGTCTGGCATACGTCGCAACGCGAAGGAGGCGTTGCTCAAGCTGTCGCAGCAATTGCAGAATGTCTGCTTGAAGGTTACATGCGAAGTTTCGAGGAAGTATATGTATAGCGCTATTTGTAGATGCACGGAATGTTGCTATGAGCCAAGTCTACCAGTAAATGTCTACAGGGGTGTCCCGGGAACAGACACACTTTTAGGTGGCTTGCCAAACCCCCTCACAATCACAGCCTAAGCAAAGTAAGAAGCACTGGAATGAACACAGGTCAAGAAGACGACTGGATGAACGCGTCCTCTTGTCCTGCGCTTGCAATGGTTCTGGGCTATGCATTCTGCTTAGTTATGACCACCAACCAACACACCCCAATTCATATCTATTCTGAAATGATGGCATACCGGAGGTATGCAGCCAATTAGACGTATAACGTTTACACATTGCCACTGCATTACCTCTGCTAGGACTCCTGTCCGTCACGCTGGTACAGTTAAGACGGTGCTCGGCTGCTGAATTGAAGGTTGTGGGTTCTATACCGGCAGCGGCCATCATATGTAAATGGAAGCAAAATGCCCGAAGCCCGTGTACTGTGTGACGTAAGCGCACGTTAAAGAACATCAGACGGTCAAAACTTACGGATCTTGCCACTACGCCGCGGCTCATAATGATGCAGTGAATTGAGCACATAAAACCCCCCAAATGAATATTTCAGCGGTGAAGCTGTTTAAGCTAGCTGTGATTTGTGTGGCCTATCAGATAAATGCCATCATAATGAATGGGTGGGTGACACAGAAATCTGGCAAGTCTCAGCACTACGCACCATTGGTCAACTACACGTGAAGAAGGCAAAAGTAAGCCCAACAAGCAGTGGCAAGCCGAGTAGGAAAAACGAGAGGATACCATGCTCGGGGACAACTTTCTGTGGCTTTGTAGGGAAAGCTGCGGAAGCGGAGCTTTTGCACATCCCCGAAATAGTCCGGCTAGACTCGCTTTTCGATCGAAGGCCGTGTTCGAACAATGCCGCAGCATAGAACTTGCAATGTCTGCTTACGCAGCCATTTGCAAGAGAAATTCAACGCAAGCTCGTTCGGCGAGTCATCGGAATAGCTGGAGGGTGACGCGCGCTCACCCAAAAGGCGAAGACGCCACTTTGACTATGAGGTGCAGCTAAAGCGTGCGACATTTTCAGACGTGCAAAACGCGAAATTACACTTCATAAAGCAAAACCAAAAACCATATCTTCTTGGTTCGTTCAGCGCCTCTTTACAGACAGCATCCGGTATAGAGAATAAAGCAATGTTGTTGTTCAAAATTTTCGCGTGGAAAACATAGACACATTGTGGGACCATAATCTTGAGTGACGGCACACGCCCACTTTGGTTCCGTAGCCTTCCCTTCATTGCCACACAATGTTGTCCGTGAGATTAGTGAAACGACAGAGGCAACTGCGGCTGCGCAAAGACCCCGAAGCAATGGAAGGTTCACGCCAACGTCGACGTGCCCGTACATATATGAGAAGTGCGAAAGCTTGTTTCAGAGCGAGTTTCTGTCTCTGAAGTGGGGAAATCCGTGTCGTGTCCATCACTGTCCGTGGTTTAACCATAATTTCTCCGCACTTAGATTCACCTAGTGAAAGCCTAACAATGACCTAGAAGCAACCATATACAGAAACAACCTTCGTCACTTCGCTAAGGCCCAGAAACAACCATCGAAACGACCAGATTAGTTTTCAGAACTGTCCAGTTTCGCTGTTCAAGTCCCTGCGAGGCTCAGTGGCAGCATAGCCTTTTCTTTTTTTTAATTTGCCTGTGTGAATATAATGGCTATCACAAGTATTGCGAGCACGGTAGTAGTCGTATATAGTAGCTGAGAAAATAAAATCCGATGTTGTCATTAGCGAATTTTGCCCCATAATGGTGGGTTTGCTAAGTCTGCGCGCTACACAAGTATTTCATTGTTTCAGGTGGTGTACGCCTCACGTGAATGCCTACACCGTAATGAAAACTAACAGACAACGAATAGGATACCATCCCTTATACGTAATGATAACATAGCAATAACGCTATCACAACGTCCCGATCACATCACCTATACTTTTTGGAATAATTTCAGTTATCATTATTATTGTTGTGCTTAACAAAGAAAACGACCTGTTTAATTTACACTTCTCTTCTGCTCCGTAATGCGTTATGTCTTCAGAACGACAGAGTAATCGTGCAGTGACTAAGACATGTCTCGCTCTGAGCAGACAGGATTTGATTCCGAGACATCAAGCGTGCCGGCACGTAAGCGCCATGGTGGCGTCGCCAACGTGCCTCCATTTTCTCAATTATCAGGCTTGCGGCCGGCAGGAACAGCTTTCCTTGTAGTCCAAAAACGGCACCCTTAAAGTACAGCTTTACTTCGTGTCTTTATGATAAAACGTGACGAAGTGTTATTTACGTGTGATTGATGTAGTTTCTGATGCACGTACACAGTTTACGACGCATGCATAGGCGTATCAGCTGGGGGGGGGGGGCAAGGGGGTCGCAAGCCCTCCCCCACTGAAGAAAGTAGGGGGGGGGGGGGCTTAGCCCCTCCACTTTCGCCAGCTAGTGGTCGCAGGTGGCCACACGCTGAAGAAAACAACAACTAAGGCTATATTTTCCTTCATCACTAGTAATCACTCAGTTATATTGTTACGAGAAAAAAGAAAGTATTACGAGGCAAAGGTACATTGTAGTGATATTTTTTCAACATTTTAACGGTAACAATTATCCCTGAAGGCTTTTGCCACGCTTTGCGCCCTTTGCAGTAGCCCTGCAGAGCAGGCTAACGCTGAACAGGTGGCCTATTACTTACACCACTTGTTCATGTTTTCATTTCACTGCAACAGGCCGATGCAGTTATAGATGGGAACGAACACACTCTTTATGGACCGGCCGGTCAAAGCATTTGCTGCTTCGGCAAAATCATTTTCTTTCATGAAAAAGAATTACCATCACCGCTGCTCTGTCGAAGTTGCTGTGAGCACATGATTGTGTCTAATCTTTCTAAATATTTTAGTTTTTGCCGCACTGGAAGTGCCAAGAAAGGTTTCCAACTTTAACCTCCGAGAAATTTGATTAGCCTTGCCTATGACAACTTGGAGTAATGGGGGGCAGTTGCAAAGCGGCGATGAATAAAGCAGTGGACTGGAGCTCAGTGGGAAGCCAAAATAAGTAAATAGAAGTGCTCAAAATACCTTTGGTTTCTCAAGAAGTGCTTTAAATAAAAAAAAAACGAATTCTTTGTGAGCTGTTTTCAGTCATTAAAATTTCATTCAATGATAAAATATTTACTGTTGAGGAGGTCATTATCCACATAATTCTATTCATGCGGATAGTTCTGAGGTAAAGCATAAGAACCATCGCGTGTAATAACATTACATGCATCATACATGACAAACATATACGTGTTGTGTCCCTGTGCATGCTGCTTAAAACTGACTGCCATTTTTTACGCCATTGAGCAAGTGCTGTGTGTATGAAAAATGACATGAGAGTGCCACCAGCGCGTCGAAGAAGTTGTCTCTCTCCTTATATATATATATATATATATATATATATATATATATATATATATATATATATATATATATATATATATATATATATATATATATATATATATATATATATATATATATATATATATATATAAATATTGATGATTGATTGATTTGTGGGGTTTAACGTCCAAAGTCATGATATGATTATGAGAGACACCGTAGTGGAGGGCTCGGGAAATTTCGACCACCTGGGGTCGAAATTTCCCTTAGCCACTAGACCACCGCGGCGGGGCTATATATATATATATATGTATATATATATATATACATGTATATATATATATATATATATATATATATATATATATATATATTATATATATGGAGAGAGAGAGAGAGAGAGAGAGAGAGAGAGAGAGAGAGAACATAGTGGTTGCCTTAACTTTAACTTTATTTTAAATAATTTTATAAAATTAAGGCAACCGCTAACTTGTGTCTCTTCTATTCCCAAGTACGTTTGGCCCATTGGAAAACTTCTTCAGTATATACGTTGGCATGCGGTTTTTATTGAAGTTCCCATTTGTGTACCTTACGATACTTTAATCATCGAGAACGGTTCGCAATATTTGGCACCGAGCGGCTCCGTACCTTTCTGGCATTGGTTTTTCCATTCCTCTTTTCCTGATTTGCCCACGTAAGCTGGCCAATCAGGCGCTTTTTCGGTTAACCTCTCCGTCTTCCGCCTTTCTCTTTTCCATTCTAATTCCCAGGCCAGTCTTAGATTTTACCTAGTCCTAGCTAACAAAAAACAAAAACGAAACAAGGCTGTCGGGAAAGGGCCCCAACGCCGCAGGATACTAAGTGGCAAGATCAAAAAAGGAAAAAAAGAGAGAAGAAGACAAGAAAATAGAATCCCGCGATGGAAACCCCATAGTAACAGGAACAGCGAATCTCCATCGTGCAGATGGGGCTCATCGCAACGCGAAGAAAGCAAGATTGAACGGGCGGAGCATAAATCCCACTGAAAATGATGAGCGCCGCTGTATCGAGCTATCGAGCGAAGTGTTTCACTGCGTTAGCATCAACCATCACTAGCCTTATAAGGAACGGTGCGCGGGCGCGTCTGACGCAACGTTGTAGCGACAGGGAAGCGGATCAAGACCCGGAAAAGAGGGGCACGTGTGAAGAGAAAGAGAGAGAGAGAGGAGTGACGGAGAGAAGGACGATGGTAGAGGGGAGGCATGGGAACGGAACAATATAGACGTGACCGCTTACGAACACAATGTGGCGGACGGCTATCAAGAGTGATATTGGGGGCGGGGGCGGGGAAGAGGACAGACTTTCTTTTGTCTATACTCAGTTTTCTCTTTCGTTTATTTCGCAGGCTTCGTATATTTTTTCTAGCATGAAGGGAATAAAAATGGTACTTTGGGAAACGAAGATGGCGTTGTCGGCTTGAATTTTCACCGGTGGTTTCTTTCCCGTTCCTGTAACAACTGAGTGATAATGAATAGTTCCGAGAAGCCTACTGGCATCGCGAATGAGACGCCGTAGGGAAGGTAAAAACGGGCCGGAACCAACGAAAAACGGAAAACAAGTAGGAGAAAGGGGTGAAAAGGAGGCACTAAAGAAGGAGAAATGTCGTTAATCCCCGGCGCGGCAAGCGGCGTTGCGCAAAACTGTATCACAAATTCCAAAACAAGCCATCACACTCGGTACCCGCACTGCCGGCGGAAAGAAGGGCACTAGAGAAATGGGGAGAGGGGGAGATGGGAAAGGGAACGTTCGCGCACCCAACAAACCAAACCGAACACAGCCTTCCGTTAGGGAGAGATGCCTGCTCCTTTGCCTTTTTCCCTCGTATATTGAAGCTGCCGTCCCGGACGCGCCAAGGCGCGGGAAGAGTGTAGAAGGGAAATGACATCGAACGTTACTGCGCATGCCCCGAGACGGGGCTGGTAGGGAGAGCTGCGCATGCGCCATGATGCCAACCTTGACCCCGCGCCGCAGCACCTGCTTTGGGGACGGATCGATAGTCGGTCCGCATAGGCGACCCCGTGGCATTTCGGCGACCCAATGGCCCTCAGCGAACACTCGGCTGTTCGGTCGACGCACAGAAAGGTTTCCCCATTTTTTCTCTTTCCTTTTCTACCACCGCCAGCTCGCTCCCTTGAGCCCGAAAAGCACAGACGCAGTGTAGCCGTAACTCATCCCTTTATCCCTATTTCCTCATTTTTTGCTGTGTGGCACCCATTTTAGGGGAATGGATTGACACCTAGAGATCTCGTACGATGATCCGAGATCATACTGGGATTGTATACGTTAGGGATACACTATGTCTCCTCCCTAAATGCCTCACGTTCCTAGCTGCCGCCCTTCTTACCCTGATACGATCGCCGCTGCCGCAAGCCCAACATGAATGAAGGCGTTTACACAGGCACCTGGGCGTCTTTAGTCTGTGGCAGCCTGGGAAAAGTTAACCTGACCAAGTCACTCCCTTTATCACTCCCTAACGTTCCATCTGTCAGCTCCCTAACCTCCCCTTTCTGTAATCCACTAGCGCGTACAACGTGGTCGTGGCGCGTTCGTTCCAAGCACTTCCGTAAATTTCGACTGCCACTTCCCCGTTCCTCAAGTATTACACTCATCAGACTGTAGGTGTGGGGCAGCATCGAATTGCTCGAGTAAACTCTGTTTCCTACGTTGCCGGCTTGCTTGTCATCCACCATGTTTTTTTATACCTTTCAATTTTAAGGTATCAAGACTCTATCTTCGTTCGTAGCAGAAGGTCAATGCGTTGTTATTACAACTGTAGTCCTTTTCCTTTAGAAAAAATGTTTTTATAACTGTTTAACGGAAGTTAGAAACCCAACATGGCAGTACAATTTACACTTATTATCAAGAAATTCAAGCGTGGACCACGCTCACGGGAATGCGGTAAGAGGAGGGAATTACAAACGATCGTTACTTTTGAAGGTGATGCAACTGGCCGATATGTTTTCCATATTGTACAGACCAATTCACAGATGAACTTAGACGTCTCTATATTGAAGTGGGTGCCGCGGGGTTATGCATCTCATGTAGAACTAGATGAACGATGCTATGGTGGACACAGACGCCTGAGAATGGCTGGGTTGCATTCCATATTTGAGACCAAAATAATTTACGCCTCGATATACAGAAGTAAGCAAATTAAATCCCTACAGCCCAACATATCTATTGAAGTACGAAGTCATCAGTGACAAAAGAAATATAACGTGTGTTCGGGGAGGTTTCGACCAGTCAGCGGGAACAGCTGATTCACGGTTGAAACGCCGAGTTAATCAGCGATGGAAAGCAAATTTAGACACTGCAGTAAAGTTAATGTCTGTGCACTGAAAAGAATTGCTTCCTACCAAATAATCTCGATCAAGAAGGCCCATACAGAGTCTGTGAAGGGAAAACGAGTGACAAAAGGGGCAAAAAAAAAAAAAAAAAACGGAGGGGTGCGGGAATCCAACAGAACCGGTCGCCCACTCACGCAGGTGCGACAAGAAAGCCTATAGTACTCTGTCTGCTGAAGCTCTCACACTCTGTCTCAAAAACAGGCCCGCGAGAAGAACGGGAGCCATTTTAGGGCAGGCATTTCTGAAGGAAGAGCACACATAATCGGGAAAACAATCTTATCGGAGAAGAAAAAAAACTAAAACACGGATGCCTCTTACGTAAAATAGGCAAAAGGTTAACATTTACTTTAGTAAGGAAAAGAATGACATTGCCTTTGACTTTACCATATTGTGAAGGTCAGTGCGAAGCAAAAAAAAAATGAACATGCAGGCTGGCCAGAAACAGTGGTTCACACTAAAATTTTCAGGCGCAGTTTCTTCACAACATAGCGATAACTTCATCGACTCTGACTTGCATCCGGTGAATGGACATTAGGGCCAGGCCATCATGCCGCTACTCCACCATGCGGTTCCACAAATACGTTGTCACTCTTTTCAGCCTTAGAAAAGCTGCATTCTGCAGCAGCTGTACTGACTATAGGAGCGTTGCCAATATCTTTTTAAAGAGTGTGGGAATATTCGAAAAGAAGCCCCGCCACGGTGGTCTAGTGGCTAAGATATTCGGCTGCTGACCCGTAGTTCGCGGGATCAATCCCGGCTGGACGGCTGCATTCCGATGGAGGTGGAAATGTTGTGACCGTGTACTCAAATTTCGGTGCACGTTAAAGAACCCCAGGTGGTCGAAATTTTCGGAGCCCTCCACTACGGCGTCTCTCAGAATCATATAGTGGTTTTGGGACGTTAAACCCCACAAATCAAATCAATATTCGAAAAGAAAGCTCTGTCGCATTCAGTTAATGTATCCGTCGCAAAGTCGTGGAAGATACGTCCTCTTGCACGGCTTGCCATTTAGTTTTTCAGGTTTTCCATTCGCCTTTGATTGTAAGATATGAGATGTCTCATATTTCCCAGGCTGCACCCATTCAAAGTTTGCCTTTGGAGGCGTGAATTGGCAGCACAAGTTGCAAACTCTGCGGTGCATTGCGATAGTTTGCAATCATTTTTTTTAGCAAAGCTTTCAGGTAATCTATGTACGCAATGACAAGGCTCGCCCTGCAGCACTCTTCAAAAGAATTGCAATCGTAGTTTGCCTGGTATCTCGGTGTTCATACTACCCATGAAATCTCACACTTCACTCGGACTCCACCGCTTTGTCTGCACCATAGGGAAATTATTGTGCGAATTCAGCCTCGGCGTTCTTGAATCTTCCATCTTAGTCAGGACCAAGTCAACCTGCTTTAAGGCGATGCTCACGTCAATATATTGGCTCTGCAGATACACAGACAAGGAGTGTGTGAGGCCTATAGAATGTCTCTCTAACTGCGAGGACAATAAGAAAGTTGGGCGAAGAGATTCTCTGATGCAGGCAATGAGCTGTGGACGCTGTTGCTTTGTCACAGAAGGCTGTCGATGAACTCTTGGGCAGCGCTTCTCCAAACGATACAACTGAATCATCTTGTTCTACCCACCTTGACTCACTATATATGGTCACGTAGCAAGTGAACTTGTTACGAGCAGGCCAGCTGACCAATAGCCCCTAGGAATGGTCTCTCCTCCACACACACACACACACACACACACACACACACACACACACACACACACACACACACACACACACCACACACACACACACACACACACACACACACACACATATATATATATATATATATATATATTCATATATAATATATATATATATTATATATATATGGTGTGTGCGTGTGTTTGTGTGTGTGTTTGTATAACTTAGTTCTTAAACGTGGTGTTGAAGCTAACAAGAAAGATTCCTTGATGGCTTGAAGCACGATGCGATGATCAATAAATATTTGATGTCCGCATAATAAATTCTTCTAAAACACAATGTGTGTTAACAGATGCACAATTCGCTTTTGCAAGCGGCAAAGTCCACTAAGACTGCGTTGTGGACGTTACAGTAAGCTATACTGTCGTAACTTTGAACAAAATAAATTCGCGCATAGCATCTTTCTCTATTTTAGAAGGCTTTGGACTCGCTTCATCAAAATACATTGTTAAACAAACTAGAATCAAACGGCATTCGTGGAGTAGGCAAATTTTTAATTCAATCTTATCTTAGCGACAGACGCGAAAGTGTTTACAATAATTTAAAACAGCTCGTATTTTTGCTCCTCATCGTTGGCGTGCCGCAAGGCAGTATACTTGTTTCGCTGATGTTCATTGTGTTGCGATAATGGTATTGTTCAGCTGTACACAGCAGTTAAATGTGTAATATATGCGGACGATTCCAACAATAATCCTTGAGGGCGTTAACTTAGATGACATTGCAAGCAATGCACAATGATATACTTTCAAGAATTTATCATGGTACAGAAGGAACGAGCTTAAAATACATCCATATAAACCAAAGCTATAGTTTCCGTGTGACGATTAAAGTACTCACTGCCCATAAAGTATTCAATGCCCATCAACCTTTACTGTTCTTGAAATCAGTGCCCTTAGACATTGTTGACACCTACACATACCTGGACTTAATTCTCTTTCAAATCAGGCTGCGATACAGATGTATATATATTTTGTTTACAAAACGTCTTCTTCGGTAACGGGTAAGTGATGTCTTGTTGCCGTAACATTTGGCCAATGAAGGTCATACTTGAGATAAATATGCGCTATTTAATTCGCATATATAGTATTGGAGCCTTGTATACGTCACGAAAAGCAAGAAAACGTAAAGAAAGTCATTACTATGCGAAAAACAAATTGTCCGCCAGATTAGAAAATTTGAACCATTCAAAACTATGCGTGGAGCTTTGAAAAATCAATATCTGCATACCTGTACACATATCGCTTAGGTGACGCACTTTATTTCTCGAATAGGAAGATCTCAATCTTATTACATCACTGTCGTGCCTATAACGTCGTCTCTTTCCGATTCCCACCAAGAAATACAGCCATTTGGGTTTCGTACTAGGTTGTGCACTACACATGGATGGCCGAACCTTGGCCTACAATGTTCCCACAAAGCTTGACACGCAACGAAAGCAACAATCGCCTGCAGCAAGAGAAAACTTCACTCCATTTCTGCTTTCTGGCTTTATGGTAACATGCGCAACGAACTATCGTCACAGTCTTCGTAAATTATTTTTCATAGTTTAGTCTAGTGTAAATAAATTGTAGTACGTTACATTTTGTATCTCGCGCTGTGTTAGCGACATAAATCCATGTGTGTTAACGTAAATGTATATACGTGTTTTTTAAGCTTATAAGTGTCAATGTATTCGATGGTCTATGCACGGTTCGCATTTATTTTCGGAAAACCGTTGTTAAGATTTATAGTAGCTGTTGTACAATAAGGTCAGGGATGCGCAAACCGTTGCGAGTTCAAAGCCAGTGCCAACTCGCGTAGCCGACTCCTTCAATTCTGTGTACGCCGCGCAGAAGACTGAAATATGTGGGAGACCGTGTTGCGAAAGTCGCCGGGCAGCCGTGCAGCTGACAGCCCGATGTTTCCAATGCGAAGGCCGGACAAAGAAGGAGACAAGAAACAACTACTGTGTGTGTGTGTGTGTGTGTGTGTGGTGTGTGTGTGTGTGTGTGTGTGTGTGTGTGTGTGTGGTGTGTGTGTACATACGTGACTATATTCTTTTTCTGCGCACGTAGAAAAGTAACTTACTTTATTGTCCGCCTGCTTTTCGATCCACTGTCTTTCTTCCGAAATGAAGAGTAGCAAAAAGAGAAAAAAATGAAGTGAACGAAAACGCGCCTTTCGCATTAAGGCTGCCGCATGCCGATACGGGATAGCTTTTTCGTCGCTGCATAAAAAGGAAACCATTGCACGGCAAGATCGGTGTGGTCAAAAATATCCCTACGCGAAACGGTGGCGCGAGGCCTGCGGAGCTCCTCTGGTGTCGCTGCGTGAGAAGTAGCGCCATCTGCGGCGAGATTTAGAAACGTCATTGCGTGGGAGAAGCGTGCACTTTCTTCCGGCTTGCCTTCATTAAAAAAAAAAAAAAAAATAGTCGTTCTTGGGGACCTTCGACACCAAATTTTGGTCTTTCCGTACATTTGTCTGTTTGTTCTCGGTAACGATACCCCAAACGGCACAAAACGGTGCCTCAAACGACCAACCCCATATGCCACGCCCACCAATATAGCTCAAGCTTCAGCGTTCATACTTGTGTGATTGTTAGTTAAAAAAAGCAATTATCGCGCATATACGAGGCACCATAACAACACGTCAATGTTTTGTATGTGTGCTTTTACACTAGAGAACGCACACACAAGTGTAGTGTTTATCACGCTGCGCTGACACTGCAACGCGATGCTGAAAAATGTAAGTGTTTCCGACGCTTTCCTAAGACGACCCGGTGGTGGCAGCTGCCCGTCGCTTTGCGTTCTACACCTGATCGCCTCCCAGACAGGCGCGCGTCTCTCTCCGTGGGCGTGCATGCATTCGTTTGTTTTCGACGATAACTGCCAGATGGCGCTCGTGTCTAACGTGCCTCAATGCGCTCGTTCGCCTTCGTTGCACGGATCGAGACTTTCTAACGCAGCACTTTCCGGAATACAATTAACCGGTTTTCTCGCGCAGAACATCGAATAACCATTTTGTTCACTCTCTCCACGAGCAAGACTATCGTCTTTCGACGACACGATG
This sequence comes from Rhipicephalus microplus, assembly GCF_013339725.1. Classification (NCBI taxonomy): domain Eukaryota; kingdom Metazoa; phylum Arthropoda; class Arachnida; order Ixodida; family Ixodidae; genus Rhipicephalus; species Rhipicephalus microplus. Next base: position 127,961,034 of record NC_051174.1, read on the forward strand.
GAGGCGGAAATGTCGTAGGCCCGTGTGCTCAGATTTGGGTGCACGTTAAAGAACCCCAGGTGGTCGAAATTTCCGGAGCCCTCCACTACGGCATCTCTCATAATCATATGGTGGTATTGTGACGTTAAACCCCACAAATCAACCAATCAATCTTTCGACGACATTTGCAGTGAAACATGCAGATACGGGGCCAATTTTTTAAGTTTATTTTGTTTTTGCTTGTTAAGCGCGACTTGGCGGCGCTCAGTTGTTTAACGTAGTTTCGAAAATATACGTGACTACTGTTTTTACACCCAGAAACATTTCTCTAATTGGTGATATTATCCGCTATAGGACACCTACACTGCAGTAATCAAGGGGCTTTGAACACGTGGCACTTCGCAAAGAAATTATATTCGCTAAAGTACTGTTGAAGTTGAAGCTGAAATTTATTTCAGGCAAAATCAAAAAAAAAAAAAAAGAAGAAAGGTACAATTTGCCTAGGGGACCGGCGAAAAGGCATAAAAGCCTGACAAAGCGCCTGCCTCCTGTAAACCCAAAACCCACCAAAATAACACAGTGCTCAGTGTAAAGAGTCAATAAGAAATTAAGCATAAATAAGTTTCTACATGCAAAACATGTACAGGAAAACATAAATAAGCGAAAATTTGCGCAGGCAATGAAATCAATAAAGCATATGCGTGTCCGACAAATGAAGCAAACTGTAGAGGACATAAGCAAACACTAATGTAAGACTTGTGAAATACCTGAAGAAACTTTAAATTTGAATACAAGGTTTCAACAATCAAAAGACAACAACATCAATAAGGAATATGTTTGACCGATAAATGAAACACAGTTGGATAACATAACCAAACGTTAATGTGATTTACACAAGAAAATACTTCAGGGAATATGAAACAAAGATGGTGACGGTGATTACGTTTGTGTAAATAGGAAGTGTTCCTGTATCTTCTTTTTAAAAATGCCATATGAGACTGTATTATCAATTAGAGAAGCTACAATCGGTTGTCCGTTCAGGAAATGCGAAATTTGATACAATAGTTTTTGTGTGCCGTAATTTGTAAGTGGTTTCTCATATGTATACACCCTGGGCCGTAGGTTGTGACTGTGATCTCTCGGGAGATGCCTCTGATAAAACCCTGAGCGATCAGTTTGTACCTGTTTATAAATAAGCATTGCCAATTTTTGTTTCATGACGTTGGTTACCGTAAGTATTTTATGTTCCTTTAGAGAGGCGCGGTATGATGCCTGAATGACACCCCTGATATTAGTCGTATAGCCTTTTTTTGCAAGGTGTGAATTTTGTCAGTGTTTGCTTGAGTCGTATTCCCTCATACAAGATGACAATAATGGAGATGTGAGTGAACAATGAAATAATATAGTTGTTTTTTCAACCACAGAGGAAGGAGTTGTCGCAATTTGCAGATTATACCCGTGGATCTGGAAATCTTGCTACGAACGTGGTTGGTGTGTAAGGACCAGTCTAAGTGTTCTTGAAAAAGTATCCCAAGAAATTTATGCGCTGTGACATGTTCAATTTTCTGCCCTTCAAATATTATTGTAGGTTCGCTTGTGATAGCCTTATTGCGTGGGTGGAATAAACCATATTTTGTTTTTTTGGTGTTTAATTCTAATCTATTACACTTAAGCCAGTCAGATAGATGTGTCAGCCACAGGTTTGCTTGTTGTTCAAGGTGATTGAGGGAATTACCGGCGAAGAATATATTGGTGTCGTCCGCGTAGAGGACAACATCGGGTGTTAGAGGTATGTTAGGTAGATCATTGATATGAATCAAGAATAGCAAAGGCCCTAAGATTGATCCTTGTGGAACGCCACAAATGATATTACCTACGTTTGATTTAGTGTCGCCGAGACTGGTGTACTGTTGCCGATTGCTTAGATAACTTTTTATAAGTTCTAGAGCCTTTCCTCTAATTCCATATGAAGGGAGTTTCCGTAATAAAATATGGTGCTTAACCGAATCGAACGCTTTTTTGAAGTCGAGAAAAATCTCTATGGTAAGTAATTTATTTTCAAAATTGTCAAGTATTTTTTCTTTAATATCCAGTAGTGCTGTTTCAGTAGATTTTTTCTTTTGGAAGCCATACTGTTGTTGTATTATCACATTTTCTTGCAATAAGTAATTTGAAAGTCGTAGGTTGATAACTTGCTCAAATATTTTAGAGAATATAGGTAATAATAAGATAGGCCTATAGTTATTAAGGTCATTTTTATTACCGCCTTTAAAGATGACAGATACTTTCGCAATCTTTAGCTCATCAGGAAAAATACCTGAACTAAGAATCGTGTTAGCGATATGTGAAAGTGGCTTACTTATGGTATGGGCAACTGCTTTAATAGGCTGGGGTTTTAAGTCATCCACGCCACATGCACAATTATTTTTTAATTTTTGCAACAGTTTGTATATTTCGGATTCGGATGTGGGGAACAAGAAAACAGAGGATGAAGTGTTGCTAGTTACATAAGTATGATTGCTTATCTCCCCAGCAGTAGTCCCACAATCGCCAACTCTAAGGAAGTGTTCATTGAACCTATCTGCAAGTGGCGGACCTGAGCATGGTTCACCGTCTATCACGAGCTCCGATATAACCGATTTATCATCTTTGCACATAAGGTCATTGACCTTTTTCCAAACTTTTCTGGACCTGAGCATGGTTCACCGTCTATCACGAGCTCCGATATAACCGATTTATCATCTTCGCACATAAGGTCATTGACCTTTTTCCAAACTTTTCTGGAGTCATTCGATATACCAGCAAACATATTTTCGTAGTACGCGAAACGCGCTTGTTTAATATCAGTGCCAAGTTTATTTCTAATTTTTTGTATGTAGCTAATGTGTCCAAGTTTTTGTTCTGATAATTACACTAAACAGACTATCATGCACTTTTATTCTTTTTAAAAGGTGTGAATCTATCCATGGTTTTCTAGACCTACGGGTTTTTCTAATCGTTGTCTTAGGAAATGCAATGTCATAGAGACCTTTGATAGTGTTTAGAAAGAGGCGGGATGAAGCAACGGGATCTTTGATCTCTGTCACAGAGTTCCAATCTGTACCTTCAACAAAGTGTTGAAAAATCGCAATCTTATCTGCAGATATTATTCTGCCTTTAATGGTTGTATTCTGAATAGTTTGGTTATGTCTGGACAAGTATGACTTGAAGAAAATAAAGAAGGGCAAGTGGTCGCTTAAGTCTGCTATCAGTACACCTGCGTCCCAATCACATGGCTGATAGTTTGTAAAACATAAGTCGAGTAGCGTTTCAGATATGTCGGTAATTCTTGTCGGCATGTTAATTACATTTCGATACCCAAAAGAGCAGAAAGTATCAACGAGGTTTTGCCTATTAGATGTTGTTGCCAATAAGTCTATAATAAAGTCCCCACAGAAAATCGCAGGAAATCCAGATTGACAACAGTATTCTAGAACACTTTCAAGATAATTAAGAAACACAGTAACAGAACCAGAAGGGGGTCAGTACATGAGGACAATTGTGCCCATGCATTTGATCATTAAACACTCATAGTCAACTTCAATATGGGAGTATTCCAAAGTATTTTCATATTGGAGGGAGTTTTTAATATAAATAGCCAGACCACCTCCTCTTCTGTTCTCTCGCGATATTTGAATACATTTGTATCCAGCGAAATGTACATCAGGGTTATCACCAGAAAACCAGGTTTCTGTGAATGTCAAGATATCGAAATTATGTTCGAGTGTATCGAAAAAAAGGCTTACAGATTCTTGTTTATGCCTTAGACTACGGGCATTTAGATTTAACAAGGATAGGTGTTTGACATTTCGTGTAGCTTTTAATTGCCGAATAGAAAAAGCATCATAATAATTCTGCGACTGTGTGAAAAAAGCCATGAATTAAGTCGGCCAGAAAAGGAACTTTCTAGTTTTTTTTTTTAGTTACCGCAACCCTTCTAGATCTTCAGCAGTTCTTATGTTAACAATTTGATGACGTGGGCTTCGTCGCATGAACATCTTCCCATTCTTAACCCAAAAAAACTGATAATGCAGCTCACGGGCTTTACACCTCATCAGCCAGAACAGCTTTTTGTTCTGTGTAGTTAAGTTTTCATTGAAAAAGATCTTGGACTTTGATTTCCTTAGTTCTTGTCGCTGTTTGAGCCAGATATCTCGCGTCAGTCGAGATCTTTCGGTGCCACTGTTGCTGAGCGTGTGTCAGACTGCTGCTGAGCGTGTGTTCAGACCAAATAAAAAAAATGTTCACCCAAGCATCCAGTACAAATGGTTAACCAGCGAAAGCTGATACGTGCGGCCCCGCACATCAGTCTCAGAAGAAACTAATGCGCACGCACTCGGCGACACTGCTGCGACAAGATGGACGACGTCACACGCAACGCAGCCAATGGCGCGTGTGCTTGAATACGAAGCTGAGAATGACGTAGCTGATAGGACAGCCAATGGAGACAGCTCATGACGCAGCTGCTGAGCGGATTTTCGTTTCTTCTTGCCATATACAACTTTCGCTGCGAAATTCACTGACGTTTTCCAAAATCCGTACAAATGAGGACGAAATCCCACATATCAGTTGCCACTGCAAAGTAACTTTGAAAGCTCCAGTAAATATTGCTCGACAGAATATTTAAAGTCAGTGACATCTTTAGCCCTGCAATAGAACTTGGTCAATTTTTCGAGATTTACATGAATCCAGAAAGACTGCTACTTATGGAGAGGAGCTCGATCTGAGGTTGAAACTCCTTCAGCACTGTCGACTAAGCGCTTCAACCACAGCAAAAGCAAGGCGCGATTGGTACAGTGTTGGTCATGAAGCAACCGAGTGTACGGGTGTAGGAGGACGGTGTTGGGGGGGGGGGGGGGCTAACGATGCTAAGCGGCTGAACGGAAAGCGGAAAGATTTGTTCTTACCTCTCCTCCTCACCCTCCCATCCCGCGACCTTTCTTGGCTGATGGATGAACCACTGTGTTGCGAAGACGCAGCCAGGGTGAGGAAGCCTACACGCACACAAAGAATCCGCTTCCGTATTGGAGGAAAGAAAGTAAGAGCAAGCGGGACGAAAATCTGTCCGATCGGGAAACCAACTCGCCAGGGGAACGGTTTGCATTAGTGACAGAAAAGCAAACAAAAACAAATGGCGGTGACGAGCGCTGAAGATATATAACACAAAGAACATATAGAGCATTTTCGTTTGGGTGGAGAAAAGTTTAAATTTCTTTATTTTTGTACGCTCTCATTTTTGAGACCTCGAGAAACCTCAATGACTTATTCGTGTGCTAATCGATTCTTGTTAGTTACTGATGTGCCACAAATAAAAAAAATTATTGTTCAGTCTCCTGCTTAGAGCTTGCAAACTGAGAATTACCGAGTATGGATGCGAAAATGACGAGGTAATTGTGCCTGTTAGGCTTAAAAGCTGTTTCTCTTCGCAGAAACAGCTGGATTAAGGCATAGTGGTGAGTTTTAATGTTTTAGCAGCGCCTTAAATTGTACTGTCGCGTGATTTCAAGGTATTTAATGTGCACGTACTGCGTTGCGTCCTCTACGTGACGTAGAGCAGTTTTGTCAGAAATCAATATCAATACCCTTGAAAGTGTTCAGCCCCGCCACGGTGGTCTAGTGGCCAAGGTACTCGGCTGCTGACCCGCAGGTCGCGGGCTCAAATCCCGGCTGCGGCGGCTGCATTTCCGATGGAGGCGGAAATGTCGTAGGCCCGTGTGCTCAGATTTGGGTGCACGTTAAAGAACTCCAGGTGGTCGAATTTCCGGAGCCCTCCACTACGGCGTCTCTCATAATCATATGGTGGTTTTGGGACGTTAAACTCCACAAATCAATCAATTGAAAGTGTTCAGCAGTGTGTGCCTAAGCATCAGCCAGTCAGTGATTTTCACAGTCATTAGACTATAGTGAATTAAATGTATACGTAATGTCAGAAATATTGTCTAACGAACGGCCCCGATATACTATTGCTCGAAATGAGCACATATCTAGATCCCACTTTTTATTTCGTGTAACTACATAAGGAGATCTTGTCATACATCTGCAACATAGGTCGCGTACCTGGGGGAGAAGGGAGGCGGCCACCCCCCTAGTCATCTAAGTGGGGAGACTAAATGAGCCTTATTCGAACCGAGGCGTCTAATCGTTACCCTCAACGGTGGTCTATTCATTATATAGTGCTCGGCTGCTGACCCTCCCGGCCGCCGGATAGAGGCCCGACTACGGCGGCCACATTTTTTGGTGGGGGCTGAAATGATTTAGGCCCAGGCACTTATATTTAGATACACTTAAAAAAAAAACAGCCGGTCAAGTTTTCCGGAGCCATCCACACCAACGTTCTCATAATCATGTCATTGTTTTCGGTCGTTAAGCCTCGACAATCATTATTATCAATGACCGCTGATATTGCATTGAACGATCTGTCTACATCCCTTTTTTTTATAAAAGAGCGATGTAAACATGATGTAGACAGATGTTTTTCAGGCATACCTCAAAAAGCCGGAGGCCATGTGGTACTCCTTTGTCAGGTTTAAGCAATTGCTCATTTGTATATTTGCATCTATTGCAACGGTATTTCTCGTTAAGACTTGACAAACCGTAGGATCAAGTGGCACTGTGGTAAAACATATCCCCCCCCCCCCATTCAAGTAGAACACCTTGCGAGTGAGAGAGAGAGAGAGAGAGAGAGAGAGATAGCTTTTTATTGAAAAGCAGAGAATTTAGCTGGTGTGTTTATATCACTGACTTGCTACTCTGCGTGGGGAAGGAGATTCGAGACTGAAAGACAAGAAAAAAGAGAGAAATAAATAAAAAAATTTAAAATGGAAAGAAGAAAAAAGTAAATATACAGACATTTTTTCTTCTCTCTTGGGCGAGTACGTGTGCTGACAGAATGACTTATTTCAAGTTTTCAAGGCGTCACTACAGTTTGTCTAGCCCAGGAACCAGGACACAGTCAACAGATCAAGTTCTTTGGGTTAACAGATGCGTGCAGTGTTCTTGGAGTGCATGCTCATCGGCATATGCTCGGCGCTCAAACAAGATATGTTCTACAGTTTCCATGGAGCCACAGTTATTGCAGTATGGACTTTCTGTTCGACCGAAGCGATACCGAAAATTGTTTCCATAAGCATTGTTCAGGCGGAGACGCTGCTAGGGAGTTTCCAGGTGTCGAGGTATTCGGGATGGGAGTCTAGTCCTTAGATGTGGGCCGACAGAGTGGAGTAAAGCATAACGATGCGTAGAGAGGTTCCAGAGGCTCTTATTTGCTTCGGAAGCAAGCCTGATTTAGTGAAATAGGTTCGGTGCTAATTTTGCTTTTGAAGTCCTTTGCGGGTTGCTTCACCTGCTTTCCATTAGCCAGTGTACCGCAATGAGCCGGTATTCATTGAAATGTGATAGCGTGACCTGTGGTAAAAGCCAAGTGGCACAAGTACGCTATATCGAATGAAATCGGGTGATAATGTGTTCTCTTTAGGAGGCTGAACAGTATTTGTAGTGCTCCCTTGGAGTCGGTGAAGATCACCCATCAAATAGGCGTTTGACGCAGGATGTAGAGGACTGCTTCATTAATTTCATGAATTTCTGCAGTCGTTGATGATGTACTGCGTTGTAGCCGATTTTGTGCTGTAGAGGGGACATAAAGGCCATATGGCGAAATATCCTGAGTAGTTGAGGCGTCAATATAAATATGAGAATGCTGAGTGTAATGCTGGGCTAAGTAGAAGAAAGTAGTCTGCAGCAGTGCGGTGTATGCAAAACGCCTCTTCGCTTCATTGATGCCTGGTAGAAACGTTTTAATATCAATAGGTGAAAGCGTCCAGGGAGGAAATCTTGGAGGCATTAACTTTTTTGGCTGTGTAATATCTGTAAGTTGCTGCATTTGCACAGCTTGGCCGAATGATGAATTGCTGTGGGAGATGTAGGCGCTATACCTTGGCGAGAAAATGAGTACAAAAAGAGAGAAAGAAGATAGAATCACTAGCCTCACTCGGTGAAATGAACCACCGATGCAAATTCAGGGAGTTCGGGTATGCATTTTTGCGGTGCGCTAAATGCAACATGCATCTATACCCGATCCCAAGCCACAACTGCTTTAAGGACTTCTATTCGAAGAAGTACCACAGGTGCCCAATGTTGTTCAGGAGCAACAACTCACAGTACAGCTCTAATGAGCATATTGTATTCTGACAACGTAATTAGCATATTTAGTGGTTTCTTAATACACGCCAGCATTTTCTTGATATTAAAAAAATAGGGCATCAAAGAGGTACGACTCGACGATAAATCGCAAAAGCAAGCGTAAAAGTAAGTGGAGCACCCTGTGCAAGCCTGTGTTTGCAAATGGAGCTATACCTTGGCTGCATTACCGAACGGCTCCCTTCATGTGCGGTCTTGCGTTTTGACGACAGGGACAAAAAAAAAAAAGGAAATTATTGCGAACTTTCGCTGAGTGGGCGAAGGAAGCTTACCGATTCGCGCAGCAGATTCGTGGTTCGCGAAGTCAAGATTAAATTAATTTAACGCTTTCTGCAAGGCGGAGGACGCAATTGGGAAATTTACAATCCGCACGGATGGGGAATAACGATTACAAGTCTCGAACCCGGAATCCGCCATCCGGCAGTAATTCGATTTCAAACTTTCGCGCGGGCGTTTTGGATGGCGTCCAATACAGTTGAAACGCTGTAGCTTTCACAATGCTACCAGGGTCTCCTTGCCGAGCGTTTTGATTGAAATGCCCTGTTTCATTGATTAAATTTTTTTTCTTGCACGGGTTGTTCCTTTGAAACAGAGGCCGAGACACCTATTTCAATTGGCAAAACTGGCTTTCCTGTAGCATGGCAAGATGATTTCCGTGTGAGGAGACTTTGAATTAGGTAAAAAAAAAATTACACCATCTGCCAACAAAGGGAACCATGTGTGGATGGGAAGCAGCGGGAAAATGGTTCGCTTGATCGGAAGATGGTGTAATTTATTGAACACATGTGCTGACGCTAACGCTTACACTGGCGGCGGCGTTGACGGTGGCGCCATTCGCTGCTATGCGCAGGAGAGAATGAGGCGCGCGCGCTCAGTCATTTTTATACTGTGGAACTACTGTGGCGCCCCCAGCGGAATATGCAGCTGTCGTACCACGTGTAATGTGCGCCGCTCCACAGAGCAGATGATTCATTGAGGAGAGATAGATAGGGAACGTAGGAGTAAAGAGAGGAGGGACACGGATGCGCTGTGTGGATGTGAAAACCACGAGACGGGAGAGAAGGAAAAGAGAGAGAGAAGGGACATGCATGCGGAGTCCGGGGTGGACATCACGGGAAGAAGTGAGGGACGGATAGATGCAGCCCCCTCCATAAACTGCTTCATCTCTAAGACAGCTTGTATCCTTGTCACTCGAAGGTTTTCTCATAGCTGAAAAGTTCAGAAAAGGCAGAAGAATAAAATTGTTATGGGCATCGGCGGGGGGTGCAAAAGGTGCTCTTTGGCCCCTCAAGGCACACCAGCCCTTCCATTCACCCAAGCTACATCAGCACTCTTCCTAACCCGCACCCCCCTTCCCTAAGTCAGGGTGCTTCACAGGTTTGCACTCCCAAGACGAAATCCTACTGACGCATATAAAAGATTTTATTAAGAAAAGTTACAAAGTCGCTTACGCATTTGCCTAAGATAACCAGAAGGTGAAGGGCACATTCTTCTTTTTCTACTTAGTCGATAGTATCGATGGTCGTCGCCCGCTCTGGAAAGCTTGCTGCACATAACATGGTTTTCATTGCTTCCTGGATGGGGGCGTCAAAGATAGATTTGCCTCTCGCGTGCTTTCGCATAAGCCTTTTTCGTGTTCAATGGACGTGAGGTGCCTTATATAAAGTTTTCGATGTTCAATATTGCTGTCCTGGTTTGGTGCATATGTGGATAATGTTGCTATTATTACAAGGACGATGCTACATACCCCCCCCCCCCCTTATTCTTACAACTGCCACAAACTCCTCCTTTTCTCTATCATTCTTTTACACACCCTTTACCCTACAAGTTCAGGACAGCAAACCACAGTCTTCCTCTGGTTAGCCTACCTATCTTTCCTTACTCTCTGTCTTCCATTGTAGTTGTTAACAGTTTTAGAACTCTTTGTGTAGTATTTAATCTAAATATGTCACGGAACTCGCATACTAAGCATGTAGGTCACAAAGGGGCTCGTGCTTTAGGGATTTTCTACTGTCATCGTGACTCGTTGGAAGTAAAGACCAGGCTTATGATCTACAACTATTTAATTGTGTCCTATATCAAATACTGTTTGCTTGCTTGAGCCACCACCAATCTTTCAACCTCTTTGAAACTCGAAAAAACGCACAACAAAATAATAAGGGTAATCACTAACACTTTTTTTATCATTCATCTGAGCCGTTACTTAACAAGTATGGCTTAATTAGTTTAAAAATTCCTAGTATTAAAAACTGTGTTTGGCGCTGTGAAATGAAAATAAAGAGACACTGATAATCTAAACACTCTGGTTAAAATGAAACTAAAAGCGCATAGACAATACACTATGCCTCTCAGGACAACAAACTATGGTGAAGATAGACTGTGTTGTCAAATTCAAGGAATGGTAGATTACTTTTAACGACATGAAAAGTACATAGATTACTTCACATTTGACCAGCTTAAGTTGTGTTGCATATAAGATGAGTTATATGGTTTATTGTTTTTAACCTCTCGTTGATAATTTTTTTCTGACTTTTATTTTGAAATAACGAGAAACACTTCATAGTTTCTATACTGTATAAGGACGCATGCTGGATCATGTACCATTTTGACTGTATTGTTTGATGTCATATGATATCCTACTTTTCTGATTGATAATAATGTGCACCCTTGTTACTTTATTGATGTGTATACATAGTCTGTATATTTTCTATTGATGTATTAATAACAAATCTATGGCCAAATGCTTACCCAAGTTTAATATACATGGTGTGAGAGCTTTGCCAAGCTGCCTCAGAGCAGCTTCTGCTCTCACTTCTAATGATCTGTCTCACTCATAAATTAAACATTTTATCCTATTCTCATTTTTGTATCCTACCCATGTGTCTTGATACGCAGATATGCGCCATGTGTGATCATGAAGATGATGATATCCTCACTATTATGACGCTCTCCAACAAAGAGTGATGGGCCATGAATTTGGTGGCGGAATTGTCAAGTTAAATACCTATGAAGCTAAAATAGAAACACTGCAATATACTAAAGAGAAAACATAAATAATAAATGAAATTCCTAGAAGAGCAAGTAGCCTGACAATGAGATGCAATTTTTGGATGGTTGAAAAGTCATGACGCACGGGACGAACAAGTTACGTTGTTAACATAATTTGCGGCGTACACTGATATTCTCATAGACCAACTTCCGTATATTCGAAGCAGGCAGCTGACCAGGAGAGGCTGCCAAGAGATAGTCAGTGAAGCAAAGTTAACTGAAGATGTTTACCATTGACACGTGAGATTCGAAAATAAAATGGTTCTTTCAGATAAGAAGCTGTGAATGCTACTGCATGTTTATTTTTTGCGTGATAGGTAAACGAGGAGCGTGCAAGGTGTGACTTCAAAAATAAGTAAAAAAAGCCTAAACGTGCTTTTCGTGAGGGAAACAGCTTTAAAGACAGGGGCAGTAAAGACACACGTATTACCACATGCAGTTGTGATGGACAACGACTCCAACCTCCATTTCGACATGTTCGAACAAACAGCCGAAGAGCCCACCCTTCAAGATTAAACATGCTTGTCGCGGGAGCGTTCACTTTCTTTTTTTCGCTAAGTACTTCCCGCCACAAGTACTGAAGCACCGCACTCTCAGTCGAAAGTTACACAATCTTTTCGGGCATGAGGCCTTTCAAATACTCGTTATGGCTGCTACAATGAGGCTTAACTCTGTCAAAACTGTCAAACTGTCAATCGTAGACGCAGGTTTTTCTTATAAAACGAAGTTTCGCCTTTGCGTAACTGACTTTACCAACTAGATTTCTCTGCCGATTACCCTCGTTTTAAACTTTTTTTCGAGTTGTTCCTCCTCAGGCGGGAGGAATTGTTCATATCAAAATGCCTTTACGGAGCATAAATGTAATAGGAAAAACAAAACAAGAGTGAATATGCAGAAGTAGAGAGGAAAAGAGACATTAAGTGTTAGAGGGTTCAAAAGAAAACCAGTGTATAAAAGTACCCCAGTTCATACCACAAGAATAATAAACTAGAAAAAGAGACAAGGGACATACAATGTGTTAGGAAAAAGAAACGAGATATGAGCGGTGAAGAGAGCGCCAGGTCATGTCACTAGCTATAACAGGCTTTATGCGTTTGAGAAGAAAAATGAAGAGGCATAGCACTATAATAAAATTCTGTTTATTGAAAAAAAAAAGGGCCGGGCAGAAAAAGGAACCGTAATAAGTTTGAACTTTCACCATGAAAGTTAAATACTATACTACCTGCACAGCAAAGTTCTTTAACTTGTCCAAATGACGCTCTAACTCTGCTGAGTGAACTATTGAACAAGATTCGAAGAGGGTGCAATTAAAATGCGGTGCTCTGTAAGAGCCCACCAACATACGCTGGGATGGGCTTTTTTGTTATGGTTATTGATGATCGTCAAGACGAATCCGTAGCGTTTACACTATGTATAAACTTTATAACTACCACGTCTTGTCAATGGGCTCGCGGTACATGCGTAAGTTGGTAAGTGAATGGTCAGAGGAAGTATTAAGAGAAATATTAGGGGACACTAAAGCTTCGCCTTTAAGAGTTGAACGCGATAGCGATATTCTGTTCCTAGTGCGTACTTCAAACAAGTACTTCCTAAAACTATTCCGAACTTTCAGCGCAACCATTACGTGGCCTTAAGGGAACAAACGCAGTAGCGTGCGTGCCTTTTTGTAGTGAATTACCGGCATAAACCGCGAAGTCGTTATGTTAATCACATAATCTGACGCCCGATGGCAATAAGCGCTTGTGTCACGCATTATTACTGCAATATTTCCTGATATATTGTGAAGCATGTACGCAGGACGCGTGTGTTTACACGGCTTGAAAGTTGCTTTCACTGCGTTTCCAGGCAGAGAAAGTTATTTTCAATGTAACCACGATTAAACGCGTGGACAAGTCGTAGAGCACCCGCTTACAACGCAAACGACCCGGGTTTGATCCAGACTCGGACCCAAACGACCGGGTTACATCCCCACTGTGACCCGAATTTTTTTATCATTTTCTATTTCACTTGCATCGTTCTCGATTTTTCGCTCACGCATAGGATGGTGGTTTTTCGCTCACAACTTATGACGCTGACGTCAACGCTAAAAATTCACTGAAAAGTGCTTTTTAATGCTGTCACGTTAGTAGGCGAAATATGTAAGCACATTCTACACGAGCGCTCAAGAGAGGCAGTCGTGGACACAGTGAGTTTACGTTTCCGTTTATTGAGATTATGACATTATGTTTCCGTATCGTGTGTCAAATGAATTTAAAACTTGTTCGTAATATTATCAAAGTTCAACAAAAGCGGAACACT
>NC_051174.1:127979593-128354593 GCF_013339725.1 Rhipicephalus microplus
TGTTAGCGCCTGCAAGCAGCACATTTCAAGGTTGACACGGGAATAAAAGAGGAAGCTGAGGAGGGATTCGGAATCGACTCCCGACGTGTCGAATGTGTTAGGACGCACGTCTAGGATTGCATCGGCAAATAGAATGCCTCCTCTCTAGCTTCGGTGGAAGCTTGCGCCATCTCTACAATAAAAATACCTCTTTCTTTCCCCAGTATTCTTTCTCTCACTATCGCGTTTGACGCCCTCGCTTAACGCCGCGCACCGTCCATGCGAAAAAAGTTTGTTTACTCTCTCAAGGAAAGGAAATGGCGTTCTGGTGAAATCACTCTCGCCACTAGCTGGTGTGCCCATCTTTGGGTGTCCATCTCGCGTGTCAAAGGCGGCGTGCTGATGCGTCGTCCGGTCGGCAGACGCTCGATCAATCAAACGAACGCGTACGACAGCGGCAGCAGCGCTGCCTTCACGAAATAACAATAATAAAAAACTGTCACAGCTTTGCCGCAGAGGTGAAGCAATGAATGTGATAGCAACAATTTGAAAGGTCACGCGCAGAAAGGAAAGCAGATCAAAACGTGCCCCGTGTTTCTCGCGCAAAAATTATGCACGAAACGTACTCACAGGTACGGATGTACGTGAATAAGCGCCTAATTTGTTACTTCGCTGAGCCTGAAAAGCGCGTGCTTTTCGCGAACGGTGACTGCAATGGTTGCAGTGAGTTTTGTGCGTCCGGTAACTACAGCAGGATTGTTGCACGTAATGTCCGAGGCCAGCCAAGGTGTACGACCTTCCCCTCCTGGCCACCGCGAGATAAGGGTGCGCGAGGGAGTGTCGCTCCCTTTCTCTAAGCCGGGCAAAGCACGCATAGGAGGTTAGAGTGGGCGCTGCTGCACAATGTGGTGACGTGCGCTCAATGCGCCATCTTTCTGGTAATGCCGCAAACACAGCAGCGGTAAGTGGTAGATATATATAGCTTGCCGTTTGAACAGTGAAGAATTCTCCGGGGTGGCTCGGTGGTTAGCGCCTCGCTCTCACGAAGCAGAGGTCCCGTGTTCGAATAGGCGCACCGAAGAAATTTTTTGTTCATTTTTATTTCTTGCTTTTTTATATATAAATATATAGATCCATATACATATACGGTGCATGAGAGCGACGTTGATGCCGGCGGCAAAATCCAGCCGAGAGTGTCCACATACTTGCTATCGCAATAACAAAAAAAACAAACAGAATGCACAGAAGTCACAGAAAACACGCAGGTCACTCAGTTATAGATCTAGGATTCAGGGAGACAATTTTGCCGCTGCAACAACGAATAAAGTACGTCGCGCTCGTATTTTGACAGTAGCAACAAAGACTCGTAATCTAGTTAACGAGTCCATCGCACTGGTTCTGTGGCTACTTGACTTGGTTGCTGAATTGCAAGTTGTGTGTTTCCTCTTAGGAACGGTGGTTTCGTTTCGAGGGAAGCAAGATGCCATAGGCCAGTGTTCTGTGCGACATCAGTGCACGATCAAGAACACTATATGACGAAAATTTCCGGACCCCGCTCACCCCTCCCACTCCTATGGCACGCCTACTTATCATGTCGTGGTTTTTGATAGCCGAACCCCCCCCCCCCCCCCGAGATAATATTCCTATTTGGGGTTTTACGTGCCTAAACCACCATGTGATATGAGAGACGCCGTAGTGGAGGGCTCCGAATACTTCAGCCATGTGATGTTGTCTAACGTGCAATGACATCACCTCGTACGCACTGACATCACCTCGTATTGCACCTCGTACGTGCAATACATCACCTCGGGCCCGTACCGTTCCGCCTCCGTCGAAATGTGACTGCCACAATCCGGATTGAATCCACAACCTTTGGGTCAGCAGCCGAGCATTATAGCCACTTTTCTAGCGAGGTGGACAAATCGCCCAAAATAAATGTTATAACTATATGCCATTATAATATTATATGCTATTACATTGTTACGCGAGTGAAGAGACGTCAGATTGACGAGGCTGTGGATAAAATATATTTTGGACCAGCAGTTGTAAAGTGTCAGGCTAATCAGCGACTAAATGGAGACAGCCTTCTGACCTCTTTGCCGAGCACACACGCGCATGCTCCCCAAAAAAAAAGCCAGAATGGATGTAGGAATAATATAGTATAATATTAATAACTGGTTAGCTAGTAGTAGCCAATTGTAGCGATATTCTCCACCATTTAGTCTGTGAAAGCAAATCCAGCGACCACCGTCCGTCTTTCAACGAACACTATATATAAAAAAACATTTGCCAACAGATTTCAGCACCAGTAATAAAAGGGTTACTGTGGTGGCTATCTAAGGAAGGTCTCTAATCAGGGTGGGTTGAAAGAGGGTCCAAATCATCGCGTCAATTCACCACACTCTGTATGGAATACGCGTGGCAGATACCTACAAAGATAACATGCTGAAAGTACGGCTTCTTGCAACTGAGATGCGCTCAAGCCCTCGTCGGTCAAGAAAAATAGAGATGCTGAAAAAAAAAACAGAAAAAACGCGTGGTGTTTCGTATTTTCGATTTCTGTCACAACCTTATTCTCTATCTCTTTATCGTGCCCTTCCCTTTCTCACTTTTCGAATAAGGAACGTAAAAAGCGTGGTTGTGCAAGAGTAGAAGTACGAAAAAGAATACTGTCAATTATAATACTGCCAAATGTGAATTCTGAACGCTTCTCACCATGTGATATGATATTGCGATAACCTTCGGCGCGACTGCCTCGAGTGCCGGGGACTGTGGGAGGCAGTGCGTGGGTGCGTTCCACAACAGCCGCTGCAGACGGGCCTCCGTTAATGAAGTGCTTTATTTCAACAATTGGTACTGCTGAACGCCCTCGCCGCATACCTTAGGGATGACGTCATCGGTGGCCTCACAACTGTGCGCGCTATTGTGGCGCCACAAGCGGCTGTAGCCGAACCTGTCATCTGTCCGCTTTTGTTTCCTCCTTCTCGCTATATCCTCACTATCGCCGTCTTGCGTCCTCAGCTGCGCTCCGCGTTTGCTCTTCTTTGTCCTCATTCGCTTACTCGGTTTACGCCGACGCCGCTTAACGACGAAAAGGGCGCCAAAGAGCTGCACGCGCTCTAAAATCTCTAAAATATCTCTCTAAACTATTTAATGATCTCTAAAACTCAGTAAAGATCTTTCCGCTTTATGGAAACGTTTGACCAGCGAAGCTGATGTGCGTGAAGTCTTCTGGGGATCAAGACAGAAATCCACACGAAAGTTGTTTGGTATTTTGGCGCTGGTAAAATCTGTCATAAGCAGGAAACAACTGAAATATATGGAAATGAAAAGAACTTCTCATAAGTATGAACCAGTAATAGAAGAGAACAGAAAAATAACTATTTAGTTTCACGCGGAACGCAACTGAGTCACGCACTCGGCTCAATCCCACGTTGCGACTGGAAAACGGAGCTTGACGGCCACCTCGCGGGCACGCTGTGCAGCCGTGAGTTGATCACTGGGAGCGTGGCTGCGTAGCAGAGTCTCCCTCTTCTCCAAGGTGAAGCTTGAAACCATGGCTTGAAACATGCCGAGGACTACGCATCTAATGTGACTGTGTAGTCAGATTGCGACCACAGGCCGTTCGGGAAGACGTCAGAGTAGATCTCGTCAAGACACTCGATAACATCGTAGCAATAAAGAAATAACGATCAATTTTATTTCGTTAAGATTGTTTGATTGCCTTGTGTTCAGGAAAAAAAACACCCCCTCCCCCTCGAACAATCCCCCTTCTCTCATCGATTCAGTTGAGTAAGAACGGCAGCAGATTATAAGCTGGAGCCGCATACACAGTTCTCTTAGAGGAGCCAGCCATATTGTTTTTTTTTGTATTTGAAGCCGTGACCTTGACATTGGTCGAAAGAAACGCCCTTCGTACAGAATCACGATAGGTTTCAGTGCGTACGGCTTAACAACAACGCCGACAAGCACCGGACGTTTGCAGGGAAGAGACGTACAAGTCGCGTGATATGAAGCGACCGAGAAAAAAGGGAAAGAAAAGCGATGAAGAGGCCGAATGATGAATAATGGGAAAACAGGAGAGGCGGAAGTCGCAAGGCGGGTTTGTGGTTGAGCGACAGGGGGTTCAGGAACGAACCGATGGGTAAATGATAGGAAAAAGGGACGTGAACGGCACGCTATATGACGTGCTTCTACTCTGACGTCCGGGCATCCTTCGTGACACCGTTTTGCTCTCACCCGGCCGAGCTTTCTCTTGCAGAGTTGTCTTTGTCAGTCCGCATTGCAGACAGCGTCGACTGCGTGGGTGGACAGCTCAAAGGCGAGAAACAAGAAAGAGGGCACATTTTGAGGGTGCACGTAATAGCTGTAGCGTGGGTTTCACAGGTGCTCGGTGGGTCGCAATCACAATCGTCGTGAGGATGTGTTAATGCGTTGCATATTCAGAGTGACGAAATAAGTATGCACGCCGCTCTTCCCCGGGCCTCTTAAAGGGAAACGCACATTTTTGGAATTTCTGACGTCCCGCGTGAAGATTCCAGTGCGAAATTTAAAAATGAAATTCTAAGCTTGATTTTGAAACCGCTTATTCACATTTTAATGAGAAAAAATTGTGTTGTGTCATCTCCGTAGTTTAGTGAGTGGTCGGCATGAAGCCGATACGGTGGGGATCATACTGAAAATCGTGGAATGAGGTCAAGAAAGCAAATGGAGGCGTTAGCTGGCTGAGCGTAGAGACAGACGGGAAGATTGGCCCAGCGGAAGCATTTTTTTTTATTCTTTTCCAATCCCATTTGACGTCATCGCTGGCAGGTCAGTGCACGTTAAAGAACGCGAGGTGGTAAAAAATTTCCGAGCCCTCTACGCGACGTCTTTAATAATCATGTAATGGTTTTTGGCCCGTAAAGCTCGAGATTTAAATCTGGGAGGTTGGCCTTGGGATAGTAAGCGACAAAGCGATAGGGATGTATTCTAACGTCACGTCGAGGGCCTCATAATACTGCCCCGCTGGCGCCGCGTTGCGGAACTATTGGATTAGACAGACAGACGCAGCTAAAGGGATAATTTGCTTCAGATAGCGCGAAACAATACTGTGGCTCATAACCGTTGTGATAGGGAAAAACGCGTGCCTCTGGCCACCATAATTACTCGCGATTTCACAGAAGTCCGGTTCGGTATACAACTTTCAAAAGGGTCATGAACCACCCTTCGGGTTTGGCGAACGAACACTTGCTGCATAACGCAGATGTCGCTGTGAACTTCCCGACTGCAATCGAACAGCACAGCTGCACGCGAACATGGCTATAAGGGGACCCTTACAAAAGGAGCGCGAAGGTTGTTCCCTTAGGTGCTCACTTTTGATAGCCCAGCACCTAAGGGCTAGGCTAGACTCTCGCATGCCGTCGCCGACACTTGGCGTTACCAATTGAAATAAAAATAAAAAAAGGAAAGAAAGAAAGAGAGGAGAAAAGAAAGAGAAAATCAAAGAGAAACAAAGACGGCTGCTCCGAAGAGCCGCAATTCCTTCCGGCGTGTCTCCACTGAGACGAAGATTCCTTGATTTTTTCATACTGCGACCTCTGCTCGCTGTCGTCGGAGGAGCCGGCGCCTCATGGTTGACGTTTCACAGCAAATAGCATTTCATTGGCTAACAGCCGACGTCAATCGAGAACGAGCGTTTAGATCAAATGCACTTCATGCCAATAGATGGCACCACCTGCCTGACGCACACTCGTCTGTCGGCAGAGATTGCAGAATAATCGCACCAACGCTCAAAAAAAAAAAAAAAAAAAAAAAAAACCGCGACGAGTCATGGTGCGTTTTCTCAAGCGCTTTCAAAGTCATGATGAGTGCTGACGTCATTTTTTCCCCTGTGCCATTATTTCACGTTTAGCTTCCATCACGCTCGTCGGAACGAGAAAAGAGAGAAAGCGCTTGAAGCGTGCTACAGATATCTGCAACTGCGCTCGTTGTAGAGCATTCGGAGAAATATGGTGGGAAGTCGATACTTGAGTAATTAACTGCGATAACGATGTCATAGGATAATTACTTCGGGGATAGGCTTATGACCCATTTATTCCGCAGTTTCAATCATTTAGCCGCAACTTGTGCCTGCAGTCACAATTTGTAAGTTGTTACTTCGACTCTGCAACCAGCCGGTTACTGCTACACGATCTGGTCCAGCCAAGTGACGCTGCTTTCTTGTCGCCAAGTTCATAACACGCACATAGGATATTTATACCGTATACGTCGGATACAAATTGATAAGGTGTTCAGATATCCACCGCAGTTTTGCAGAGAACAAGGACTCTGTAAACTGCGAAAAGCAGAAGGACTGGGAAGTACTCAACGAAGAGCTTAATGGCTTTAGTCCATCCGCGCAACTTACCGTTTCGTAAATGCGAAACAGTGAAGTCACGCAGGTGAGGCTGCCCTAGAATGACATCATTATTTTAATGCTGAACCACTTTTCCAACAAATCACCGAATGACCTTTGTTTCGTAGTTTACTGCCTCGTGAATTGACTATCGCATAAATTTGAATCTGTAAAGAGGAAGTGGGTATACAGAGATTTGTCGCAGGCTTTAGGCCCTTTATTTATTCTCTCGTCCCAATGAATGCCCTGGAAGATACACAGAGAGGGTAGGTACATGATAACGAAGCCAAATCAGCGTGCTTGATGGCCTTGAGCGTGCGTGATAAAAGGCGAATGATCTCTCCCATTGTGATTCCTGAACACGACTGCGGTTCATTGTGTAATGTTAGCAGACAGCAGAGCGTGGCGCCCAGAAGCTGTCGCACCCCTTGGACAGAAGCGTCTCTGATCCAAAAGGCACCCTCGGTTTATGTCGGCTATGGGACGATGGCTGCACTCTGCTGAATGACGAGGTACATCAGTCACCCTGGCTGCTGTAGGGTGTGAGAAAGGGTCTCTATGACGACAGCGCACTTGAGAAAGTTAGAACTTCGAACTGCGCTTACAAGGCCTCTCTGTCGCGCGCGACTGCCGAATTTGGCTTGGCATTTCACAGCGGCGCCTGATTTCCGCGGGATGTGTTTGCTCAACGAGGTCGATGCCTGCCTCTTCCCACCTCTCGCATAGTTGAAGCGCTCGTGGCGCTCTTACCTTTTAGTGGCGAAGCTCTTTAGGGTGTGGGTCTGTCCATTCTCGGTAGGTGTATGTGTCAAAGTGGATGCAAGATGGCAGACGGTGGTACTTGGAGTGTTCTCTAGATGGACGCGTGGGCGGACGCATGAATTGACGGACGGATGGACAGACAGACTAGCAAACGGATGGGTGGATGGACCTACGCGCAGAGCAGGTATGTGCTACAGGGGATGCGAGATGCGACATGGCGGTACTTGCAGTGTTC
Organism: Rhipicephalus microplus; assembly: GCF_013339725.1. Taxonomy (NCBI): domain Eukaryota; kingdom Metazoa; phylum Arthropoda; class Arachnida; order Ixodida; family Ixodidae; genus Rhipicephalus; species Rhipicephalus microplus. The sequence continues at coordinate 127,986,946 of NC_051174.1, forward strand.
ACTACATGGACGCTCAGACGGACGTGCAGACACACGAGAAGGCAGACGGACAGCTGGACGCATGAACGGACGGACACATGAATGGAAGGACTCACGGAAGGACGCATGGATGGACGGACGGATGCATGGATGGACGCACGAATGGTCACGAGGACGAACGGAAGCAAGAACGAACGGACGGATGGAAGCATGAATGGGCTGACGGACGCTTTGTCCCACTCATCATCATTCACTCCATTAATACGCTGTGATTTTTTCTCTTCCCGAGTTTGAGATATTTCATACCTGCCACCATCAATACTATACAAGGTCTCGGGATTGAATTCCGGCTTCACGGCACCACGTTCTGTACAAGCGAAAATGCTTCAGGTATTTGTCCTCGGATTTTAGTGCAGGATATGAACCCCAGGTGGTCAAAATTTCTGTAGCCTTTCGCTATGGTGCCTTTCATAATCACATCGTGCTTTTAGGACGTACAACCCCTGCAATGAAATGAAATGTCAGTATAAAAGTAGCCTAAGTTGCGGTCTTAGTGCAGCCTTAACACTGGGTATAGTAAAATTTCGAAATTGCCTTGACCGCTTATTATCCAACTGCTGCTGTTTAAAGTATTTTGCCTTGTAGCACGTACTGAAGTTTTATAGTATTTACTCAAATGATACGCGAGGTTTCGCCCCAGATTTTTGTTACCTTAAATCGACCCTCTCATTTCAATCAAATACATAAATTTTCTTTTTTCTTTCTGCAAGTTTTGAAAAGTCACCCTTCGCGTTACACTCGCGATCGCACTATAATCTAGCAAATAAGATACTCACAGTCTCTCTCTCTTCTTTTCCTCAGCCATTTAGTAAACATCTGCAGCATGGAACAGAGAATGATCCCATTTCACCGCACTTACTACACCTCGTATGATGTTGCGTCTTTTCGCTGTTTCGTAAACAGTTATAGTTGCTGAAATAGTTGGTCAAATGTTCGGTGGGTTAAAACTGCGTTCCAAACGATCAGCGCTTTCAAAGTATAGAACATTTGGCATTCGTTATTGCTGCTTTTTTTCGTGCGCGGCCTCGCGCACAGAAAAACACGATTCAGCAAAATTTCTTGTTCGCATTCCGTCGCGACACGCACCAACGCCGGTACTCTCACAGTTACACTGCTCTACGTATCTGTAAACGCTCTAAACAGAGGGCGTTTACATTCGACCGAGAACGATGGACATTTCACGTGGTTAAAAATTTAGAGGACCTGCCAGTGCTAAGATAAAAAGAAGAAAAAGAAAAGCGAAAAATTATGAATCATCTTCTTGGAGGGAGTCCTGATGTGACGCGAAAAGCATCGGTGCACAAGCCGTCGACTCGGTTGAAACAGGCGTCAACGCGGGTGCTGTAAGAAAGGTCAGAAGTGAAACTCGGTGTAGCATTCTCTCGAGAAAACGTTTGTTTGAAACGCACTGACACAGGAGGCGGGTTCGGTTCCGCGTACCCTGTCACACAGGCACCCGCGAACACCGTTAAACTCCCTCGTCCTTACGACAAGGATGATGGGGTCCGTGTCACACAGCCACCCTTACGCAAACAAAGATAAACGGAGCATTTCGTAAAGGGCGTTCGACGATCTCCCTTTGCAGCGGAACGACGTACTCTCGTCCGCAGTATCTGCAAGTAAGAAAAAAAAATTCGAGCACCAAATTGCCACAGTGAGTAGAATAATACATTTTGGCAGTATTAAACGTTATTTTGTTGCAGTACTCATTGATAACGTCTTCGTTTACATACATACACGCTCACCGGAGTGCAGCTACTCTCCAGACCGTGCCTCGCGAGTCGGGCTGGGCACCGCTATTAAAAAAAAAAACATTTCGCCCGTGCGTGCGATTGTTGTCGTCGCCGTGTTTGCGTTTGTCCGTGAGAGGAATGACTGGCAGCGCTGCGTCATCATCAGATGCTCCGATGGCTGCAGGAATGAGTAATCGGACCCGACCTATTTCAAGGGAAACTTGGAGTTCGCTCTTAATGAAAGAAAACACAAGAACTTCGTACAAATTGTAGCCCGTGTCTTATCGGATCGCACTCTACTGCCCTCTCCGCTAACCCGTCGCTCGTCAACCCGCCAAGCTAAAACTCTCCAAATAACAACTAGTCGTCGAGCACGGCGCAATTGTAAACAAACTTAGCGTTGGGCGCAAGTTGGCCAGCGTCGCTGCCAACATCGTTACATTTAGCGAATACGTTTTCATTTGAAAAAAATTTAATGTTTTGTTCGCTCCAGATCTACTGAAAATTGTGTTTTTGTAAAAACGGCATAACGAAGATTCACAAAAATAGCAAATAGAGATGAAATTAGGACACTTCTGCGAAAATCAAATAGTGCCGGCTGAGCCCCCTCGCGGCAACTATCATAACCTTGTCATTGCCGTGTGACGCTCCCACAACTTTATCTCCGTCGAACTCCCTAGGGGAGATTTAGGCTGACAGAGTTTAATAGAGTTTAGTGGTGACCATGTCATAGGGGTATAAGATTCATCGCAGATAAACGAGCGGAAAAAGTGTTTCCATTCGACGCACGGTAGAGTGTTGCAGGTGGTGGAGAGTGAAGCGAGAGAGGTTTGTTGCGAGCGGGCGGAGGAGCCACCAGCTGCAGGCGCGGCGGCGAGTGGGCACGGGTGAGGTAGAGAGCGACGCCAGCACAGACCTGCGAGGAAAGCTTGCGAGGGGAGCGTGACGTCAAAGAGAAGCTGCAGCGTGACCCACTTAGCAACACTCCAACACTTGCGGGGAGGGGAACGCGGTGCGACGCGTTCGTATAAATGCCCGTACGTGCGGCGTTACACACGTCAGTCAAAGAGTTGCTTCCCATCAAAAAGGGACGCGCGTGCGTATGGGCACACACACACACACACACACACACACACACACGCACACACACACACACACACACACACACACACACACACACACACACACACACACACACACACACACACACACACACACACACACACGCGCACGCACACGCACACACACACACACACACACACACACACACACACACACACACAAACAGCACAGTGTGAATATAGAATAAAAAACTGGGTGAATCGTTGATAGTTCTTGAGGATATTACAAAAACAACTCTGCATGTGCGTTGTGTTTGTACTCTTTTTTTAGAATATGTTCGACTGTACATGCCGTCAGCCATATCGCTGCGCTTCGCGTTGACCCAGTGACCACACAATTGAAAGTATGCTATAACCCACCAACTGATTTTATTTAGGAAAATTATAACTGCGCTAAAAGCCCCGCCGCGGTGGTCTAGTGGCTAAAGTACTCGGTTGCTGACCCGCAGGGCGCGGGTTCGAATCCCGGCTGCGGCGGCTGCATTTCCGATGGAGGCGGAAATGTTGTAGGCCCGTGTGTTCAGATTTGGGTGCACATAAAGAACCCCAGGTGGTCTAAATTTCCGGAGCCCTCCACTACGGCGTCTCTCATAATCATATAGTGGTTTTGGGACGTTAAACCCCACGTATCAATCATCATAACTGCGCTAAAATTGAGACACAAGAACGAAGTGGACAGGATCATCACAGACGAACAGCTGGTTGATTGAAAATGTACAACACCCTTTTTGAAATAAACTAAACGCATGCGCAAAGACAAACAAGACCACGGGACAAGTTAGGTTTAGAGCACGGGTTTAGTTTGTTTCGTAAAGGGTGGTGTACTTTTTCAAGAAACCAGTTGTCAGTCTGCGATCGTCCTGTCAACTTCGTTCTCATGTCTCGTTTTTAGCGCTGTTATAATTTGCCTATGGGTCTTACCAACTAGCCCCCCATCATACGCTTCTTGAACTGAGTAAAAGTTCTTCGGTATTAATGTATTCCGCTCATTGTCCACCAAAGCATGGTGATAACTCTGTTCAATCCACGAGTCTATGAAATCAATCAATCAATATATCAAATAACCAATCTTATATGGGCACCTGTCATAGCCGGACAGTCTAAATATTTTGTGTGCTTTGACTTCTTCCTATCGCAGCATCTCTTTAACACTATTTAATTCCTTGGGAGCCTAACATTTTCACGAAATGTGGTCCGCCTAAATTGAATTCTCATGACTGGTTTAAATTTTCGGGTAAATATACTTCAGAAAAAAACCGTGTCAATTATTTTAGGGTGACCAGAAAGTGGCAATACAATCGTCTCTGTTGCTACCTACACAAGGTTCCTTCATCAAAAACAGCAAGATATATTCTAAAAAAACGCTTATATGCCTGTTAAAAATTATCCGTGACAATGAACAGCTGTGCTGTTGAAAGATGTTAAAAAAGAAGTCAGGCCTGCCCGGAACACGCACCACAGTCCCAGCGAAAGCTAGGGGAGCGGCCTTTCAGAGCTTTTTCTGAACACTCTTTTGAGCAACTGCTACAAGTACACTGCTGGGTACCCACTATGCCATAAATAATCACAATTTTTGGGTAGTAGGCCAGCATTCAGTATGCTATTCCTCGTCATTATTTGGAGAAGTGGGGTATCTGCTACAGACTGGTCAGGAATTTTGTTCAATTCTTAATTCACTGGCTGATGGCGATGGGGAATTATGCTTGAAGTGGGAATGCCCTACAGTTAATAGGTGACCAGGAGGAAGTTTTCTAGTGGGTTGGAGCATTTGACGACCGACTCGTTACGCGATTCACACTGTGTGACACCTGACTGTTCCTTTGCTGTTCCTGAACGCTTTATTACTTTTAATAACGCGATTCCTTTCCTGACATCAAGCCTGCCTATGGCAACTTTGCGAAAGATCCCCTAACACCAGCGTGGCTTAGTGGTAGCACAGTGGTGACAAAGTCATTGTCACCACAACAGCAGTGGCTATGATTTGTTTCGTAGCTCCTGAATACAGGCATGGTTGATAATCTGGAAGTTCTCGTATTTAAGTAAATGTACACGCATACAACACACAATACCAAATATGATGCGCCGATGTTATGGTGATAACAGCGTAATGGGACGCGACGTCATGGCATGTCATAGGTCACAAGATCATAAAAACGTCAAGAATAAATTTAGGACGCCTGTGACTTGAAGATGACTTTGTAATGTGGCATCATAATGACATCCTAATGGTGTCAAGCATTGTAAAAATCTGGCAACGTCTGACTTCGCGATGATTCAACGAAGTGTCGTCTTAGTGAAGCCAATACGACATCATTCACGACGAATTTCGGTGACCTGTGACAGCGGACGTCATCACGCGATGATAATTTGCGTCACCCGTGTTGACACCAACGCCGCCAACGACCACTTTCAGAGTTTGAAGAGGCATCTAATTCTCCCGACTCAGTGATGATGCTATAGAGGCGACGCTAATAGTGAAAGATGCAAAAGCCAAAGAGACAGAACGAAGCGGAGAAAGGAAAGACACGCTCACAAAAGCTTGAAAGGAAACATCGTTAGCGAGGGAGTAGTGACCTTTCGAGGGTGTTATCCATGTGCTCCTCCTTTTGCCTTCCTCGCAATGACGTTATACACAAAAGCGTAAGAGTGACTCGCCGAGACACGTCCATCAGAATAGATGATAAGCAACGAGTACAGATAAGAAACCCGTTAACGAGCGCCGTCGAGTGGTCGGCAAGCATTGAAGAGTGCAGTAATCAGGGGCTTTATCTCTGTCCGATCTGTCGCCCGCTGTGTACGTGTTCAGTAAGCTGTATCTTTTCTGTACCTTTGTTTAGGTGCCTGGAAAGGGAAACGCGACGACGGCGTAGGGAAAGGGCAGGCGCGCGTCTTCGGGGCTAAAACTAACGAGGTCATGAACTCGGACGTGCCGCACGTGCAAGCGGAGGCTGAAAAGGCGCTGACGTCACATGTGGTGTGAGGGGCGCTGCGATCGGGAACGCGGCAATCCGTAGACGCTCGACAGATAGCGCTGAAGAATGAAGGCAAAGAAAGTAGTAATAAAGTGTAATGGAAACGGAACAACAACAGAGACAGGAATGAAGGAAACAACTGAGAGAGAGTGAGTGAAAGGAGGAAATAGGAAGAGAAAGCTAACAAAGATAAAGGGAATAAAAACAATGAAACAATGAGGACTTAGATTGAGTGGGTGAATAGGAGAATAAACAGTGCTTGCGGAATCGGACTCATTCAGTACCTGTGGAGTCATCGGTTCATGACTTTCATAGGTTTGCCTATGTAAAAAATTTACTGATGATGACGTTTCGGTTCCGAGCACTCCCACTTTTAAAGATTTTGCTTGAGATGTGTGAAAGTGCTGGCTAAATAGCTGTGTTTTTTTTTTCACACATTAAGATACCCGTCTGTTAAGATGTCCGCGCGGCCCTACGCGTGTACACAATGACTGAATAACTGCGTAACTCAATGAAAGATTATAAATAAGTAAAAAAAATAGGTCAACGGTCATTTAAATAAATTTTAACTTCCCACGTTCACCAGGTCAGCCAATCGTCCAACAATTCATTCAGCGAACCACCCTCCAATATATTGCCTCAGTATTGACTCTAATATACAGTGACTTCTTGTGATCCGCAAGCGTGGCAAACGTGTCTCCCTTCGCCCCGAAACCTCAACGACATCACAATGTCACCGTTGTACGGGCGCTGGTTCGGTGTCTACGCGTGCATGTGTGCTTTGTGGGGCGAGGAAATTTTCTCCGAGGACGATTCTCTCATGCATAGTGCACACATCGAAGAAAGATACAGAAATAGTGTGTGTTTGTGCGTGGGTGTGTGTGTGTGTGAGAGAGAAAGTGAGGTAGTGGGCGATAGAAAGAGAGAGATGACCACAGTGGGGAGAGATGCACGATATCTGGGAGGGCGGGGTGTTCGGCTCCGTGACATTTACCACCACCAAATGCCGAGCGAGCAACACGACGGAACTCCACCCGCAAGCGTTGCAGTGACCTTTCATCCCTATTTGGGAAAACGCGAAACTAGCGACGAGGGAGCGAAAAGAGACGAATAAAAAGAACGCGAAAAAGGAAGTGAGGAAAATACTAGAGGAAGAACTGGCGGAGGCTTTAAGACTGCACTACGCATGCGCTGAAAAGAAGGACGCCTGGTCGGCTTGACCCGAATTTTTATGAATGGAAAGAAACATGCCGTCGCTGGCGGCGCGAGTCCCATATAGCACGACGTCGCTAATTTGATTCCGATGAATCTCAAGCCCTCTCGGCTCCCTCGCAATGCCTCGACTGAACTCTGTAGCTAACGAGTGAAGACTTACTCGCAAAAAGAAAAAAAAAACCGGATAAGTGTCGTACGTACAGCTCGTGAGCATGAAAACACGGGCGTGTGCGTTCGCTCATTTATTTATTTTTTACACGAGGCGTCCAATACGAAGCAAGCTGGAAATTTGGAAGCAGTTTTTTCAAGCCTGCCCCAAATGACTAAAGTTGACGTTTGAGCTGCCCCTGAGCCATAATAACCTAGTTTGCATATAACAACAGCATGCACATTTAATTGAAACTTGATTTAGAATCCACCTGTGATTATCTGTCCAGATAAAAATAATTATATATTTCAACGGCGAAGCCACGTAACGAACCGTTCCTCTGTCATAGGTAGGAGCTCCTCGGAGACAAAGCAGTGTGGAGAAGTGTTAACTAAAGTAAGTTAATTCGGAATCGCATCAGTAGCTCGTTTAAGCTCGTATAAAAGTTTAGGATTATGGTTTGGATCATGGGGTTGTACGCCAAACAAGTACTTAGGAATCAACTGAATTCGTATTCCGCCAACATACCTTGGTGTGTCACTATATTCATACAGATTCAGTGCGTGCTGCCGGAAAGAGCATGTTCCCAAGATTGAACGACAGGCTCGAGCTTTTGTTTCGCATGGCCTTTCCGTCTTTGGAAGATCTGAAGCTTGCAATACATTTTTAGCCACACATATTTACTAAGTATTGAACTTATTCACTGCGCCCGATCTCACATATAGGGTTTTCATCGGACTTTCGTAACTTTCGTGTGGTTTTCGACTTTTGAACCAATGAAACATGACAACCTTTTCAGGCAAGTAAGGAATGAAGGGCTGCTGGAATGAGTTTGTTTTTATCTATGGCAAATAGTTTCGTGGTTCTGCTTTATTTCACGACAGCACCTATCCCATAATTTGATCATTCTTGCATATTACATGTGTTAATGTCTCACCTGAGTTGAGTGTTTCTTCAGGTTTCTCTGTACGCTCGTGTTTGTGGGAACTTACGCAGGAAGTTTTCATCGCTGTCTAGATTCTCGAAGTCTGATTTGTCATAGAAAATTTATCACAGTATCACGCAGAAACTTCATAATATGTTATTCATGCTTTTTTCGCCTCCACTTTACCGCTAATAAAATTCGACCTTCCAGGACAGGTTGTACTAAAACGAGTACGGAAATTGGATATTTGTCCTGATATGAAAACTCTTTTTTTTTTATAAATTTCACACAGATACGCTGCCAATAAAACAACCTTTGCTAAAGAAGGGCATTTCTGTTTCTTCAGTTCATTTTCGTCTCGGCGATGTACCAGAGACAATAAAACACTGCTTTATTAGCTACAAAGATGCCATTCTGGTTTGAGACATCCTTCAACGAACCGGTAAAACAGACATTCATTCACATACCACACGTTACCTTCTCTCAACATGTCTAGACGAAGCGCCTTTTGGTGCGTTCTTTCTCATGGCACTGCACAGTCTGTGGAAAACGTGTATGCAAGAACCGTAATGCAGAAACAACGACAGCTTCAAGTATGCATTTCAAGCATACGAATCTTCACCCAAAGGACTTTATGAAGAACTTGACTTCACACCAACCTGGCACCTCATCGTTATGAGGTGCTCATCCTTACCAACCTTTTGATGAACGTTTGCTCTTTTCTTCTGGACTTGCTAAGTATATATGTATGTAAGTCTTTGAGTGCTTGTGCAGTGTACTTACGCGATTATCGTCGCTGAGTGAATGCGTCACTACGCCAAGCAAATTTTATATTGAAATGTGCATTATAAGAAGAACCACGCAAGAAAGAAAGAAAAAAAGAAAGAAAGAAATAAAGAAAGAAAGAAAGAAAGAAGGAAAGAAAGGAAGAGAAAATAAATGTGGCCATGTAGTAAAACCTCCGCTTGCCCCGCCAACGACCCTGGTTCAGTCCTCACTGTGACCCTGGATTTGTTTATTATTTATTTTATTTGCATCGTCTAGAGTTTTCGGTCGTGCATAAGATGATAATTTTTCGCTCACAACCAACGACGCCGACGCCGGAATTGCGGCAAATCGAGTGCTTTAACGCTATTGCACTAAAATAGCTTTGAGACGCCCACTGGCTTCGAGATGATTTAACCATGCTTTACCCACGCCATCCCGCAATTGATCGCAGCCGACCAAAGGGAAGACATGACCCGCGTAGCATTTCCTTCTGGTCGGGCCGTGCTGTTCAATTATTCCATCATGCTGCGAGTAGGCCACCTTAGCCCATGTTCGGCGTCCAATCAGTCACAATCTTCTGACTGTCACATCACTTTCTCTGCTTCCACCCTCACCGTTTACTACAGCAACCACAAGCATCTGTGACCACAAGGGTTTGTTTAAGCATTAATGATGGTCGTTACTCGTCGAAATGGAGATGTTTGACTAAGCGTCAACATAGACACACCCACGCTGAGCTTTGCTCTGCCTGTCAAACACCAATAAATATTGCGCAGGCTCACTCCTGTCGATATGCAGAGAACAAACCACTTCGGTAAAGACACGTTTTGCTTTCGCAATTCACCGAGTCCTGTGCCGGAGAGATCGACCATGTTTTGAACGCGAGAGCCCTTATGGAGCTTGTTTTGCAGAAATTCCAGTGTCGGCGTCGCAGGGTGGGAGTGAAAAATTGTCTTCCTTGCGTGACAGAAAAACAGAGAAAGATGCAAATAGAATAAACAATAGAAATTTGGGGTCTGAAAGGGAATCAAACCGGGTCATTTGCGTGGCAAGCTGGAGCGCCCTCGCGATCTCCGGCGTCAGCGTAGCTCTGGCCGACTGGGCTCGCCCTACGTCATTTCCTGACGCCGACCTCCGACGACAGTGTAGCTATGACCGACTGGACTTGCTCTACGCCAGCTCCTGACGCCGACAAGAGCTCTCGAAAGAGGTGCCCCGTCCTCGGACTCCGGTGACCGTGTTTCCATCTTTCCTATCTCTCCTATCCCCTTAATATGTCGTCGCTCTCTAGCTTACCACCTCACGCTTCTTTCTCTCTCTATACATCTTCATTCCTACCCTTTTAATCCCTCCTCACCCCCGTCCTTGTGAGCTACTGTTGAGGTGTCGCTCGCTGAAGCAGACAGTTACGGGGCTCACTTTTCTCTTCATTTCTCTCTTAGAACCACTTAGTAGAGACAGATAAATAGAGAGGAAAAGCAGGGAGGTTCACGAAGCTTGCCTCGGTTGGCTGCCCTGCCCTTAGGGCGGAGGAAAGGGAGAATAATAGAACGGAAAGAGATAGAAAAGAAGAGGAGTAAGAAAGAGAAGGTTGAATAGTCAGCTCGAGAGTACACACAGAATGGTGTCACACTGTTCTTTCACAAGCGGTCGTGAAGTCTGGTGGTCCTTAGAAGTACAAGAGGGCTTTCGTGGCTTTCCGTGTATGGGAGACCGTCGGCCAAGGTCCCAGGATCTTCTCTTCTGTAAGCGGCCGTGAATCCAGCTGCCAGAGCTTGGCGTCCGTAATACGTCGTTCAGACTGGTCTGCTGGGCAATGACATAGAACGGGCTCGAGCGTTTCCTTGCAGGCGCAGATGTTGCATGCCGAAGTGCTCGCCATTCCAAGGAGACAAGAGATACAACACGAAACATTGCCGTGATAATGCGTGGATGGATGGATGGATGGATGAATAGATGGATATGGCTGTACCCTTTAGATCGGGCGGTGGCTAGCGCCACCAAGCCGTAATACTTAATGAATCAAAAACTAGATTTATTTTTTTCTTTAAAAAGTGAGTTCCAGGATTCGTACTTTGCAGTGAAGAGTTTAATTTTCACTCGTGCCTTGACTTTAGCCACCAATCAGATAACCTTCTTCTAGTTAAGTCTACCCGCTTAAAGTCTATTTTGCCCTTCCGGTCCCTAAACCCCAGTGCTTTGAAAAACTCTGCGCCATCATCCTGAACTATAGGGTGAAGCCCTTTACAGAACATTATCAAGTGTTCGGCAGTTTCTTCTTCCTCTCCACACGCACTGCATACTGTGTCTTCCCCTTCGTATTTACAAGCGTGGTACAAGCGTATACATTGCCACCTGGCGCCAGAACACGGGACTATGATGATGACTTCATAGTTTACGGACAGTCACCCACTACAGAAGGCACACACGGTAGTGCAGCCTCGAGACCACGTAGTGAGTGCATATATAGCAAGTTCTAAAAGATTTCATACACTGTTTGAAGCACTCAATAGGAACAGAATATTGCTATCGCATTCAACATTTAAAGGCAAAGCTTAGGGGCCCTCCGATCATTTTATAAAGAAGAACACCGATACTGCGTCAATTCATCCCCCGCACCACATTTAGGTTGTGAGATTAGATGTATTGAATACATTTGATGAATACAGCTCAGGTTGACCCTTCTATTTTAACTTGTTTCAGCCTCGTTTTTCTTGTATATATTTCTGCTGCGATTTACCCCAAATTTTAGTCTGCGCTTGTTCGTTTGCCTTCATACTTTGTACCGTTTGTTCACGCTTTTTTGAGTTGTCGTAATGAATCTCTACCAACTATCTAGCCTATCAACTCATCTGGAATGTTCACTTCAGAACTATCCTCGTATGTGTGCAAGGGCCAAGATATCTTAAGCGTTGTTTGTAAAGCATAATGTCGTGGAGTGTTCTCTACGGCATTACGCTTAAAAACAATCGCTTTAGATATAAATGCCCTCTGCTTATCAGATAGCACGATTTCCTGTGCATCATTCTCTCCCAATCGATGCGAATGTACCTTTCTTTTGTATGTGTGCAGCAGGAGCTCCGAATATTTAGCACTCAAGTTGTTTAGCTTGAGCGCTTGCTTCCTGTTTTCCTAATAGCCAAGAACATTGTTCTTGAAAAATTGGGCTTGATGGTTCTGGTTCATGTTAAGAACTAAAATCGAATACACATAATATTGGAGCATACCATCACTGAAAATAAGTACCAGTTAATTGTCGCGATAAAAAATGAAAGCGGGTTGAAACATCTTTAGCACCCGGGATCGTTGGGGTACCTGGCGGAGCATATCTTACATTCTTTCTTTCTCTCCCTGCGCTGCCTAACCACTCCCTTTTCAGTGTTAACACAAGGGCACACCAAAGTCAACGTGTGAGTTTCCCCACCAGGCACCTAGGTCAAGGATTGAGGTCGGCTCCGTATCAAGGACGATATTAGAGACCATAGTTTCTTTGGGGGGATACTTGGATGCACATATTATGGCTTGTCTGTTTTTCTATCTGTTTTTCTGTCTAGTGATTGAGTCACCCGGCTAAAGTGTATGCCCCTGCTCAACTCCCAGCCATCTTCATCTGGTGGCTGCGTTCATACTTGCGAACATTGTCGATCAAAAAGCAAATTTTACGCATATCTTAGGCGTAATATCTAGACTTAAGTATTGGGCAGTGTGTTCCTTTAATAGAAATTGTATTGATACGTGATTATTAAGACCCTCATGTTTTTTTAGATAGTGATGACAATGCGACTCTATGAGTCGGACGTTTCCTATGTCTCGATAAGGCTACTCGGTGCTACCACCAACCAGTGGCTCTGCGTTCTACAAAAGCTTTCGTTTCCCGACATTATTGCAAAATGGCCTTCATATTTCACGCAGCACCTGCACACAGAAGACCACAGCCTTTCGACATTTTCAGCTGAACAAGCAGATACGAGGCTAATTTTTCCTGTAAGCGCGGATACATCAATCGACAACTATCTGCGATCAATCGCTTCTGCACACTCTAGCAGTACTTTTCTTTTTATTCGAGCGAACTACCTCGTAGACTCGCCATATACACAGCCTTTCCTCGATATCGACGGTTACGCCAGTGGTCTATAGAGGGTGGTGGTTTGTTTTTGTCATATCGACGTCTTCGAAGCTATGTAGAGGGTCTGTGCGCCACGCAGTCGCAGTTTGCAAACCGATTGTTTGTTAGTGTAGCCTCCAAGTTCCGAGGCGATCGATAAATACATTTATACACTCTCCGCAATAGCTTGAACTTCATATGACAACACTCATTTCGCCATTGTCGACGCGGATCGATACAGCGTGGGTCGGGTCCAGCGCTTCAAGTGAAAGAAAAATAAATAATAAACGGGTGTTTCTACAGTCAAGGAGTAATTATAGGAGCTATATTGGCAGTGCCCCCACTCCGAGGTCGCCACGTCATTTTGCTGTCGTGCTTTACTGGTGTCGCATCGTAAATCGCTGTAGCGTGAAACTTTTACCCGATTTTTGTTTTCGTTGGTTGCTGATCCTACTTCGATGTGGCGAGTGTAAGTGTACTGCTGCCACGACTGCTTTAACTAATTTATATGGACATAGAAGTTTTCATCTGGCGTCGCTTGTACTCAAAAGCGGTCGAAATCGAGCTCTAGGGTGGTGTTCAGCAGTGCTGTGATACTGCGGTACCAATCACTGTGACGATTAGCGTGACATTGCAGCTGAAAGGATTTTCATCTACATGTGCGATGCCTTTTGTTGTTGTTGGCAGCCATACTATAAGAACAAAGTCTGAAATGGTGCTCTGGCTAGTTTGAGGTACGGTGGCTTATCAAACCGTTGCAACCTTCGCATGATAACAACAACAACAACAACAACAACAACAACAACAACAACAACAACAACAACAACAACAACAACAACAACAACAACAACAACAACAACAACAACAACAACAACAACAACAACAACAACAACAACAACAACAACAACAACAACAACAACAACAACACAACAACAACAACAACAACAACATAATAATAATAATAATAATAATAATAATAACAACCCTATCTTTGATGTTGGGATAGCCGGCTGTAACGTAGCCTACCTTCCCATGCTCCACCAAATATATAAAAAAGAATATCTTTGTATGTTTGTATCATTCTTCGAGAATCTAAACTGGGTGACACGATGTGTAGACGGATGTTAGTATATAGACTGCTTATTTCCATTTGGCTCCAGTGGGTATGACGAAGCCTTCCTTTAGTCATTAAGTGCGTCGGTCATTTATTTGCTCGGCTTGTCATTCGGTCAATTGGTTGAACGAACCATCGTCATCACCAGCAGCAGGAACAGCAGAATTCCAGTACACCTCCGATAAAGTGGGTTCTTAAATGTTTCCCCTTCCCACAGAAGGTTGGTGGAAGTTCAAGGTATATGCATAACGTGTTGGGGCTCTAGGAGGCGAAAGCTAAGAGCTATATAAAGCTGATATTGATTTACCGATGAAAAGTAGGCAGTGCTATAGAGAGCATTGACGAAAGCCGATGCTTTTACGCTACGTTCTTTAAACGCCCTCAGAAGGACGCATTGCCAGAACAAACAAACAAACAAACAAACAAACAAACAAACAAACAAACAAACAAACAAACAAACAAACAAACAAACGAAGGAACAAACAAACGAACAAACGAACGACCGAACAAGCAAGCAAGCAAGCAAACAAGGAAAGAAAAAGTAAGAATAACGACATCAAAAACAACAGAACAGCCCGCACAAACACGCATCATTCCTGCACTCTCGATTGCCCAATTATTTTCTCTAACGAAGTAGACGCCAAAAACTTTTATAAGTGCTTTGCCTAAAATTTTGTTTGCTCCACACTTGCGTTCAAATCTCAGTCATGAATTAAAACTGGCGTCCAACCATCAATAAGAAAAAAATCCCGAGCTGAGGTGCAAATTTGAGCATTGGCCTAGAAAATGTCGCAAGACATATTTTTAATGGACAGGTTTCAAAGCAAGCTTGAATCATCCTTTCCTGGGCAGTTTTTTTACAGACGTATTAAAGATGTATTCCGAGTTAAAATTCGGATTCATTCTAAATACAGTAACGTAGAGTGTACAGACAGCAAAGTAAACCTATAGTGCAGATGAAATAAAAATATAACCATGAACATTTTTTAAATGTAGTAAGCTTCTGTGTGGCGTACCGTAGATGAAAGGGCATGAAGTCAATGAAAATAAAAAAGAACACATTGTTCACCGGTAGGGGCAGAACGCCCAATTTTAGCATCGCACTCACAGCGGGGGACATTGACTTCACGGAGAGAAAAAAAGACAAACGCATTATGACGCAGCTCTTCTCCCTAGGCTCGGTTACTTATAGAAGAGATAGTCCGGTAAGCCGATTGGTGTTTATGCAATCCTCGCGACACAAGCCCGGCCGTATCGGATACTCGAGCAATAAATAGTAACTGCTGCACTAAACAAAAGCGCGGACAACGACGTCGACATGTATAGCATGAAAATAACATCCATTTTGGATCGGGGAAGTTAGTGTATCCTATTTTGCTTTTTCATGACTAGTTAATACACATTGCGAAAGCGTATTGGGAAAAAGAGTCCGCACCCAAGCAATCCGTGCACATCGTTTACTTTCGGAGCTGAAACGGCCGGCTCTGGTGTTTATCACAAGCTGGGAACGTTTTATGTTGTCGATTTTGATTTCTCTATCATCCCACTAATGATATCGGTGGTTTCAGTGTGTGCGTTTGTTGAAGTTAGCCTAAACAATATCAGGAATCACAAACTCTCTTATTGCGTTTAGTAGAAAAAATACACATTTAAAGAGGTCCCGAGGTCAAAGGCTGCAATGGAAACTTTTTCTAAAATATAATTGAAAACACAAGCATAACATAGCGTAGCAAAAAAAAAGCGTAAATAGATGCGATCACCTTTGATGTAAAATAAAACTACATTATACAAATATGCAAATTAACACGAGCAAGGTCATCATATAAAAACACAAAATATGCATTATTTTGAGCAGGCCTATAGACATCAAAGATTAAAATGATGTAATCTTTTCACATGTTTTTAGAATGAAAAGTTCGTAGTATTTTTATTGCAATAGGTATGGAGCCCCAAACAGTGATGGGTGATAGAAGGACACTCTGCTTGCCACAACTACCATGTAGTTTGACTGAAATAAAGTTTATTATTACGCCCAAACCCTATGGAATTTTAGTTTGTTAGGTAAGATCGGGGTAAAATGCCATCGTATTGTCCGCCGCAGTGCTTGATCTATTGGAACAACTTTGTGGGGTTATTTTTACAGAGTTAAAAAACTGCAAAAACAAGTGATATTGTTAAGGGTATGCGGTTTGTGGTTATATGCGCCAAATGCAAGTATTCAGACAGCTTGATATTGTACTACTCGTGATGGCGAGTGTAGATGTCTGACATAATTATTTCCTGAAAACGCACTGCATTTGTTAACGTGCGAATGAACAAATA
Source organism: Rhipicephalus microplus (assembly GCF_013339725.1). Classification (NCBI taxonomy): domain Eukaryota; kingdom Metazoa; phylum Arthropoda; class Arachnida; order Ixodida; family Ixodidae; genus Rhipicephalus; species Rhipicephalus microplus. Next base: position 128,003,408 of record NC_051174.1, read on the forward strand.
AAAAATACGGCAGTAAAATGCTTTGCTTTATGCATGCCATCAATTCTGAAGAACTCGGATCTGATGGGCTTTGTGTTTTGTTTGAATTTAGATATGATGTTACTGAATTCCACATGATTCTATAGTCGTACACCTCGATTTAAGAACTTGCTCAGATAAGAATCCCTTCGAGGAAGATAGTAGTAATGCAGTATAGGAACAGATTCCACGTAGATGGGAATCGATGTTATGCGAAGCATGCGGAGGGAAGGTGATGCTGTTGCAATTTTTTTATTGAGCTACACGTCATAAAATGACGCTAAATGTGTGTACAAAAGTTGCACGCACAGAAAAATGTTGAAAAGATGCAGATGTTTATACAGCCAGTTGTTTGCACTTGCGCTACGATGTCAACTGCAAACATGCGTATTATAAACACCAGAAGCTGATATGAAGCGCTGATGCTCGCGTACATGCTGGCCCTGGACACCGTTACATAAATCAACTTTAGCGCATGACACCTAACCACAATTGACGTTAACCCAACGTGACAGCTGTATCAAAGGAATACATATATAATGTTGATAAAATTGGATAGGCAGCACTGCAACCACTATTGACGTTTCACGAAGATTAGCGTCTATTTGAAACGCAGTTCCGAGACCTGGCGTAGCTGTGTGGTAGAATTCTTGACTGCCACGCAGAATGCTTGGGTTCGATTCCTGCTGGTACCCTGAAATTTATTATTTGCATTCTTCGGCTGGTCAATGCTGCCTATGTCAGGTTTTTCTTAACACTGACATTTATTATACGCCTTGGTTAGGTCGACGCTACCAATGTCGGATATCGCTTTACGCTGACGCGTAAAAATTGCCCATGTGTGTTCTCGTCGTTCCTGTGTCACTCACCTGTGGCACATACCCGCATACCAGTGGCACATAGCCGCCCGTGGGTATGTGCCACTGTCTGGAGGGAAGTGCTTGACTACGTACATGATGGGATTGTAACCATATTGATCTCTTGACCAGCGCGTCATATTCGTCAAAACGTCTTACCCTAACATGCTAATTTTGGTTCACGCTAAGTTAAGGGGGTGACCACGAGAGCACCCAAACGTAAGCGGCTAGATAGATAAATAGGTAGATATATACATACGCTCAAAGTCACCGAATATTGCTAAGAGATGCTTCGCATTTAAAACGAATTTCGTTTTTTTCATGAGGTTTTGTGTAATTGGACACTTTTGCACCATTCTATAAAACTTCTCGCGCCCTGGTTAATGTTAGATGTTGGAACTTCTTCTTCTTCGTCCTTCGTTCCCGCGCACAGTGGACTTTATGCTCGATGGTAATGTACCAGCTCGTGTATAGTGTAATTTTATTCAATTTAGGAGCTGTAAGACTTAGTTGATGACAGGGGTGTTGTGTGCATGAAGAATACATTTCGAACAGTGCTGACACACTGGCAAATGATTCTCGTATAATGAAAAAAACGGAGGGGACCTCAAATAAAGCTTTCGGGCCCTTCATTGGCGAAAATTGTTCTGGAATTAACACCTGAAATCGTCATTACCTGTGTTTAGCTTTTCATGAAGTTCTGCGGCAACAGTAGGCCTTGCCCGGTAATTTTTAGTAATTCAAGCATATGAAAGCATATGAATCAATGTGGTGTGATTAACTTTCCCCAAAGTTAAAGTGAGGTGTACAAATAAAGAAGCAGCCTAATGGCCCTAATTAATCGCAAGTCATAGTTAGTCGTTTAGTGTAGTAAGACCATGAGACTTTCGTCAAAAGAATCCCGTGAAAAAGGTGAAAATTGAAGTGTAATGACGAAATGACAGAAACTTCTGTGAAACAACATTTCAAGCGTTTTGAAACTCGCTCTTCAATTACTTTGCTGGAGAATGGTGATGAAGAACTCCTAAATTATTTTTTATGTGCAGGAATTCGTGCTGTGGCGGTTGTCATTTCTTGCTGCTTATGCTGACTAAATAAGGAAATAAACTTGAATGAGCACAGAGAGCCTTCGAAGTAGTTTATATTAGGATTAGTTTATTGCCGTTTTCCACGCACGCATGGAATGCCAGGTTTTCGCACCCCATAGAGATATTGAATTTTCCCGTAAAAGATGACGGAACATTGATGGCGGCCGTTATCTACAACACTGGGAGCCCATTGACAACTTAGGGGCGTCAGTTGCATAAGTGGAAATCCACGAAAACCACCCTTTGTGATACTTCAAGTAGTGCGTGATCGCGGAGTTTCACTGTAAATCACGGTCTTGGGCGGATCGATACTCAGAGACCGCGACAACGTGGCGTCTTTCATCTTTCTAGGATTCGACAGGAACATTTGAGACCAGAGAAACACGAGATTGTCGAGATGTGCGAGGAGTGAATTTCAGAACCGAATCAAATAGTAATGGCGTCGAATCGAATTCCAATAGAAATCAAATATTACTTCAGTAGCCTTCGAATAGCAAGGCAACCACATTTAAACCAGTCCTAGAATGGTAATGAAATGATTTAAAAAGCAGTCCCAGAATTCCAAAACCCTTTATTTATAAATAATTCTCAAAGTTATAATAAACCAGCATTGCAATAACCATTAACCGAGCAAAATTACACCATATTTATGAAAACTAGGGCAATTTCGTATTCTGTCCACAGAAAGTTGTATTATACACTCGTTGTTGCATTACTGGGCACAAGCACATCCTGATCAAGAATCTGATATGTGCACGTCCCCTTCTCGTGTGCTGGACACAATCGGGGATGTCATCATTAAATGGCCGCAAGGAATTATTTCAGGTGAATAAAATAAAATTAATTCAGCTGCGTACTACCAGTATCAATCCTGAAGCAAGTGTGGAGCTCGGCGGCCTTCTGTATTGCTCTTTTTTACTGTCTTTCTCTCTTTATATATTTATTACTCTCTTCCATGACGCCGACACCCATATTTGCATGTTCATATTGCTTCACATGACATGACAAGAACTTTTTTTAGGTCCTGAGGGACAGATATTTAGGGGAGCTGTAGGCCTCCTCCCATATTAAGTCGGTGGCTCCACCCACGATGGTACCGGAAGTCGGAATTCCGTCGCAAATTTGTGGGCGCAGTGGACGGCCCTGGAGTTCTGTATAAAGGCTGCTGCTATTTAGAGATGCATTCCATTGCTCCTTCTTCGTGATGAGTGGTGAGGCATTAAGGGTTGGGCACAGCCAGAGCATGTGATCCAAAGAGCATGAGCCATGGCCACATTTCGGGCTCAATTGGGGTGGTAATTATGGAATGAAAACAAGAGAAAAGTTAGCCCCGTAACTGTCGCTCAGGGGGAGGACACCTCAAAAGTAGCTCACGAGGGATGGGGATTAGGAGGGGTTAAAAGGATATGATTAAAAGGTATAGAGATAGAGAAAGCGGACGGAGAGAGCGACCCGCAGGAACAGCCACATACCGAAGTAAGGAGAAGATAGGAAAGATGGACACGGTCGCAGGAGTCCGAGGACGGGGCACCACTCAGCGAGAGCTCTTGTCGGCGTCAGGAGATGGCGTAGGGCGAGCCAGTCGACCAGAGCTGTTCTGTCGTAGGAGATCGCGGGGGCACAAACGGTCGGCACGAAATCCCGCGAGCGAGCGAATGGATGAGGTCTATCTGGTTAGGGGATCGATTGAGTAGGATACGAACGGGTTTGAAGTAGTTTGAATGTGCTCACCTGAGGCTTGGTCACCTAATATTTCTTTTGCTCCGTACCTGCGCCCGAGTGACAGTAATGAAGGAAAAAAGAAGTTCCCTGTTCAGGTATAAGAGCGGGTAGTAATGCGAAGAAACACACACACACACACACACACACACACACACACACACACACACACACACACACACGCACACACACACACACGCACACACACACACACACACACACACACACACACACACACACACACACACACAATTCACCTCACACACACACACAATTCACCTCACACTCGGCCAATCCCCTGCATCGGGTAAGAGCCATGGGAAGAGGAGAAGAAAAAGAAGTGGCGGCTCAGAGAAAGCCGCAAGGCATAGTTTTAATTGAATGAAATGGTTCCCACGCTAACTTGAAGAATCCTCCCTGAGCAGTTTCTTTAGCGCAACGAAGATGCGTTCCCAGCTAGAATGGGCTACGCACTTTTGATTAGCCTAAAGTAACGTAAAGTAGACCGTATGCGATATAAAGCAACAATCAAAACGAATGCTAAATTGTAACATTAAATAATTATAAAAAAATGCTCAGCCTCCGTGATCCTTACCGTTCTTGAAAAGGCATTAAAGGCGAAGTGAAGATAGGAACAAAAAGAATAGATATGGACGCCTAATTTTAGCATCACGTTCACGCAGGGGGACACTGACTTCATGGAGGGGGAAAAGATGAATGCGTTCCGACGCAGTTTTTCCCCGTCTGGGCGTCCCCGCTTCCCCGCAATATGACCAGGGAGGTGCACCAAAGTAGAAGGCAAGCGCGTGCTGAGGCACTTGAACAACGGCTTGGCTCCCGTAATGGGGTCTATTACGTCGATGTGGCCGAGTCGTCACCTAGGGGATACTACACGGCGGCGGTAATACATCAAGGAACGCAGGTGGACGGCCCCACTTTCAAAGCCACAAGCTCAAGTAAGGCGTATGAGGTGGCCATTGCACTGGCAGTATACCATCCAAACTCAAAACAAATAGTTACAGACTCTCGAAGAGCCTGCGAGAGCTATCTTGCAGAATAAATCTCTCCATTGGCTAATAGACTTTTAAAATTCGGCATCAGGAACCGCGATCCTACCACAAAACGTCTTATATGGAGTCCGGGACATCAGGGTCTACAGGGTAACGAGGCTGCACATGCAGCGGCCCGCGTGCTTACTTCTCGGGAAACTCCCCGTTCCCCTGATAGACCTGAACGTCCCACACCTGTAACACGGTTTCGAGAAATCAAAGAATACTACATTGAACAACGCCGCTTGTATCCCGCACCAGCGAAGGGACTCTTGAGAACGGAGGAGCGCGTCCTGCGGCGCCTACAGACGAACACACTGCTCTGTCCAGCCATACTCAAATATTACGACCCAAAAATAAGTGGGCAGTGCCAGTACTGTGGGGAAGTGGCCAACACTTACCATATGGTCTGGGCCTGCCAAATGAACCCAAAATTAACCCCCTTTCCCAACCCCACCAAAGAGGACTGGGAGACGACCCTACTCAATAGCTCCACACTAGAGGAACAGTGAACTCTAGTTCAGCGGGCTCGGGTGGCGGCCTCGACTAATGACGTCCCTGACTAGGGATGTCAACCAGCCCGGTGGGGATAAGGGCTATCTGGCACAGCCAGCATCAATAAAGGTTTTTTCCTCCTCCTCCTCCCCGTCGGCACGGTTATTTACGATCGCGTTTCGAGAAGGCAGTGTCCGGTCAGCCGATTGGTGTGTATGCGATCCTCGCATACACACCAATCGCATACTCTATGCAATCGCATACTCGAGGATTAAATAGTAACCGGCGCAATAAAGAAGAGCACGCTCAATGACGTCGGGTTATCGAAGAAAGAACATCCATATTGGATCCGGTAAGTTACTGCATGTTATTTAACTTTTCGTCCTTTGTTTTTACATTTTATAAAAGTGTATTAGGTATAAAATCGCCCCCACCTCCCCGCAGGGAATCTCGAGGAAACTCGAATGCATTTCTTGCGCCGAGAGTACATGGCGTAGTAATTTTAATGGCGTAAAAGAATGACGAGACGAGGATTTGTACAGTAACTATTTATTTACACATTCATCAGCCAGCAAACGGTTGTGATTGAGGCTGAGAAACAATTACTAGCTCGTCACTAAGAACCAATTACTCCAAACTGGTAATTGGTTCTTAGTGACGAGCTCAGCCACGTGTCACATAAGTTGCTATGGCTAACAATGACGATGGTGCGTTCATACCTATTAATAATGAGATGTGGCCACGTGAAATGACACGACACTATTAAGTTGACCTTAAAAAATCATCGAAAAAAAAAAGATGAGGACGTAATATTTGAACCCTGCCCTGAAGAAAACACCACTAGTCGAAACGTTGGCTAGAACGACACTTCCTGTACGAGTATTTCCCCTGTCTCCAATGCCCAAGGGACAGTTGCGAGCTAAGACGAGGAACAGAAAAAAAGGAGAAGAGAACAAAATCCCTCTAAAACCTTTCCTTTTGTTTGAGCGATCATCTATTCCCTGCAGAATGGCATTGCGAAAGGCCAGGTAGTACATGTTACGACGCGGAAAACAGCGTGAAAACGGGACGGAGGTCAAGAAGCTGCTTTCATCGCAGCAACAGTAACATAGCTTTTTGAGAGACCCGAGGTCTGGCCATTCGACATACCCCTCGAGAGCTCGTGTTATTTATTGGCTTCTAATTTTCACGCTGGCTTCATCTAAGATGTGTCCTTTAGACGTCAAGCCCTGCCACGGTGGTCTAGTGGCTAAGGTACTCGGCTGCTGACCCGCAGGTCGCGGGATCAAATCCCGGCTGTGGCGGCAGCATTTTCGATGGAGGCGGAAATGTTGTAGGCCCGTGTACTCAGATTTGGGTGCACGTTAAAGAACCCCAGGTGGTCGAAATTTCCGGGGCCCTCCACTACGGCGTCTCTCACAATCATATGGTGGTTTCGGGACGTTAAACCCCACAAACCAATCAATCAATCAATCAATCAATCAATCAATCAATCAATCAATCAATCAATCAATCAATCAATCAATCAATCAATCAATCAATCAATCAATCAATCCTTTAAACGTCAGGAAATTCACTCGCCCAGTAACAAGTCTCGATAATTTCTATTTTCCTCGTGGAAGCAAACTTTCACCTGCACTTGAGTGCAGTAACCATGCTCCAGTTAAGCAGACGCAGAACCCACGAAAACACAAGCCGGTTCCTTCGGAGGGAGTGGTGGGAGGGCGCGAAACTTTTGCGTTGTGTCTTAGAAGAACAGAACAGTGGGTGCATTGGCATTCCATTCTGAACGGCATTTGCAAAAAAATAAAAAAATAAAGCACGAACATGAAACAAAGAAACCGCGAGACAGGTGCAGTCAGTCTCCTCGTTCAATTCTTTCGTGTCCCAGTTTTTTTTTTTACGTGCACCAGTCACACTGACAATGCCATTAACACTGACGGTGTCTCTTAAAGGAGGCAAAGGGAGGCAGGCGAAAACGTTGGGGGGCCGCCCACCAACAACGTATCCCGTTGGCGCCGACCCTGACACCAGAGCGGGGCCCATGTGCCAGTGGTAGTGGCGCCTTGGATCTTAGTCCACGCCTCTTGACGTTCAATACTCTGCGTAGAATATGAAGCACTCTGATGCGTAATGTTGCTCATGAGTAGGAGTTATAACTTATTGTTGCGCGTTTTTTGTCAGTAACATTGAAGGTTTGCAAGAGTGAGCTTGAAACGATGTGCTTTTGAGAACTGCGTGTCACAGGCTCTTATGTTTCTGAAGGTAAAGATAAACAGCACAGACATTGCAAGGCCAGCAGTCCTCAGCCGCCAATATCGTAAAAAATCTGCGTCCGAAAAAACTCTGTCGACAACCACGACAACGAAACAATTACGCGACGTGTGAATCGGAGTATAAGTAGGACAAGGAGAAGCCCTAGGAGTAGTGTCGGTTTCTTTGTTGCCTTCCTCGCCCCCCTATGCATATAGCTGTGGATATTACTGTCTGAGAAAAATGACGATGTGATATTAGTAGTGGTAGAAGAAAAAAAAAATTATTATGCCCAGAGAACCAACAGTCTAGAAACCCAGAGCCCCGAAAGGGGGAAAGCAGGAAGGTAAACAGACACTACGGATAGAAATGATTTCATTTTTTGCATTAGTACTCTTTTACAACACCAAACCCACATGCTTGTCGCAAGAATGTGCTTGGTAAGCGACTGAACGTCCAAAAACAAACTGATCGTGCTGATTTCACCTTAAATCACGCACACAAAACTCCGTGACGTCATAGATTTTGATGACCTCTACTAAATTCTACGCAGTTCCTAACCAATGAAAATGAAGGACATTGTCTTCTGAGGCACTAATAGACTTGACGTAATAAGTTTAAGAAATTTGGTTGAGCCAATGTCCCCGAAATACGCCCCGCCGCGGTTTTGGGACGTTAAACCCCACATATCAATCAAATCATGTCCCCGAAATACAAAAAAAAAAAAGCCGTTTGAAATCCGTGATGGCACCTATGGAGGTTTTGGAGACAGAAAAATTAGTCTTCCAAGTTCAATACATCCAACTAAATGGAATAATTGTTTCGCTGCAGTATCCCTCTAACGAAAGCGCCGTTCCTCGCACGCGACTCGCAATGGTCGATGGTGGAGTCTAGTGAAGAGCGGCAGATGACGCCACATTTACTGTAATTAAAACAACGTCTTTTGAACAAACGTTGCTCTGGCGCCACCTCTCGCCGGTGAGGCTTGGCGATTGCTCTACACGTACTGATCGTACGGAGAGATGGCGCTGGGGTCATCTTTTTAGGCCACTCCATCGCAAGGTATTCCCTAAATCTGGCGTCGTGACTAATCTAGTGATTACCCAAATGAAGGACGAACCTATGCAAATGCTCATCACGGTAATGCGAGCGGAAAGGCAAAACGAAATGAAGCAGTAATGAAACAGAGGACACCAGAGAGAGCCGAAATGCGGGTGACCGATAAAAGTTTTCTAATGGGAATGCGAATGCCTACTCGAAGCTTCTGTTCATCTGTAGCTAAAGTTTCTGCCGGTGTACTTAGCTTTATAATAAACAGTCTGTTCATGTGCTGTAGATGTTTATGAATAATTCTAAATAAAATTTATTGATTGATTCATTATGTTAAACTGATGCTAATGCTATGTGGAACTCTCCAATGTAGGCGGAAATGTTGTAGGCCCGTGTGCTCAGATTTGGGTGCACGTTAAAGAACCCCAGGTGGTCGAAATTTCCGGAGCCCTCCACTACGGCGTCTCTCATAATCAAATGGTGGTTTTGGGACGTTAAACCCCACATATAAATCAAATCAACCTATGTGGAACTCTTCTGGGCTATTTTTTCCCGAGTTTTTGCTGAAATATTGTTAAAGTTTTGGTTAGACCTCCACGGAACTTCGTAATCACTGCCGTACACGTACCGTTGATACCTATGTATAGCTTTAATGATTATTATTGAAATTTCCCGCATCGTTTATATTTCCTCTCGCCAGAAAGGCATCTCTGCCAGAGAGGCAGGGATGCCGCAGTGAAGTCATGTACATTCAAGTTATATAATGCTGCTGAAACAAAACAAAAAAAAAAAACTTTCGTGATGGACAACTCTATGGGCAGAATGTGAGGCTAAATCGTGGTAGAAATAAAAAGAACGGTAATAATGGAGGCAGATTCAAGAATACTTTCGTTGCGATTCGAGCATGATTTGTATTATTGAATCGTGCTTAAAAGTCACAAGGTACCTGATGAATTTGAAAATCGATTAGGGTCAGTCGCTCAATTTGATACCTTTGGTGTAGCTATTCTGATGCTTTCATGCACCGCACAAGTAGTGCTCAAAATTAATGTGTGCACATTATTATACATCCCTGGTTGAAGGTAAATAACCTAGAGGATATATATAATGTAGGAATTCTGAGTTGCGAGGGAGAGAAAATAAGGTATTTATTTAGAATTACAAACGAGAAGATCGGCGAAGGGAATCCTCCATCCATCCAAATATTTATCGAAAGAATAGCGGAGGCACCACCTTTTGTACGGACAGAAAAGGCGAGATTCGTTTCTTTCTCGTTCTAGGCTCGAGATGGCGTTAGGTTGCCTGTATCGTCGCAAAACTACGCAGATGCTGGCGACCGGTTTGTTGTTTTCTGGAATACACATTATGTAAGTCTGCGAAGCTATCGAGTTTAGTTGTTCATATAATATTTTTAAGTAACAAGTTTCACTTTTGAAGCAGCGTTATGTGATCAGGATTCCATGTGTAAATTCTTTTCGAGAGAAGGTGATGACTGGCCTGGAGTTTCACTATCTGGCTACGCCCCTGTGCCTGAATAGGCTCTGAAGTGGGAATGTCAAATCCACTGTGGCTCTCAGGTAGCGGCGGATTTATTGGTTTTAAGCTCTCCTCTGCGCTACAGGAAGAAAGGTCGGAGAGTTTTTTCCGAAGCTTGAAGCCGCCTGAGACAGTGTACGTGCTTTCACGAAATGGAGCTGCGAAACCTTTGCTCGAAGTCTGTCGCCCACTTTTCGCGTTTCCCTACCCTGCCCTCTCGCACATGTGGCTGTTCATGGAATATTCTTGCTCTCAGTTATAGAAAGTGACGAACCGTTCTAATTTTTCGAACAGAAGCCCTTGTATTGAACGAATGTAAGGCAGGAACATAGGTGTTTTTGAGGAAAAAAAAAAGCAAGCGTGACATATGTGCCTGACAAAGAACACTTAGAGAAATTATGTATAAGGATAGGGGAGGAAGAAAAATAACATTTATTTATGCGTCTGGCGTGTAGGAAGTACCCGGCCTCGCAGGGCACGGATGTCCCTATCTTAAGATTACGGCTATTAGAGTCTAATGATTAGAGGTGAAAGTACTTTATCTAGATAGTGCTCGCTTGCTTTTTGACGTGTATAATCTTTTTGGGCATTTTTGATGTTACCGTCAAAGTATACACGGATCCTTAATTGATACCAATTAAATAGGAAAGCAGAATGAAAGAGTATAAGGGGTCGAAGGGTTAATACAATTAGGATGCCGCGGAGGTAAAATGCTCTCTCTCCTAATAGACTAATTCACGTTCGCTAGTGACGCCTTTCGAAGGACCTATCATTTGAATAGGTGATTCCCACTTTTTGGGAGCCAAGGATAACGCGGAACAGCCTGGTTAGTAGTAGCTCAGTAGTCGCTGCTTTGATCCCTGCTAAGGCGGCCGCATTCGGATGGAGGTGAAATACTGGAGGCCCGTGAGCCGTGCGATGACAGCGCAAGATAACAGCAAATGGTTTACATTTCCCAGATTTTTTTGCCTGATATGGCTGAAAGTCACACCACAGACTTGTCATGTGAAACGCCAGATCATCATCGTCGTCGTCGTCGTCGTCGTCATCCTCCTCCTCCTCCTCCTCCTCCTCCTCATCATCATCATCATCAATCAACATCATCATCATAAGCTTGACTACGCCCAGTTCAGGGCAAAAGCTACTCCCATGATCTGTCAATCAACCAGGTCGTGTGCTTTCCGTTGCCCCGTTGTAATACCTGCGAACTTTTCAATCTCATCGGCCCACCTAACTTTCGGTCTCCCCATCGTGCGTTTGCCTTTTCTGGGAATCCAGTCAGTTACCCTTAAAGACCAGTGTTTATCCTGCCTACGTGCTACGTGCCCTGCTGATGTTCGTTTCTTCTTCTTTATTTCAACTGTGATATCCTTAACCCTGGTTTGTTCCCTGGCCAAATCTGCTCTCTGCTTTTCTCTTAAGGTTACACCTATAATTTTTCTTCCCATCGCTCGCTGCGTCGTCTTCAATTTAAGCGGCACCGTCTGTTTGAGCCTCCGGGTTTTTGCTTAAGTACTGGCAAGATGAAGCTGTTATTTACTTTCCTTTTGAGGGTTAATGGAATATTACCATTCATAATTTTTGAATGCTTGCCGAATGTGATCCACCCCACCCTTATTCTAGTCATTTCCCCTCAAGGTTTGGCTCCGCGGTTACTATACCTGTCCTAAGTTGAGATATTGGGTCACAACTTCCTGCGTCTCTCCACCTATCTCAAAGTGCTGTTTTCTGTTATTGTTGTCAATAATAATAATAATAATAATAATAATAATAATAATAATAATAATAATAATAATAATAATAATAATAATAATAATAATAATAATAATAATAATAATAATAATAATAATAATAATATCACTAATGGATGGCACAATCAGATTGCCACGGAAGATTATTCTAGCTTATCGACCCTTCATGCAATGTCAAGGGAGAGAAATAAGCATGAAAAGACAGGGAGGTTAACATGATACAGGTCCTGTTTGCTACCCTGCGTGGGAACACGCAACAAGAGAGTTCAAGAGAGATATAGAGAGGCTGGCGCGCCCATTTGAGGGAGAGGACTCGCTCTGTAGATTTCGTTCCAACTGATTGTGCCCCCACGATCTCCGACGGCAGCGCAGCTCTGGCTAACTGCGCTTGCCCTACGCCATCTCCTGACGCCGACGAGAGCTCTCGCCAAGTGTTGCCCCATCCTCGGACTCCTGCAGCCGTGTCAATCTTTTTTATCTTCTCCTTACTTCCGTCTCTCACTGGCCCTGCGCCTCGCTCTCTCCTTCCTCTCTCTCTATATCTATACCTTTAATCCTATTCTTTTAATCCCCCTTACTCCAACCCTCGTGAGCAACTGTTGAAGTGTCCTCTCACTGAGAGACAGTTACGGGGCTCACCTTTCTCTTCTTTTCATTTAAAATCACTCCCCCTTCCATTGAGAGAGTAGATAAATTTTACGGACCGTTTAGGACTGTCGCCGTTCATACACACCCCGGTGTGTTCTTTCGGTTAACCTTGTGCTTCGTCGCACTGCTGAGGCGGATATTTTAGGTAATGTAAAAAGAAGCACAGGGTTTAGATGTGTTCACCGTTGCACGTCCCCCAATGTACAGTACACCACAAAATTTTGCGGAGCACGCGAGCAAGTGCCCAACTGGAAGGCGAGTGTGGAACACTTTTTTTAGACGCGGAGCACCTCTCTGACTAGCCTGCGTGACGCCGTCCCTCCGTCTGCATCGCTTCCCTAACCGCAGGTCTTGGAGCGGTGCCAAGTAGCTCACGACCTCCTAGCAGTGCGCTGTGACGTCTCTCTCTATCTATCTATCTATCTATCTATCTATCTATCTATCTATCTATCTATCTATCTATCTATCTATCTATCTATCTATCTATCTATCTATCTATCTATCTATCTATCTATCTATCTATCTATCTATCTATCTATCTATCTATCTATCTATCTATCTATCTATCTATCTATCTATCTATCTATCTATCTATCTATCTATGACTTTTAGCTCTCTTGGCTGTTTCGTTAATGGTATCAATACCAAATTAGGTATGGCATGGCATGAGTGTACGACGACCATAATTGAGTAGCCATAACATGACTGTCATGACATGTATTTCATGAATGTCATGCGTTATATTTGATGATCTTGCTGTTCCGGCGGTGGTTTCGTTCACATGACATGTTGGAAAATCAGCATGGTGTGACATGAATGCATGGTGAACACAAGTGACAGACCGTAACGTGGAAATCATGACATGATGTCACGTAATCCATGACTCATGACAACGCGCCACGCTCATGGTACGCTTGCAGTCGTTTCGCTAGCGTAACATATACCAAATTGGGTATTATGGGACGTGAATGAATGACGAAGGTATGTGACACGTCCAAACATGTTAATCATCACACGCGTGTCATGTAACAACATGACTACATGCCACACTCATCATGCGTTCGTGGCCGTTTCGCTAGCTCCACACATGCCTAATTTGGTATTACGTCAGGTAAATGGATGGCAGAGTACGTCACTGATGCGAACATAATAATTATGACATGAGTGTCATGTAAGAACATGACTATGTGCCTCACTCAAGGCACCAAAACACTTCGACGTGACCCGGCGCGCGTGCGCGCCGGCGTTAATTTCGTCGCGTCACGCCGGCGATTCCACGCCAGGCGCCGATCTGCCTGGCGTAGCGCCACACTACGTTGCCTGGAGCAACGTAGTGTGGCGTGCTCGCAGGCGCACGCCACACTACGTTGCTTTGACGCATGCGCGTTTGAGCGTGCCCGGCGTCCTTCCGCCACGAAGCTAAGCAGGTATGGTGCTGTCCAGGTAACTTCGTCGGCGTGATATGCAGCATGTCGCATTTGGCGCCGGTTGCCGCCGGGCCTCGCCGACAGACGCTGGTCGCGCCGAGCGCCAGACAAGAGTGCTCGCGTTTTGCTAGCGTATAGCGTCGCTGCGCCCAGCAAGCATGCGCGTCCACGTTACGTGCGCTTGCCGCCGTTTCGCTAGCTTTACAAATACCAAGTTTGGTATTACGGGACGTGAATGGACGACGAAAGTATGTGACGCGTACAAACATGATAATCATGATATTCCTGTCATGTAAATCATGACTACAAGCTACGCTCACAGCGGGCTCGCGCCGGTTTCGCTAGCTCCACATATACCAAATTTGATATCAGGTGACTTGAATTGGTGACGAAGGTAAATGACGCGTCCAAACGTGATAATCATGACATGAAAGTCATGCACGGCCTAATTTACCTCCGCCTCGTATTGTTGGGCGGATTTTAAAGTGACATATGAGCCCCGCCGTGGTGGTCTAGTGGCTAAGGTACTCGGCTACTAACCCGCAGGTCGCGGGATCGAATCCCAACTGCGGCTGCTGCATTTCTGATGGAGGCGGGAATGTTGTAGGCCAGTGCGCTCAGATTCGGGTGCACGTTAAAGAACCCTAGGTGGTCGAAATCTCCGGAGCCCTCCACTACGGCGTCTCTCATAATCATATGGTGGTTTTGGGACGTTAAACTCTACATATCTAACAAAGTGACATATGAACCTTCCTCCTTTGTGCGTCGCGTATCCGCGATTCTCACTGTACATGAGATATGCCATTTTTTTTAAACCTTTGAACACGATGAAACTTTAGTTTGAATTGAAGCTTTTCGGTGACATCTCTCTCATATTCACCGCTGCATTCTGCGTTCGACATTTTGCTACTTTATTTCTCTCTGCGCTGAAGTGCAACAGCAATGACGTGAAAAATAATTAGCAGTGGCCTAGGTTGACTATGCCAAGATATACGTAGCGTGAGCTATGGACAGGCAGACGGATGAACCACGGATGTACGGATCGCGGATGTACGGAGCGCAAATGAACTGACGATTGCATAAACAACGCATGGATGGACGGACGGGTAAAGAAACCCCGGAAGGATGGACGTACGTACAAGACACGGATGGATGGATGGACGGATGGACAGATGGAGAATGGATGGTCAGACGCACCATGAACGGACGGACGAACCAAGGATGGACGGACTAACAAGTGAGCGGTTAAAGAATCCGAGGTGGTCTAAATTCCGGAGCCTTCCACTACAGCGTCTCTCATAATTATATGGTGGTTTTGGGACGTTAAACCTCACATATCAATCAATCAATCCAACTAGTTAGCGCTCTCACGCGAGTCAAGCCTAAGCCCACTGGTGAAACGCCAATTCATGCAGGAAGCTTCCAGGTATTCTCCAGCGCACCAACTGTACGAGTGTGACGTCATTGCTCCTCGCGCTTGTGCGGAACTGCTCACCGTAGGCTACGCGAAACTGCTCAACCTTGGTCAGTGTAGCTTACGCTTCAAAACGATGGGAATACGGCCGTCTCGTCATTGCTTGTCCAAGCACCGTGCGACCACTGCAGACGCTATTCGCCTGGACCTGCGAATTAGTCGAAAGAGCCTTGTGCTTTTGAACGGAGATCTTTATTTGTTAGGCATTATTGGTAGGGCGTGCCTACCAATAGAATGCTAAAGAGTTGGAATGTTTAACAGTTATCATTTGGCCAAGCTGCGCGAACAACGCGTCACTGATACACAGCTTCAGGCATCATAACCGAGCAGCTGTGCCCTGACAGAGTGGCAAAGCGTGGAGCGGCCTTAGGTTGGTCGATTGAACTGATTACTACTGTCAAATTTAGCGAGCACCTCAGGATCTGGCAACGTTCGTTTTGTCCCATCATGGTGAACCCATGAGGCTAAATTTCAATAGATGGGTCTTATGAGAGTTTTTAGGGGGCAAAGCTCCTTATAGCGGCACCCGTTCGTCCCTAGTAGTCGTTGTAGTAGTCGTAGTGTGTAACAAGTCTTACGTTTTGACCTGCAAGGTGGCGCCGGTTGGAGATTTTGCCTGTGCGTTGTTGAACATTAAAGAATTCACAGCGTGGGCGTTACTAAAAGCCGAATTCTCCTGTCTCTCATTTCCCTTAGCAGCCATTGGCATGTACACTGAGCACTATCTGACATGAAAGGGCTGCTACGTTATACTCGCTGGGCGTAACCTCCTTGGTTTTAGAAAGGTTTAGCGAGCGTTCGGCCGCAGTGCCATGAATACAGTGAACTAGTAAATACCATCAACTCGAGGTGGTTAAAGCTGGGAAGTAGACACGAAGCGCAAGCCGTAAGAAAGTGTGCGTGTGCCACCTCTCGTTTAGTCCTTGGAATGTCCGCTCGATGGCGGTGCATAAGCGGGATATATGATGAAAAGATGCGAGATGGTGGTACTTGGAGTGTTGAATAGATGGACGAGCGGGCACACTGACACATGCATGGACGGACTCACGGATGGCTGCACCGACGCATGGACACATGGACGGACGCAGGGGCGGATGCATGGTCGAACGCAGGGACGGACGCACAGATGAACGTGCGGAAGCACGAACAGACGCACACGCGGACGAGCGAATGGACGCACGGACGGTCACACAGACGGACGAATGGACGGATGGAAGCAAGAACGAGTGGACGGACGGATGCTTCGCCCCACTCTCCCTCATTCACTCCATGGATATGCTGCCATTTTTTTCGCTATATAAAATGAGTATAACGAGAGCTGTGAGTAGGCGCATCTGTTTAGAGAATTTTATTTCCGGATACATCTTACTTGGCTTATGTGCACACAGAAAATTGGACAATGGTGATCAGTGCGTATGTACAATGCAAGCTGTTACATACAGCGAAAAGAACTGATTTGCGTATGCAGTGATGTATAATGCAAAAATTGTACAACAAAGACAGGACATTCATGACCATCGAGATGATTAACCTAAATAAACAGTAAGGCTATAGGGACAAACAAGGGGGGGGGGGGGGGTCATTCACAGTGTAGGGTGATGTTTTTTGCATTCACCTGTGAGGACAGTTTGCTCTCCTGCTCAAGAACAATATTGCACAAAAAGGACATGTTTCTATAAAAGAAAAGGAAAATACACACTGTAGTGTCACAGTAGTACAAGCTCTAGCCCACCTTCTCAATAGGGAAGGAAAGGCATGGACACTCTGTTGTTATTTACAATAATGAATCGCGTAGACCAGCGTCGGAGGAAAGCCTCTTCTCTCAACATGACTAGTTCTTCGTTGAGATGCATAAGCATAACGTTTCTTAGCTGATGTAGCAGAGGAAACATGGCTCTCTTAGGGCGTCCCCTCAGGTGGGCCAGTCCCCTCCGCTTCCATAAGAGATGCCCAGTGGCACACAGTCTGATCGAGCAGAAGATATAGGGACCGTTTTCAAAGCACACCATCCTGTTGAAGGCAGAGGACACAAGCATAGGGGACTCGAGCATAGCTATACGCGAGTTCTGCTCGGGTATCTCTTCCATACCAGAAGGGTGCCGTGATAGTTTATGTAGTACCATAACATTGGCAAAACTACATCTTGTGAATAAGAAAATGAACGCCTCCGCAGCTGCAGGTACTGGTGAACTACCACAGATTTTTTATACGACATTTTTTGGAGAAATACATGTCCACCTTTTGTCGATGCTTAACTGGATTCTTGCTGATGGAATTCGACTTGAAACGTTTCGTGAGAGCAGAGTCATCCTTCTGCTAAAAACCGGCGGTGAAGCGTCAGACCCAAAGGCATGGAGACCAATTTCTTTACTGAACTCTGAGTATAAGATATTAGCTGCTATTTTATCTCATCGCATATCATGCGTCCTACTTGAGTGTGCAAACATGTTGTGTTCCAAGTCGTTCAATTTTTTCTTCACTTGCTTTGACCCATGACCTGTTCACATTTGCTACGAGAACACAAAAGTCTGGTGTTTTCGTCTCCCTAGACCAACAAGTAGCCTTTGACAGGGTTGAGCACAATTATCTTTTTATCGTGTTGGAATGTTTTCGTTTTCCTACTCGTCTTGTCGAGGTTGTTCGTCTGCTTTATACTGACCTGGAAGCTTGGTTAGTAGTGAATGGCCATACAACTGAACCCATCGCCGTGAGTCGTGGCATACGGCAAGGTTGCCCCCTCTTGGCGCTTCTGTTAGTACTTTGTATCGAACCCCTGCAAGAACAGATCAACAGATGTAGTTCAATACGTGAATTCCCTCTTCCTGGCTTCAGTGAAGTGAAAGTGGCAGCCTATGCTGACGATATTTCACTTTTTCTCATGAATATGAATAGCTACAGGGCTTTCTTGCAACTCTTTCATACCTACAGCAGCCTCTCGAGAGCCCAACTCAATCCAGACAAGAGTAAAGCAATACGCTTTGGTACCTTCGCTGAACAGTTTCCCGATTGAGTCCATTGGGTAGACGGAGCAAAGGTTTTGAGGATGACCTTTTTTGTGTGTGGTGAAGTAGCCCGTACTACCTGGAATGAAATTAAGCGCAAAGTGGATAAATGTAGTGAGATTGCGAGGACTTTTCATATACCTGTTACTGAACATGCTTATCTCATGAAGACAAGCATATCAGCTACCCTTTTCTATGTATCGAAAATTGCACGGCCACCTCGACAAGTTTTGTTAAGAGTAGCAGCCGCATGTCGCTGGCTTCTTTTGGGAAGGCCATGCGGAAAGCGTCGCCAGAGCACTAGTCCGCCTACCAACGATAATGGGAAGTTTTAGCATTCTTGACTTCGAAGTTATGTGTCGTGTGTTGGCCTTGAGAACCACATGGGAACTCATCTCAAATACAACATACCAAGACCGAGAGCTCACAAAGTACCCGATGGGAACTGGCCGTCGTTTCTTTGGATAAGCAGACGAGATGGGACCGGTGGTTGAGCGGCTGCCGACCTACTGTACGTACGTGATGAGATCTCTGCATTTATTGCAAAATACGTTACGAGACTTTGAACTGATGGATATGTCACCTACTGAAATATGTGAAGGTATTGCTGTGAAAAATTTAAATAATGATCAGCGCAAGAAATGGCGCAAAAGTCGACGCTGGTTCATGAAAGCCACGACCCTACCCGCTGAGGTCCGAGACTTCACTTGGTTAAGAGAATGGCAGGCGTTACCCACGGATGACCGCCTTGCGGCTTGGGGTGTGGCGCCTTCCGCCTCATGTCCGTAATGCGGCCGGACGGAAACCCTAAATCATGTTCTTCACGAATGTCCTCTGGCACGTACTTTCTGGCGTTTGGGGACCAGCATGTTTCAAGTCAGCATGCAATGGCAGTCGCGGCACAGAGACATTTTTGCTGAGTTGATAATTTGTATTGGTTGTTTTGTATTGTGGAAGCGGAGAGGACTGGCATGCCTGCGGGGACGCCCTCAGAGGGCCATGTTTTCTCTGCTACATCGTATAAGAACCATGATCTTAACTCATCTGAACAAACAGTAATTCATTCTGGGGGAGAAAGCTTTCCTCCTGTGGTGGCCAACACAATTTATTCTGCTCAGAAAGAACACTGTCCCTTCCTTGCCTTCATTACCGAGAAGGTAGGCTAGAGTTTGTGATTTCACTGAACTTGCATTTAGTATTGTATAAGTATTTATTTATTCATATACGCTTTTATTGTTGTTTTTAGTTCTTTTCATGAAGTGTACGTACCCATGCACATAGCTTTCTTTGTCTACGTTAGAATTTATGTTTACAGGTACAAACAGTTCCTGTTGTGCATTTGAATATATTTTAGTATATGTTAGCAATGTTATGATAATGAAAAGTGTAACATATGAATGTCTTCTGTATATGTATGCTTCTTTCAGAAATAAAATTCTCTTAAACATGAAAAAGTCTATACCGTATAACCAAAATGGCTTAATTTATTGCTGGAGTGTAACCTCCCACAATGCTTTGCTAGTAGCAGTGAAGCCAGGTTTTGCCCTCCAAAGATCTCAGAAACATGCGGTTTTCTGGTGGCGCCCACTCACATATGGAGTGACTTTGATTCATCCGTCTAAAGGCTACGTTAATAAAAATGATTACAAATATGTTTGTTTCCTTAAAAGTAATGTGCAGAGACTAGTATCGGTGACTTAATCTCCAATAAAGTTGCCTCGAATCCGAGGTTTACTAAAGAAAACTAGTAACACAAAGACGCACTTTGAGCACTATCTGCCCCGAAATGGTTGCCACATTAAACTCGTTGGGCGTGCGAGGAAAACGCTTCGTCTCCATGACCACACGCCAACAGCTCATCATGCCCCTAGTAAGATGGCTGCCACAGCCGCCATCTTTTGGTAGGCATGGCTTCACTCATGGGCAAGAATTTCCACTCCAGCAATTTTTTTAAACGTCCTTGGGTATATTTCTTTCAACATTCACACGAACAATGAGAATGCCTAAATTTGAGACACAATAATTTACGCAGCCTCCAAGACTGCATGAACAACCAGGAGACCACATTAAACACCTAGTGCGTGCCAATGCAAGCCTCACAGGTGGCACACTTAAATTTGCTCATTACTCTCGGGAAAGTAAATATATGGCTGTCGTAGTTGCCTGCGTCGTTGTACGCGCGTGTTTCCGCGTTGTTCATGTTTTCAGAGTGAAATAAGCAATGTCCGTTGTATGTGTCTTGGCCAAAACTGCAAGACATATCGACTAACAATATATGCAGTGTGAGGCGTGCAAACACCCACGAAAACTCCCCAGCAACACGGTTTTTTTTATTTACTACGAGGACTCAACAGCAAAATCGATAGAACGAGTAGATGGTTCCCCGCCACTGGTTGAGAAAGGCCAGCCGCTTCCTCATTGTGGGAGTAAATGCGTCGCTTCTGTGCTCATGCTTTCGTGCTGTCTTATCAGTGGTCGTTGGACGCGCTTGAATGTGTTAAAGGAGTACTGACACGATTTTGAGTCGTAGCAAAAAGGATATTTTACGTTTATTTGGTAGACAGTGTTAACGCTGTCCCCACGCCAGCGTCCCACAACACGTATAAAACTTTTAGAACTGAAGCTCCTTAAAGCGTGGGTCATGCGTCTCATCGCAAGTGTATGTTGCCACCTCTCGTTAAATCTTGATGCGGTCGTTAGAGGATGTTACTTGTACATATAACGAAAAAATATATGCTTATAATTCGAGATACTAGATGGCGTTACTTGTAGTGTGATACCCGCAAGGTGGTGGGGACTCGCGCTCGAAGACGGAACCCGGATGTATGAGCGCGTGAGAAAATAGGAATGACGTCACACGGCGACGTTGGCAATCGCGTGTTCGCTGGCGGTGTTGTACGCTAGGGGGCGCGTTGTAGTAAAACAAAAGACGTTATGACGCGCGCGCGTGTTCAGAAGGTTGGCGGATAGACAAGGCTGCAGAGCGGCGTGCGCGCAAGGCGGCGGCAGCGGCTCGCGCTCGAAGATGGGACCCCGATGTGCGAGCGCGCGAGGCCGAAGCGGCGCCAGACCACATGAGAAGCTGTACTGGCGCCCAATCTTCCAATCGAAGACGTCAAAAAATTTATCGACTAGGACATGCACATATACGACAGGTCGAAACCATTCCTGCTCGTCGGCGACTTCAACGTCGACGTATCGGGCCCGAACAAACATTGGTTGATGCAATACATGACGAGCAGCTACGGACTTAGGTGCATCTCCATCGATCACCGCGACCCCAAGACGACCATCAGGGAAACGTGCGTTGATTTTGTGTTTGCAAACTTTCACGTACAACCAGTGGAAGAACCGCTTTCGGTGCATTTCGCCGACCATAAGGCGGTCATAATGAAGGCAATACGAAAACCGGAAGTAATGAACGACATTGTTTAATAAAACATTGTTTAATGACATTTTACTCACGAGTTTAATTTTGAGCTGTGGAGCCAGCTATCTTCAATAGCAAGAGATTCGCCCTATTCTTCATCACTCATCCCGTGGATATGCCGTCATTGTTCTACTTTCATATAAAATTTTTCATCAAAGAGCATCAGCGAGCCTGCCCCACCACGATGGACATTATCCCGACGAGCGAAGACAGCTGTACTGAGTTTGTGAATACCGCCTCTTGGATGTAGCGGAAATAGCAAAAATCACTGTTGGAGACAGTGTACGTTAGTTATATGATCATTTTTTTGCGTACCACGAGTGGTTGACAGACCTGCCACTATTCTCCCGAAAAACGGCGAGAGCAGACATTGGTAATTCAAGTGTGAAGGCGCTAAGAAAAGCCAACATCGGCAGCGTTATGAATGTTATGAGTCACGCCGGAATTGAATCCAAGTATTCTGCGCAGCAATCAAGAATTTTACCACACAGACGAACCAGGTGTCCTGACTGCCTCGAAAAAACATTCTATACAGATCTAATGTTAATGAAACGTCACTTGTTGTTGCAGTGATGTCCCCACCTAATTTTATAAACATCACGTTTGTCCTCCGATGACGCACATGTCACGTCGGGTTCGCGTATTTCGTAGTTAGGCGTTAACCTCTCACGTTTAGTCTATGTAGCACTATCCAGGGGTACCATCCTCGCAAGCACTGAGGCTACAATTCAGCTTACCGTTTCGGGTATTGGTAATACCCATGCGGCTATTGGCATCGTTACACAAGTGTAAACACCTGGTTATAAAAAAAACACACGCGGCTGCTCTGCATAAGTTTCTGTGTGTACAATTTTGTACATATTGTTACCACATGTGTAATTTAGGTATGTGCACCTGTGTAGGGGGGAACATTGGTAGCAGAAGAAGAGGACGTTCGGTTGGCGGAAAGAGCTCGCTGCTGCGCGTTCACTGCGGTATATTGTCGAGTGATAGCCGTTACGTCTGCTTCGAATAAACCCCTCGTAGACGTAACAGAGTGGTGGAGGTGCTGGGTATACGTCTTTTTTAGTGATGGCGTTGAGACGGCGGTAGTCAACACAAAATCGCCATGTCCCAATCCTCCTTCTTCACTAGAATTACTGGAGCGGCCCACGGACTACATGATTCTTTGAATTACATTTTGCTTGATCATCTCGCAAACCTGTTCATTGATCACTGCGGCGTTCCGAAGGCGATACACGATATGGTTCCTGTCGGAGAAGTCTGTGAGATGTCGTGTCGATCGGTGCTTTTACGAGAAGCAGGGAATGACAGTGAATCATGCTGTGCGAAATCAAAAATACCGGCATGTTTGCGCAGAATACTGGCAGCATCGGTCCGCGAAAGTGGTATGGCTTCTTTTCGTGTTCCTTGAAGGGCTGCCCGCGCGGCAGTATCGGCATGTTCGTTTCCTGTGATGCCGCAGTGACTTGGCAGCCATTGAAGCGTCACATGATGCCCTTTCTCGTGTGATGTGTGGAGAAGGCATCGAATTTCGAAAACAAGCTGTTCGTATGGCCCGCGACGCAGTGCTGAGAGCACAGATTGTAGGGCAGCCCTTGAGTCGCTGAAAATCGACCATTGTTGCGGTGGTTCCCGATTGACCACAGAAAGTGCAGTGCGCAAAGCAGCTAGTTCAGCTGCTGTAGATGCCGTGGAGTGGTCAGTCCTAAAGCTGATGGTAACACCTCTTGCTGGGATAACTACTGCCCCTGACGAACACTGGTGGTTCGTGGAACCATCGGTGTATACATGTATGCTGTCTGAATGTTTCTCGTGCAAAAGAAGAGACAGTCGTTTCAGCACGGGCGACGAAAGCTCTGATTTCCTCCGGATCCCGGTACACTAAGATGCACTGTGGGTCGAATAAGACACCAAGGTGGTATGGATGGTTTAGATGCAGGAGTGAAGCCCGAGGGAAGTTTATCGTTGTATTTCACAATCATTTTGGCGAACGATGCTTGGCGCCTCTCTGAAGGCAACAGTGCAAGCTTATGGCAGGGAGCACGTGCTCCCTGCCATAAGCGTTTTCAGGACTTCTACAAAAATGCGAGTTTGTATCGAATAGTCACCAGGAATGGCAATTGTTGCTTCCGTTGACGTACATCTGGGCAGACCGAGGCACACTCTCAGCGCTTGGGCTTGTACTGCCTGTAGAACACGAACATTGGTCTTGCAGGTATTGCTAATCACGGGCAAGCTATATCTGAGGAAACCGAGAAACAGGGCCCTGTAGAGCTCCATCATTGCGTCTACTGACATCCCCCACGTCTTTCCTGCCCGGAAGTTGAACAGTTGGGAAATAGCGGTCAGGCGCTTCTTCATATAGGTCACATGCGGACTCCAACAGTGGTCCCTATCAATAATGATGCCCAGAAACCGGTGAGTTTTGGCGTAAGAAATCGGTCGCCCGCAGATTGAGATGACATAAGGGGTCATTGCTTTGCGAGTGAAGGCCACCAGCACGCATTTTTCTGGTGATATGCTGAGACCTTGTTTGAACAAGTAGTTGGCAATCATAGTGCTGCTTTTTGAAACCGGGAACGTATCTGAGGACGTGTGACTGCCGATGTCCAGACACAGATGTCGTCTGCGTATATTGAGATTTTAATGGTGCTTGGCAAGTATTCAGCAAGGCCAATTAGTGCAAGATTAAATAGCGTCGGGCTAAGAACTTCGCCTTGAGGAACACCCCTAGAAGTATAGCGTCGCGTAGTTGGGCCATCTTCTGTTAACACAAAGAATTATCTTGCTGCCAGGTAACTCGAAATCCACCGAAAGACTCGACCACCAAGGCCAACCACCGCAAGAGCACCCAAAATGACTTCATGTAGTTCATTATCATAAGCGCCTTTCACATCTAGAAACAAAGCTGCAGATAGTTGCTTACGGGATCTTTCGTGCTGAACGTACGAAACTAGATCAACGACATTGTCAATAGAAGAGCGGTCGCGTCGAAACCAGCCATTGAATTCGATAAATCTATATAGTATCACGATACCACTCCAGGCGCCTAGTATATCCGTTTCCTTATCCTCCCTGCGCAGCTGGCCAGTGCTATTGTGGGCGGTATGAGGTGAGTTCGAGTGGGGATTTGCCCTCTTCAAGATGGGTAAAAGCGCTTACTTTCCAGTCATCAGCAACATTGCCATCTTGCCACGAGATGTTGTAGAGGAACAACAGTTCGTTCCTTGCACCTTCCCCAAGGTGCACAAGGCTCGGTACGGAATACCATTTGGGCCCGGAGAAGTTGAACGCCTGCAGGGAGCTAGTGCCGCCTCGAGCTCCTCCATTGTAAAAGGAGGTCCATGCGGTAGTCACGGGAACGGGGTATGTCACCTCTCACTGGAGAATCTGGACGAGTGGCTTGGTTGGGTGATCTGTGCACAGAAATCTTCTGCGACATCGATATCTTGCGTCCTTTGAAATAGCGCGAGCGCTTTAAATGGAAAGCGCTGTTCCGTAGGGTGACGCAGACCTTGCACCGTTTTCCAAATGTGTGAGAGTGGCTTGCGAGGGTCAAGTGACTGGCGAAACGTTGTCCATCGTTCCGACGCTAATCTATCCATGTGACGCTGAATATTATTTGCATCCTCCTGGCTGCCCTTAGATCGTGAATTGATTTTGTACGCCGATACCGACGCTCCGCCCGGCGTCGCAGTGCTCGGAGTCGCTCCAACTCTATATCAAAGTCGTTTCGTGTGGAAGTATCGTCACCGTGCGAGTGGCGTTTTGCATTGTGCTCTTAATTGTTTCCTCTAACCCAGATCGTAGGCCATTGCTGCAAGCATCTTCCATGTCAGATTTGAAGTTGGTCCATTGGACTGCTCGAATGGTCGTCCATGAACCATAACTAGACAAGCCTTTGATGTTAAGGTAGATTGGAATGTGATCATTACTCGTGTCTCCAACATCTGGAAACCACTTGACATATCTCGCGAGGGAGTTGGAGATAAAGGCAAGGGTCGAGACAGCTGCCGTATGTCACCCCTCGAAGAAAAGTGGGGCTGCCGTCGTTCAGGAGAGTAAGGCCATAGTTGTAGGCGATGTTTGCTAACTTGCGTCCTCTTGCATTTGTCCGCGCACTTCCCCATGCGTGATTGTGCGCATTGAAATCACCTATGAGGACCATGGTGCAGGACACACTCTCAAAATATCCGCTAATCTCCTGGAATCGAGATCATTCGACGGCGATATATAAACGCCTATGAGAGTAAACATGAGTTTGTTCTTTTTCACAGTGATTGCAGACATACTGATTGTCATCGTGAGGTGCAATTGGTTGCACAACATACGTCAGTTCACGACAAAGACGATGATTTGCTGCACGCACCGTTCGTTGAAGACATGACAGCTTCGTACCCCGACAGTCTTATTCGTTTCGACAAATTGGGTTCACAAATGACGATGATTGGAAACACGTTGCTAAACACAAACTGACGAAAATTTGAAAGGCGTGATTTTAGTCCTCTGGCGTTACATTGGATGACGGATGCAGCCTTGACTTTAGGAAATGTTGAGGTGTGAGTAGCCATCTTCCTAGTTGAGAGATTCAAGCACTGGGCTTAGGGCGTCCAATAGTCCAAGTGCGCTTCGAGCAGATGGTGTCTTCATGTCGACTAATATCGCTCGGATGGCTTCTATGAGGGAACGCAGCACCGACCGAAATCACTTGACGATCAGTTTTAGGCAAATCTTTCATGGTTGGAGACGGCTCTTGTGTGGCCACAACCTGCAGAGGTTCCTTGGCAGAAGAGCGCGTCGGGAGCGTGGGCCATTCCTCCAGAGAAGGAGGCTTCTCTGTTTCTTTCGTAGAAGTGGTAGGCCCTTTCGCAGCGCTACTGGATGGAACCGCTAAAAAGTGGGAAGGAGCGTCTCGGGAATGTGCCTTCTTTGAAGACTTTCGATGATGCCGACGTCGACGCCGAAGCCGGACTACTTCGGCTGCCTCCCTGTGTGACGAGTTGTCTCGTGCTATTTGTCTGAGAACCACGCGCTTCTTTTGGATTCGAGGACAGTCTTTCGACGAGGCAGCATGAGTACCGCTGCAGTTGGCGCACTTCAGAGTAGTCGCCTGACAGGCGTCTTCAGCATGAGGTTCAGCGCAGCGGGGACACAGTCGTAAGTTGGGGCATACGCCCTTGACGTGTCCTAGCCTGAAGCACTGATGACATTGAAGTGGCTTTTAGATGAATGGTCGAACCAGATGTCGAAAATGTCCAACTTTAACGTGGGACGGTATGCAATCTCCCTTGAAAAACACTTTTACACAGCGCGTGTTTCCAAGGCGCCGCACTTGCGTAATGACAGTTCCCTCGTTTGTAGGCTTGATGAGGGTAGACAAGTCAGCATTAGGAATGGCAATGTCGATGTCATAAATTACACCGGCAATTGATTTAGCATCCATCGGGATAAAGGGGTGCATTTTAATGCCACCTAGCTCAGTCATTTGCTGCAGTTGTCCTAGCGCTCACATCGTGCACGTCTAGCGAGAATGTTCTTCCCTGGGTTTACTCGTACGTCCTTAATTTGATGTGGCACCGCACATTCGAGAGCAACGGAGAGGGCTTGCCTGTTCAGAAGCCGTAGGTTGCTTGATGGATCTTCGGGCATGAAGATAATGACGTGCGGCCAGCGCGCAGGCCTTGACTGCACAGTCGCTGTGCTTGCAGGAGCTGATGCTGCTGTATTCGCCGTCCTTCTCTTCGCCCTCTTACCCCGGACAGGTATAAAGCTGCCATCGGATGTGTCGTCTCCCGACATAGAATAGAGATCGGTGTCCTCAGTGTCACTGGGAGAGCCAGCTCGCTTCCTTGTGGTTGACGGGTGTGAGGACCTGTGACCAGGCGGGCCAAGCCAAGTCTAACATAATAGCCACCGCAACACGTGCTGATATGTGATGTGTGATATGTGATATGCATCGTGTTACGTCAGCACCAGGTTGCTATAAAAGATGAGTGCGTAGGAAATAAAGAGTTAGTGTTTCTCCACGGTATCAAGTGTGCTGTTCTTCCGTCAGCTGCTCTCCGCGAGTTGGCTATGACAGTGGCGACGAGGATGAAAGTGTGATCTGCTGGTGCCGCCTGGAACTTCCCTGTAAGGCTGTGTTCTCTACCGTGTGTAGAATGCCTGGTGTCGGCAAGCTTGAGCCGTTCGACGTGGGAACAACCAGCTGGGATGAGTATCAAGAGCGGGTAGAACAATTTTTCATAGCCAACGACGTCGAAGATGAAAAAAAGCGAGCAGTACTTCTCACCTGTTTGGGACCGGCCACGTATTCATTACTGCGGAACCTGCTGTCACCGTCGAAGCCGTCAGAAACAAGCCTGTCCACGATCCTTGACGTACTGAAGAAGCATTTTTCGCCGAGACCATCGGAAGTGGTTGCAACGTTCAAGTTTAATTCAAGAATACGTCATTCTGGTGAAACGGCTGGGGATTTCTTCGCTAGCCTGAACAAACTTGCTGACGATTGTGCTTTCGGCTCGTTTCGAGACAGAATGCTTCGTGACCGCATCGTGGCAGGCATCAACGACGAGACAATGCAGCGACGACTGTTGGAGTCACCAGATTTGACCCTTGATACCGCAAAGAAGACAGTTATCGCGATGGAAGCGGCGAACAAAGATTCTCGCGCGCTGTCAACAGCCATGCAAATGACTGTTGCGCCGACGAATGCCGTGTCACGTGATACAGGAAAGCAGAAGCATAAACTAGTTTCATGTTTCCGCTGCGGAGGCGAGCATCTGGCGACGCAGTGTTGACATGCAAGTAGCGTCTGTCACAAGTGTCGAAGCAAGGGGCACTTGGCGCGAGTATGCAAGGGTAAGGCAGTTACAGTTACGAGCGCAGGTGGTTCAGCGTTTTTGTCCCGGAAGCATCAGTCAATCCATACCGTAGACGACGAAGAAAGCCGTTCTGAGACACCGGCACCGCAAGTCTACGAAATGTGGCAAGTGCGCGCACCGGATCACGACGGTAGCCCGTACCGGGTTGAGGTGTCCGTGAATGGAACTTCACTCATTATGGAAATTGACACGGGAGCAAGTGTGTCTGTCGTGTCGGAAGAGACCTTTCGCCGCATATTTCCGTCTTGTCGTCTGGAACCGTCAAGCGTCATGCTGAAAGGTTACACCGGTGAGCTGTCCGCGGTGCAAGGCAGCCTGCCTGCGACTGTACGACAGGGAAACCATGAGTGCCGGGACGTGTTGTACGTCGTCCCAGGACGCTGCCCGTCCCTTATGGGGCGTGGCTGGATAAAAGGCCTCGGAATCGAGCTGCGCAGTGTGATGGACGTTAAGGCTATCACGTCGGTTGAGGGACTCGTCGCTGAGTATGCGAGTGTTTTCGACGACGCCTTGGGAACATTCAAGGGAGTGTCCGCGAAAATAACCATCGAAGACAACGCGAAGCCGCGGTTCTTCAAGGCTCGCCCTGTTCCGTTCGCAATGATCGACCGCGTCAACGAGGAACTGATGCGCATGGAACGAGTTGGAGTGCTGCGTCCAGTTAAGACTTCGGAATGGGCTGCGCCTATCGTGCCTATCTTGAAGCGGAGTGGCCAGATTCGGATATGTGGCGACTTCAAGGTCACTGTTAATCCCGTGACAGTGCCTGAAAAATACCCGATACCACGCGTTGAAGACCTGTCTTGCCGTCTTAGCGGTGGCGAGAAGTTCAGCAAATTGGACTTGAAGGATGCGTATTTGCAAGTTGAACTGGACGAGGCATCCCGCAAACTGGTGACAATCAACACACCAAAAGGCCTGTACCAATACACGCGTTTGCCTTTTGGCGTCACATCTGCTCCTTCAATTTTCCAGCGGGAGATGGAAAACCTGCTACAAGGGCTCAGACACGTTGTGGTGTACTTCGACGATGTTCTTGTGACTGGACGCGACGACCAGGACCATCTAACAAACCTGGGCCTAGTCCTAAGCCGACTGAAGCAAGCTGGGCTAAAATTGAAGCTTGACAAGTGTACCTTCCTGGAACGACAAGTTGAATACCTGGGTCACGTTGTCACGGCTGCGGGGTTTCAACCCAACCCTGAAAAGGTAGAGGCTGTGCTGAAGGCGCCTAGACCTGAAGATGTCAAGACATTACGGAGTTATCTAGGTCTGGTCAACTTCTACCGCAAGTTTCTGCCGGGGCTGTCTAGTGTGTTGCATCCCTTGAACGAGCTGCTTGTGGCCAAGGTGTCGTGGGAGTGGCGTGAGGATCATGAACGTGCTTTCCAAAGGAGCAAGGAGCTACTTGTTTCAGCAGCAGTGCTGGCGCATTATGACCCCAAGAAACCCGTGGTTCTCGTATGCGATGCGTCACCGTACGGCATTGGCGCCGTTCTGGCCCATAGAGAAGACTCGGGGGCTGAACGACCAATCGCATTTGCATCACGAAGTCTCGCGCCAGCCGAGCGAAATTACAGTCACATCGACAAGGAGGCTCTTGCGCTCATGTTTGGCGTAACCAAGTTCCGACAATACCTCTGGGGACGCGAGTTCGAGGCTATTACGGACCATAAACCATTACTGGGCTTGCTTTCTCCCGACAAGCGCGTGCCTGAGATGTGTTCACCGCGTATCATGCGTTGGGCTCTGATGCTTGGTGCGTATAACTACAAGCTCATGTACCGGCCGGGAGCAAGCATTGCCAACGCGGATGGTTTGAGTCGCCTACCACTACCAGGGTACGCTCAACCTGTGGAAAGGCCAGCGGAAGTTTTCATGCTGGAGGCTGCTTATCCTCGGGTGCTACGGTCGACTGTAGTCGCGGAAGCTACTTCCAAGGACCCAACCTTAGCGAAGCTACGAGAGGCCTTATGGTCTGGAGCTGAGCTACGTGACCCCAAATTCAGGTTCTACGCAGATCGAAAACTTCAGATGAGCGTGCAAGAAGACTGTATACTTCTCGGATCGCGAGTGGTCATCCCAAGTGCATTACAGCAAGAAGTGTTGCGACTCCTTCATGAGGGGCACCCTGGAATGACCAAGATGAAGGCTATCGCCAGGAGTCACGTCTGGTGGTCTTCGTTGGACGAGGACATTACCGCTGCAGTTCGCCAGTGTCAGATCTGCCAAGAACACCAGAGGTTTGCGCGGCCGGTAGCGATGACGCCATGGCCGTTTCCGGACAGACCATGGTCTCGCCTTCATATTGACTTTGCTGGACCTTTGAAGAACCGCTACTTGCTGATCGTTATCGATGCATTTTCAAAGTGGATAGAGGCCGTTCCTATATCTACACCATCGACAGAGGCAACTATCCCATGCCTGAAGGTTATGTTTGCTACTCACGGATTGCCAGACGTAGTGGTGTCCGACAACGGACCAGCGTTCGTGAGCGAGGAATTCAAACTGTTCCTGCATCGAAATGGCATCAAACAAGTATTGACACCCCCATACCATCCAGCGTCAAACGGGGCTGCAGAACGGGCAGTTCAGTGCATCAAGTCAAAGCTAAAGAAATCGGCTGGAGGGAATTTTTCATGCCAACTTGCCCGTATTCTTTTCAATTACAGGATTACTCCCCACGAAACTACCGGGTGCTCACCAGCGGAGCTGATCATGGGCCGTAAGTTAAAAACTGCTCTAACGTTGTTGCATCCAGACATGAAAGCTAAGGTCTTGCTGAAGCAGCTCAAGCAGAAGATTGTCCATGATGGTGGAGCTCAAACCACACCACCCGCAAGACCCGGAGACTACATCTACGCACAGAATTTCCGTTCGGGGCCAACCTGGATGCCCGCAAGAGTGACTGACAGAGCCACCAATAACATCGCTGATGTCGTTTTGTCAGACGGTAGGTGTTGGCGACGCCATCAAGAACACCTGCGGCCGAACTTCGCCCCAGTTAGTGCGCCTCCTGGACTGCCGCCTGAGCGACAGACTTCTCACCGACGCCAGTGTTACCGCCTGTGCAACAAGCTACGTCAACCACGGAGTGCGTGTCGGAACGAGCGGGTGTGCAACCGGCTGAGAAACTAGTTCCGCTACCCAGGAAGTGTGAGTCGGAGCAATCGAGTCCAGTTGCTGAGCCGTGTCCTGATCATGCAGCGAAAGTGGGACCGCAACACGCGATCTGGTTGTGCCTTCTAGCCATGACAGTACGCCAATGCTGCGAAGAAGCACAAGGACAAAAAAACCAGTTGTGCGTTTCTGACCACGAAGGCCGCTAAACTATCGTTGTTTTGTTTGTTGGTGGGGAGGAGTGTAACATAATAGCCACCGCAACACGTGCTGATATGTGATGTGTGATATGTGATATGCATCGTGTTACGTCAGCACCAGGTTGCTATAAAAGATGAGTGCGTAGGAAATAAAGAGTTAGTGTTTTTCCACGGTATCTAGTGTGCTGTTCTTCCGTCAGCTGCTCTCCGCGAGTTGGCTATGACACCAAGCCTCTCTGCTGAGTTGTAGCGACACCACGCGTTCACGAGTTGTGGAAACACGCTCATTGGCTGAATGTCGTCAGCTCTCCCTGCCGTTCGCCATGCCCGCTCAACAGCGAGAGAAATGATTTTAATACGCAATGCCACTCTCCGCAAATGACGTCGCATGTACCGTGTGACGGGGATGTAAAGCATCCTGCAATGCTTT
Source organism: Rhipicephalus microplus (assembly GCF_013339725.1). Lineage (NCBI taxonomy): Eukaryota > Metazoa > Arthropoda > Arachnida > Ixodida > Ixodidae > Rhipicephalus > Rhipicephalus microplus. The sequence goes on from NC_051174.1 coordinate 128,035,842, forward strand.
GTCGAAATAAGGAGTGAGGATATCCGAAAAAGGGGCCTTCACACAGAACCGACGAGAAGAAAATGGCAGAAAAATGGCCGACTAGGAAAGCCCGGGCGTGTACCAAGCTGTAGAAAAAAAAGGCGAACTCTTGTTGTTACGAAGCATCGGCGCGTGTATAACATGTACTGCGGTTGGCCACGTTTGTCCCATCGAAGTATAGTTCAGTCATCCTATAGCTGATCAACTTTAGCTGATCAATTTATTTTAAATGCGAAACATTTCTTAGTGAACTTCGGCCACTTTGCGCGTATCTATCTATCTATCTATCTATCTATCTATCTATCTATCTATCTATCTATCTATCTATCTATCTATCTATCTATCTATCTATCTATCTATCTATCTATCTATCTATCTATCTATCTATCTATCTATCTATCTATCTATCTATCTATCTATCTATCTATCTATCTATCTATCTATCTATCTATCTATCTATCGGTCTGTCTGTCTGTCTGTCTGTCTGTCTATCTATCTATCTATCTATCTATCTATCTATCTATCTATCTATCTATCTATCTATCTATCTATCTATCTATCTATCTATCTATCTATCTGTCTATCTGTCTGTCTGTCTGTCTGTCTGTCTATCTATCTATCTATCTATCTATCTATCTATCTATCTATCTATCTATCTATCTATCTATCTATCTATCTATCTATCTGTCTGTCTGTCTGTCTGTCTGTCTGTCTGTCTGTCTGTCTGTCTATCTATCTATCTATCTATCTATCTATCTATCTATCTATCTATCTATCTATCTATCTATCTATCTATCTATCTATCCAGCCACCTACGACTTTTAGCTTTCCTTGGCCGTTTCGATGATGGTATCTACACCAAACTTGGTATGACGTAACATGACTGTATGAAGAACATATTTGACTAGTCATAACATGAAAATGATGTCACGAATGTCATGAATGTCATGATTTACATTTCGTGGTCTTGCAGATCTTGCCATGGTTTCGTTCACATGGCATATTGGAAAACTGGTATGGTATGACATGATTGCATGGCGAACACAAGCGGCAGACCCTAACATGGAAATCATGAAATGCGTGTTATGTAACAACATGACTACATCCTACACTCATGATACAGTTGTGACTGTTTCGATAGCTTCCCATGTACCAAACTCGGTATTACGTGACACGGACGGACGACATAGGTAAATGACACATACGAACATGATAATCACGACATGCATGTCATGTAACCACATGACTACATGCCACACTCATGATGTGCTCGCGGTCGTTTCGCTACCTTCGCATGTGCCAAATTTTGTATTACTTGACGCCGATGGATGACGAAGGTATGCGACTGGTGCAGACCAAGCAGGATTAAAAAAAAATTGCTGGAGTGAAAATCACTTCCCAGGAGTGAAGCCGTTCCACTGGCAGAATGTCGGCTGTGGCGGCCATCTTGCCAGGGGCATGATAAATTATCACCGTTCAGAGAATAAAAACGAAGCGTTTCCCTCGCACGCCCAACAAGTTTAATCTGGGAACTTTTTCTGGTCACATGGTGCTCCAAGTGCGTCTTACAGTTACTAGTTTTTCTTTGTGAGCCTCTAATTGGAGGCAAAGTTCCTTTAAGATTAAGTCATCTATACTCGTTTCTGTGTCTTATTTCGTCGGGAACAACAATCTTTTAACATAGAACTAGCGTAGCATTTACATAACATATCAAAGCTACTTCATCTTTAAGTGGGCACCACCAGAAAAGAGCATGTTTCCGCCATCTTGGCAGTGGTAAAAGATGGCTTCACTTCTGCTGGCAAGGCATTGCAAGAGCTTCCACTCCAGCAATTTTTCTTTAATCCTCCTTGGTGAAAACATGATAATCATGAGGTGCGTGTCATGTGGGAGCATGACTACGTGCCGCAGTCAAAGCGCCAATAAATTTAGACGTGACGTGGTGCCCGTCCTCACCAGCGTTGATTTCGTCGCGTCACGCCGGCGTTGCCACACCAGGCGCCGGTCCTGCAATATACTCGCAGGTGCGCGCCACGCTGCGTTGCTTTGACGTATTCGCGTTTCAGCGGGTCCGGACCCCCCATCCCGAAAAGATGGAGACGCAGTGTTGTCTGGGTAACGCATCGACGCGAAATGCAGCATGTCGCATTACGCGCCGGTTGCCGTCGGGCCGCGCCAACGGACGCTGGTCGCGCGGGTCGGCCTGGCGTCAGACGATAGTGTTCTCGCGTTTTGCTAACGTAGCGTTGCCTGCCCAGCGTGCGCGCGCATCAATGCTACATCGGAGTATATTGGGCCCTTCATGATGCACTGGCGGCCGGTTTGCTAGCTCCATATATACCAAGTTTAGTGTTGCGTGTTCTCAATGGATGACAAAATATATTACTGGAGCAAACATGATAATCCAGACATGCGTGTTATATAAGAACATGACAACATACCACTCTCACAGCGTGCTCGTGGCTGTTTCACTAGCTCCACATATACTAAATTTGGTATCACGTGACGTAAATAGTTGACGAAAGTAAACGGCACATCAAAACATGATAATTATGACACGGAAGTCATGTACGGCGTCATTTACCTACACCTCGTAACGTTCTGCTCACTATAAAGTGACATATCAACTTTTCTCATTCGTGCTTCAGATAGCATCGATTCTCACTGTACGTCGGATCTGCCAATTGTTTTGCGAGTTTTTCGGAGTTTGTCATTACTTCTAGAGTGGCACCGGACTTCACGTTTATCTCAGCGAGTTGCTCGCGGCTACTACTCCATTTTTAAGCGAGTGCATAAATTGCTAAGGGATAAGAGAAATATTAGCGTAATCCTTGCCTTGTGTTAGGAGTGATGCTCCTCTTAGATTAACCTTGTCGCGCGTCAGGCTTAACCAGCAGTACATACCGAAAAGTATCATGATGGCGCTGTCTCATAAAAGTATATACAAACTGCGATTGAGTGAGGATATGCTGGATGGCACTGTACCGCTACTCTCTTATTGACTGCTGCATGGGCTGTGCCTGAGTGCACGGGGAACAAGTGCGTCTCTCAGACTCACTTGTTGCGGGGAACAAGTGCGTCTCTCAGACTGGATTGTCGCCGTACGTGTCGAATCGCTGGTGGGACATGGACGATGTGGAGCGGCCGGCGTGGATTGCCGCGGTGCATCGTGCTCGTCACCAGACAGACAGACAGGCAGGCAGGCAGGCAGGCAGGCAGGCAGGCCAGGGCAGACAGACAGACAGACAGACAGACAGACAGACAGACAGACAGACAGACAGGCAGGCAGGCAGGCAGGCAGGCCGACAGACAGACAGACAGACAGACAGACAGGCAGGCAGGCAGGCAGGCAGGCAGACAGACAGACAGACAGACAGACAGACAGACAGACAGACAGACAGACAGGCAGGCAGGCAGACAGACAGACAGACAGGCAGGCAGGCAGGCAGACAGACAGACAGACAGACAGACAGACAGACCGACAGACAGACAGGCAGACAGACAGACAGACAGGCAGACAGACAGACAGACAGACAGACAGACAGACAGACAGACAGACAGACAGACAGACAGTCTGTAACAATAAAAGCATAAAGTAACAATAAAAGTATGAAGTTTTTACGCTTGATTTTTCTTAGGAAGATGCATAGAATATGTTAAATACAGCGGGTAACTATTGAACTTATTTTGACACGAACAATAAAATCTGCGAAAGTTTTAGCTAAATCTGTCCTAACGTTGGGCAACCCATGTTCAAGGCGCACTGCTACTTTTTTTAATGTAGAGGGGGTTTTCAAAAGAAAAGAAAAGCACGACGGATTTGGGTGACTGCTTGACACGCCTGCTGTATTGAGAGAGAAAAAACGCGCATTTTTAGAGTGGACGCAACTCTAACCGGTGATGCACCAGTGTTACAAACAAATGAAAAACAAAAATAACAACATTGTTTATAAAAGATGCTAAAATACCATACGGTGGTTCGACAAACCTGCCGTAGGTTACACAAAAAGAGGATACACAAAGATTACGCCATCACCCAGTAAAGACGCGCAGCGTCATGTCGCAGGAAGATTGCCTCCAGGAAGAAAGTGGTAATTTCCTCCGCCGATCTTGAAGGGAGTGCAACTGTTTTGGCGCACTTTGTCAAGTGGTCAACTGCTGTGACGATTCAGTGCTTGCCGCTAGCTGATAATGGCAGTGATAGGTAGAAGTCAGTCCCAACAATTTCAAATGGAGCGTCAGCACGCAGAAGACGTAGGAGTCCGGCCGAAGATGAAGTGGATCGCTTGCGGCGCTGGCAGAGCGAGAAGGATGCAACACATCGTGGTATACGCTGGTGGAGAGTCCAGGCCAAGCAAAACCACTGCGGGTGCCTTCATTGATTTTGTGAAAACCGAGATGACCAGCCCTGGGGTTATCGTGAAATGCTTCTCAAGTAAGTGCCCCTAAGGAACGAGGAGCTACGGGAACTCAGCAAAGCTTCTTGAAAGTGTCCAAACTGCAGATTGCTTCCTCGTGATTCTCGTACCACACTTTAGCCATGCCTTTAATTTCGAACCACACGTAGGCAAGCCTGTGAGTCGGCTCATATCAGTTAGGCGCAATGGTACGCCCATAGTCTGCTATCTAATCTTCGACGCCCACTTTGTCCATACCGCAGAACGTCCCCGTGTGTTTCGGATGCGTCAGCACGCACGTGGAGGGTTTTCTGGCTGGTGCAGACGTTGCCGCAGATGTTTCGAGCGTAGTCGGTGCAGATGGAGAAGTGGTCATTGGATCACTCCCGTGTTCCATGATGGAAACTTTGATTCAACGATCGCTGGGGAGCTCCGCTGTATGGGCCTTCTTTTACCTCCCACTATCCACCAATATATATATACACGAAGGCCATTCACGGAAGGCTTCACTTCAGTAGTGCGAAGCTTGTATAATATTTTGGCCTGTATTGAATAAGCTTACAATAGTAGCTCATAAGCACTCATTTTGTCGATTGTTTGACTTGTTAACGAGGTTTTCACACACGTCAGAAAAAAGCGACCCACACACTCACAATCAATAAAATTTTGTTAAATGCGTTTATATGAAATGAGATCAGATTAATGAGAAAACGAGCCCTTAATTTTACTCCTTCCTTTATATGAGAAGGCAAGCGATGTCGCAAATCAAATGGCCTGGAAATATAACATCACATTAAATTTTTTAGGTAATGGTACCTCGAATGACTTAACGGAAGCGCTTCTATGTACGTGACCGAAGTGATTTCAGATTAGTTCATTTTACTCAATTCTAGCCATCGTGTAACAATGAACTAAATGAAGTCCACCAAGCCGTTGTTTGGAACAAACTAGCTAGCCTGTGTGTTGACGGCGAGTGATAAAAACTGTATGTATGTATGTATGTATGTATGTATGTATGTATGTATGTATGTATGTATGTATGTATGTATGTATGTATGTAGGTATGTATGTATGTATGTATGTATGTATGTATGTATGTATGTATGTATGTATGTATGTATGTATGTATGTATGTATGTATGTATGTATGTATGTATGTATGTATGTATGTATGTATGTATGTATGTATGTATGTATGTATGTATGTATGTATGTATGTATAAAATCCGCCCAATAGAAACACTGATTTTTACTGTAACATTGGAGCGACCGCATCGTGCACTTGACTTTCTGAGTTTCCTCTATATATACAAACATACACATACATACATACATACATACATACATACATACACATACATACATACATACATACATACATACATACATACATACATACATACATACATACATACATACACAGAAAAATAACACCCATGATTTGATTTTGACGGCATTCATTTTCCGTTAGGGAACATCTATACCTTTGTGGCGAGAAAGAGCAAAGGCAGATAAGATTCTGCATATAAATAAGTAACCTGTGCTCAGAGGCTCCTTTAGGAGGGGACACAGAATTAAGATGAATGACGATCACGCCAGAACCGCAGGTATAACATGGTTTTGATTAAATTGCTGAGCATTCGATGAGATATGCTACCGAACTTGGTATCATCCGAAGCTATAGCATTGGCTATACCCTGATAGGCAGCGTGCTGGGAGCGTGTTTTCGGAAAGCCAGGTTGCTGACACCGGTTACCTTTGTTACAGATGCCATCCTGGCCACGCCAGATGCATGTAGTGTTATATTGATTACGGTTGCTCGAAGCTTGAGGAACAGTAGGTTTTATTCATCAACGTCTTCTCACCGAGTCGCATCCAGGGTACACGTCAAAAACAACGTGCCATGAGATATATTAATTAGGAGAACAGTAGCAGCGCCAAGGATAATGGCGCAAGTGTCTATTCTTGCCATTGATCGTTGAAGATGAAGTACTCCGGTGAGTAAACTACGGGCACAGGCACGCGCAGGTTTGTTCCTTAGCAGCGGGCGAAAATTCATGGCATAAAATGTTTACTTAAATGCTCATTTCAAGTAATTAGCACACGAGCTCAAAACAAGTTCTTAACTCATTCAGTTGTTTCTCTCCCTCTTTCAATGTCCCCCATCCCGTTTCCAAATGCAGGGTAGCAAAGCTGTTATCCTGGACTGTGTTGACCTCTCCCTTTTTTGTTTGTACCATTTATTCTCTCTTTCACTCTATACCAAGTGCCTTGCAATCATGTTCAAATTTTGGTCGTCTGCGAACAGGATATGCTCTTCAAAGTGACGTAACAAGGAAAACAACTCTTTATCCCTAAGTCTGAATGCCTATCTCTTTTCTTGAACGAAAATTGAGCGGCTCCCAAATAATCCTCTGCTTACGGCCCCAGCAAGCCGGCCGCGACCTATATCTCTTCGACGCAAGGGTCAAAAGCTCGCTTCTCTGACGACCAAACTTTCCACGCACAATAAACGCAGGTCGGGTGTCGTTCGCGTCGACGTCCCGCTGGGCGTGCCCGACAGCGCTCGTCAGTGATTCCAACACGCTTCTTTTGTTCGCCCCACGTTCTCGGCTCACACTACGCCACTGCCCTTTTATGAACGCCACTGCAGCACAGGAATTCCAACATTACGTGCGCATCGCGTGCGAACAAAGAAGCAACGAGAGTGACAAAGAAGCGGAAGGGTAAGAGACCCGGCATTCCCGCATTTTCGAGGTGTGATAAGAACGAGCAGAGGCGTCGAAAAAGCCGAGGCCGCCCGTGATGTGTACACTCTTTCAAAAAGAGAAACTGCGTATGAGGTTCGCATTCGGAGGTCACAGAGTGCAAAGCCGAGGAAGTCCCTTGTATGCACAGTTAGAAGCTGTTGCGTGTTGCTTTTCGTGGCGTGGCTTGTGAGCGAAGGAATTATCCGTTAAACGACGTTTAATCCGCTTCCTTCTACGCCTTTCTGCGCTTTTATATACGAAAGTCTTTCTTTGCACACTTGAAAGCAAAATCTTCTTTGGTCTGTTTTTCTGTTTGTCTGTCTCTAGTTCGATTCAGCCCCTCGGTGAAAATTTAAGTCCTTGCCCAACGTGCTGTCATCTTGACATGGTGGCTGCGATCATACTCGTGAATAATTCCCGATCGAAAAGCGAGGCGCAACATTGACACGAAAGTATTAGGTTTTGTTTCCTTACAAGAAAATGCATAGATACGTAATTCAAAATACCCTAGTGTTTCTTGCACTGAGCTGACAATGCAACGCTATGCACTAAAAGTGGGTATGTCTTTTACGCTTTTATATTACGATACGGTGCGACCACCTGCCAGTGGGTCTGCGTCTTACACAAGCTTTCATTTCCAAACATCATATGTATGCTGCCAACAGACGTCCATATTTCACACAGTGCCCACATTTCGGTGATGTTTGCAGCGAGACAGACAGACAGACAGACAGACAGACAGACAGACAGACAGACAGACAGACAGACAGGCGGGTGGGCAGGCAGGCAGGCAGGCAGGCAGGCAGGCAGGCAGGCAGGCAGGCAGGCAGGCAGGCAGGGAACAAAAATGAGGTCCATAGGGAATAGCTGGGAAGGACCCGCAGGGGCCCTTGGCCACTCCATGCCCTCGGCTCACCGCTGGCTGCTCCCACGCTCTTTCATGGACGCTCTGACTGGATTTTCAGAGCAGTGCTTGCGAAGGCGTCTTGCTAGTTCTGTTCAATAGTGTGGGACGCGTCCTGCAACGCAGGAGACTGCCAGAGCTAAATGCTTCCCCGCAATCCGAGCACTGTGGATGTATATCATTGTTGATCTGGCTTAGCAAGCCTCTCGAGAGATGTGCCCTTGTCTGAAGCATCCTGAGGATGATCGTTTGAGCTACAGTTTTGAAACTGAACGAGAGAAGCGCTTGCGTTCTTCTTTATAGTAAGAGACAACCTTGTGAAAGGTTAAAAAACGCCAGGCCTGCGCGGGAGGTGCAGAAGCACAGTCACAGCGAGAGCTTCTTTTAAACACTCAGTGGGTAACTACTGCAAGCACACTTGCTTTACGCCCACTACGGCATTAATAATAATTTTTGGGGTAGCAGGCTGGCATTCACTATGCTATTTTACATGCGGAGCATGTTCTACTAGTGGCTAGTCATGCGCCGTCGCCGTCCGCAGCCTCCCCTCCTCCTCCCCCAGCCGTCTGTGCATCCCTTTCTCCTCTCAACACAGCGCGCGCTGCGCTCGCTTCTCCCCTCCGCCCGCCGCGCGACCTTTAGTCTTACGTGCACCAGCTGTATGCTAACGCGCGCATGAGCAAGCCAGGGACGGCGCTCGCTATAAATAACCGAGTGTCGGGGCGCGCCACCCTTCGTCGGTTGGTTTGTGCGGTCACTCCACGTCTGATGTCGCTGGTGAAAATGTATCCAAACGAATCCGCAAACACACTTACTGACGTCCCTTCCAATAGCGTCTGCCAATGTGTTGGCGGAACCGCAAACTATTCCGAAGACACTTCGTCCGTGGACAAGGCCGCACTGAGAAGAGCTCGCGATGCGGAACGCAAACGTCGGGGTCGAGCGGAAGGTCCCCAGCTCCGAAAACATGAAGCAGCTGCGAGACATGCAGTTTGAAGTGCCCACCGTCGGAAGAATCGCGCGCGGACGTTCCAAACGAGCCGTACAAGAAGCCACGCGCAAGGGATACGTCGTTGAAAACGCGTGGAGACCCAGAAATGACCGCAGTTTCCCAACCTGTGGGAGTATGCTCACTCGGGAAACTGCGGTCACTCGGGAAACTGCGGGAGTCGCGGCACTCGCTGAAACGAGCAATGCACGACGGCAAACATTATCCGACCACGGTTAGCGGAACGTGCATCAAACACGTCTTTGCAAATTTCGACCTTCTACCGCTGCAAGCAGCCCCACTCACCCTTCACTTTACGAACCATAAAACCATCTTGCTCAAAATACCCAAAGCGTCTCAACAATAAACGTCTTTCGCAGCATACGTGCGTGCGTGTTCGCTCGTGTTCACTTGAGTTCACTCATAACATACACGCATGTCGCAAATTACAAACCACATTTATCGCAGTTCAACATATATGCTCCGCATGCTAACCAGTGTTTCCACTCGGGAAACTGCGGTCATTTTTTTCGTAATTCTTTCGAGAAGCGTGGTATTCGCTAAACACTTGCAAGGAATTTTGTGCCAATTGTTCATGCCATATTGACGACGATGAGAAATTATGCCTGAAGTGGGCATGCGCCACAGCTATTAGGTGAACCAGAACAAGCTTTTCTAATGGGTTGGAGCACTGGACGACCCACTCGTTACGCTATTCGCATTGTGCGACAACTGCTTGTTCTTCCACTGTTTTAAAACGCTTTATAAGTCGTATCGACACGATTCTTTTCCCGACATCAAGCTTGCCTAAGGCACGTTTGCCGACAAGTCCCAGGCGCTGGCGTGGCTGAGTGGTAGAATACTGGGCTGGCACCCAGCGGACCCGGGCTCAAGCTCCATTGTGTCATTAGTGCTAGGTTTTTTTCTGGGCCGAAGCTCCTTATGGCGTGAATTGTGCGTCCTCCATTGTCGTAGTGCGTAACCTCTGGCACATACCCGCATACCAGTGGCACGTACTTGCCCTCGGGCGCATATCCGCGTGTCCAGATGTTACTAAAACGTACCACGGCGTTGCTATCACGCTCTCGGTGTTAACAAAGCACTGACCACAGAAATGAGGTACATACTCTCGTTTAGTCTTTGGATTGTCCGCTAGATGGCGGTACTTGTATACGATGAATATACGATAAAAATAAGCGAGATGGTGGTACTTGAAGTATTCACTAAGTGAACGGACACCTGGACAAACGCACAGACAGACACATGGATGGACGAATGGACGTACGTACAGACGGACGGATGAAGGGGTACAAGTGCGGATGGACGGATGCACGGACGGAGGCATGAACGGAAGCATGGACGGATTGATTGACGCTTCGTTCATTCGTCATCATTGATTCCTTGGATATGCTGTAATTTTTTTTTCTAATTCAATGCGATGTGGTTACGGCCACCGGTGGCGGTGGCGGCAGACAACTACAGCACTGCGCGTGACCCGAGTTGTGATCTCGTAACAGCTTTTGCTTTAAAAGAAAAAAATGTGTGCCCAACGCAGACAGGCAGCCAATTCGTTTTTTGCCTTCATTTACTATGAGCCGACTCGTTCAAGCACACGTTCTAGCAGAGTTCTTTGGCAGCGACTGTGAAACAATGCCGAATTTGCAGCCAAGGGCAGCTGACGACAAGTGTGTAAGTTCCGCAGTAAAAAAGATAACCGAAGCAGTTTAAGTTGAGATAACTAGTCAGGGAATGTGGAAGGGCTGCCAGGAAGGGCTGAGTGAAGCAGTTAGGCAAGCGTGTTAATTAAGGCGCCTAGGACATGGAGTAAGAAATATTTCTTCCTTCATGGCATAGCTTTAGGGTGGCGGGAAACGTTATTTGTTGGGCTATACAGAATTATTTCGCTGTATGGTGAGACTGGCTTAAATGTTTGAATGGACGAGTGTTAAAATAAACCATGATTTTGTGCCTTCATTCAAACAAATGTAATGGGACGTCATTAGAAGAGTGCGTCGTGTGACGCGCTCTTCGTGGTAACTGTGAACTCAACTTTCGTTTTCTTTTTAATTTTATTTCTGGTCTAGTAAATCCCACTGTGTTGCATTTTTTTTCTAATTAAAGAAGACATTAGAACCACGAGCACCGTATATAAACACCTGATACAATGCCGTCAAAGCAAAAGCAATTTAGATTCATTGCATTCGTTTGCGTTTAATAAATGAAGACGTGTTTGTTTTAAAGACATTCAAAGTGCTCCATACGAATATCAGGCAGCCAGATCTGGCTTTCAGATAATGTGCTTGATATGAGTACCATCTCACGTATAAGAGAACTTCAAATACTTTACGATTCTGTCTGTTTGGTGAGATAAAACTGTCCCACAGGCAATGCCATGAAATAAAAGTAGGTGTTTAGTGTGAGTTTTGAAAGCTGAACAATATGAGCAAAGATTTTCTACCGTTATATATAATTTACCATTAATAATTCATCATCTAACGAAGCAGACGACGTAATCAAAGGAACAAAATATGCCTATCCTTGGTTCAGTACAACAAGGCGTTCTATATTTGGCAAGACAATTTCACTAAAATGAATATTTGAGGTTTTATTAGCCAAAATTATGATGTAAGTAAAAGGCAAACCATTGTGGAGGCCTTTGCAAACATTCTTAGGAATTGGGAACAACTGGGCGTACCGCGATTTCTCGGCACCAGGAACGTCGGCCTGCTATAACTGAATGGGAAATGGGCGAGAGAAATCTTAAAGAAAGTTATTTATCCAAACCAAATTACGGGTTATACGTATTAGAGACACACTGGTGTATTTTGGTGATTTTGCAGTGTCCACTACGAATAGTGTGGCTAACCAAGACAATTGACTACAACCCATAGAAACACATCGGATTCCATTGTTGATTTTTAAACCCCGTGGGAAGCCAGGTGGTTTGCAGTATGGCACTGTAACTTTCCCAGACTGTTCAAGTAAGTATCGGCTGTATAAAACAGGGAGTCGTTTTTGATAAGTTACCCTTTTTGTCAGATATGGTTTTTTTTCGTCAATCATCCGTCCAGCTGCCACCGTTGTGGCCGACGAGAGATGGCGCTACAGGCACATGCCTCCAAATCCTGGTCTCAAGGTAATCACGTGTAGTTGTTAAACTTAAACTGTCATGGCACAGTACGCGAGAGTCAAGCACTTCTACTCCATCAAAAATGGCAATCGCAGACCTAATGAAACCTGAAAATTCTAAAAGATGTTCGATTTGTTACACCCCATGACGTGAGAAACACGAACGGTTATGAAGTTGTTCGCAGAAAAAGCATCAACCAACACGGCAATCGTTGCGAACACGCCTCTGGCTACTTTTTTCCAGCAGAGACGATCATGTTGCCTTTTACGCACTCCTTTCGGGCACTCATCAAATATACATGGTAAGACAGAGTGCTTGTCGAGTTTACCGATACGTTGCTAGAGGCAGTCTAGTAACTTTTCTATTGTGCTCGCGTTCGTAGTGAGCAAAGGAACTGCGTCTCGGGAAACCTATTTTTTGAGGTATTTAGAGCATTTCTCTTTGTCATAAATTAAGTGTTTGTAAATGTAAAACATGTGCACCATTTTTTTACATTGCCTGTATATGTATCTATAGAGATTGGCACTGTGTAGCTGGAGATGTGGGGTCATGTCACGTTGTTTAGCCTTTTCCCTTATCTTCAACGTTTCCTGTGAATCTCGTGTCGTAAACAAACAAGCCCGACCCAAAGCATGCACAAAGGTCATAGCGGCACATGTCGTGTACTTTGGGTCGTGTTTCACATACAGTGCTTGAGGAAAAATAGCGACGACACGCTAACATGCGCTCGCCAGGTTTCCTAAACCAGAGAAGGGAATAAACGGGTAAGTATCCGAAAAAACGATGGTGACAGGACGTTGAATGATGTAGTTTCTCAAATTTTTTCTCGAATCGTCAGCTCACTTTACGTGGGCCATTTGACACCATACTGCGGCGCATACTCTAATTTGGGCTATGTATTTGTGACTCTGCCCCCTTTGGAACTGACTATGCCCCTTTTGAAAGATATCTACTTGGTATCAATTTGCCAGAAGAACTGAAGCGTACATCTTCGGTTTGGTATTCAGAGTAGGCTGAAAATACATAGCGATCATAGAAAAAAACTGATAAATGCTCAAGTATATAGCAAAGATGGTAGCCACCGAAGCTGCGATACGGTCAATCAGGTACAGCGAGTGTTGCTTTAGTGAATTTAAACAAAATCGTGATTGGCTAATATATTGCCGTTATTAACTATGCTGAGCGAATAAAGAGGCACAGAGTCTTAGACATTGCTTTTTTGTCGTGCATATAATGAATAGTATTAAACCAACGGCGATCATTGGTGGTCATGAAATGAAATCCTAGGGTTAATAAGAAAGCCTGTTTTTTTTCAGAACTGACGAAATGTCATGCTTTGCTTTTTTATGCGAGTGATTTTGCTGTGGAGGCAACGTTGCTCAGGGAATTTTGCCTTCTAGTCCAATAATGCACCTTTTAGTTCACTTTTGCGCTTTTTCAATTTTTAGAAATGTTGAATTGAGTGACTATTTTGGTCCTCCCAAAGTTGTTCTATACGCATATTGAGTCCTCAGCCACGTAGAACGGATTTGAACGAAAGGGAACGAAAGCAAATTCAGTCTCAGGATGTTCACATACCGAGACGGCAACCCTTATGGAAACACGAAGTGCAAAAACCAGTCTACCTGCGGCGCCACGAATCGCAATGCTGCCGGCTGGTCTCGAAAATCGGTTGACTAAAACATGAAAAAAAGCAGCGGCATCTTTTTATTATGAATAGGGAGGTACACGGCTACAAAAAATGCCAAAAACACGAGCCGCCCAGGCATTGGAGAGTTCTGTATACGCTTACGCCTTGCATTTTTTTTAACTTCATGCATACATCGTCCCTTTCACCTGATTAAACAACATTGAAGAATGTATTCAACTACAGCGAACATAATGAAATCAAAGGTAAGATGCTTGCATAAGGCACATAGTTATTGGTTGAAAAATTATAGTTTAATTGCAAAGACACATAGTAAGAACAACAGAAGCTTCAATCCCGGCAGCTATGTCTTCTAAAAGAGCAGCTATCTCAATAAATAATAACATTTGGTGTTTAACGTCTCAAAACTACAACGTAAATATGAGAGACGCCGGTACTGAAGGGCTCCGGAAATTTCGATCGCCTAGGGTTTTTTGACGTGCTCCGTCATCTCCGCTCACCAGCCTACAGCATTTTCGGCTTCAACGAAAATGCAGCCGCCACAGCCAAAGATTCGAACCTGCCAACTGCGAGTGAGCAGCCGAGTGCTGTAGCCACTAAACCATCATGGCGGGGCGAGCACCTATCTCACAGAGCGTGCAATATTAAGGAGGTATAAAAGAGGGAGGCGGTGGTATGTTCAGACTGGAGTGATGATACTGCCGTACGATATCACTTGGCAACAAGATGACTTTTCTTAAGGAAAGCTAGGTTGTCACGCGATCACGCAGCAACTAATCGCCTCTTTTGTATTGCCAACACAATGGTATTTGCCGCAACCGGTGCAGCACATCCATGTTGAGCGCAACCTGGGCGTTCCGGTGACTGTTCTGCTTTGCGCACCCATGAAATATGTTGACTCTTGTTATATAGCAGCGAAAGTAACGCTTTCGACGACTACATTGACTGTTGACCTCGCTGTTGAAGACTAAGTTTACTGTCAACCACGACCTCGCCCATTGTCGAGGTCGTGGGTGGGCGAAAAAGCCAGTTTATCACCAAAAAAGTGAAGTTTTGTTCAGAGGAGTCCAGACAGCCGCTGCGTTGCGTAGCGATAATTGCCCTTTCTGTATCCGCAGGTGCGTACAAGCTTCGTTTGTTCACAGAGCGTTAACTACCTTCTAGTACCATTATCTTCTGTATGTTCGCGGTGTATGCCTCTAATATTTCCTGTATGAATAGTGTAGGTAAGATATTGCAGCTCTTTTCTATTCTTTGTCTTGGGCATATAGTTACGTAAAATTCACCTTGAAACTTCAAAATCATAATAACCGCAGCTCTTCTCTGCACATGTTAACAGAATACTCGTGTTATAGATTGGACCGCAAGTAGGACCACTCGCACGCCTACGGTCCTAATATTTTTGTGAGTATATTTTGTAATAACTGATTAAATGTGCATTTACTGATTGATAAATAGATAGATAAATAGATAAATAGGCTAGAGACAACGTTACTTATCCAAAACATTTTTTATGCATAGAGGTATCATTAGTCCACAGATCGATGCCGGAATTTACCCGGGAGAACTTTCTTGGAATGCCATTCTTGGAACACTTCCGCCAAGTAGCATAGTGGAATGTGTGGAATGCCATTATGCAACGTTACACCCAACGTGCCCAACCATCAGAGAGTGGCTGTTGCTGGGACAGGGAGTGCTTATCATTCTTTCACTTCCGTATGAGCGCTTCCAAACTATTCACGCAGAAGACCACATGCATAGCTTTGCCTATTTTCAGGCCCTGACGCGCTGTTTTTTATTTTGTTCAAGTGACGGGGCGGCGAAATGTGCGTATAGTTATACAGTTTGCTTACCGAAATTTGCGCGTAGCTTTCAGAGTGGTAACGGATTCGTATGCAACAGATTATAGTCATTTGCTTTTAGGTCTTCCCATAAGGCTGCAGATAACTCGTCATTAAGACTGCGTTGTTGGCGAGCTTGGCTTCTTTTAGCCTAGACGAGTCCTTCCTTACGATAAGTAGCACTGGCTAAATGAGCATCAATTTGTTGGTGCAGAAGTTCTTTGCAGCTGTGGTGGAATCCCGAAAAGAAAGATACGTGGTTCTATTGGATAGACAGTCGCCATTCCAGCCTCATTTGCTATACTAGTAAATATAGTGTAAATGGACCTACGCCTGAAGCGTCGCGAAATTTCTACAGGAGTGGTTAAACGTTATTGGTTTGCTGAGTAGGAGCCATGGCGGTCAGTATTTTGTTGTCATCACATCAGAACTTTAGTAACACTCCGCGTCAAACTCAACGAGTTTCTTTTCGCCTCACGTCTTTCATCGCACTTCCTTCGGGAAGTTCAGGACAGGATAACGCTTGAATACAAAAAAAAATTAACGGAGGGTGTAACCATAGCCAATGTTTTGACGAATGTACTTGTATCCTTCAAGTTGTATTTTAAAAAAAGACAGACCCCGTTCTTTAGCGTTGTCTCCAGCAACACCCCCTGTTCAAAAATTTGTCACCTTTTTCACGTTTTTTTTCTTCTTTCCTGCTTCAAGCTTTCTCTTTTTTCTCTCCTGCTCCACGCGTATTTGTCAATCGCTTCAATCTACTCCTGAACTTCTCACACAGTCACACGAAAACGTGTACAGTTTCGCATGCACATGAATGACGGACAGCTTCAAAGTCCCCATGCGTGTGAGCAGCATCAAATATGTGCGGAGCTATATTTGAACAAAACGGCATGCCCCATTCTCACAAAGTACTGCAATTAATTTATCGCAATGCGTATTTTTGGTCTTGGTATCGCTGCATTTCTCAATGGTAGATGCATCAATAACTATTACTACTCTAACAATAGTATGGATCTTTTCAATTAGACATATTCTTCGGAGCATCAATGATCGGCATAAGTTGGGAATTCTTGAAAGCGCCACATTTTCTTGCGTTAAACGTATGAGTAGAATGACAGGGACGTGGCACAATATTCTTGATATTTGTTCCTAGATAGTTTGGTCTCGTAGGAAATCAGAACGGCAAGGAAGAAGTTCAGAGCATGATCATTAGTGTTGGTAGCCACAGCGATCATTGCGAAACAGGTGGCCATCGCCTAAACACTTAAGATGGATAACATCGAAGTGATCTACAATGATTCTACGGCAGCACTACGGGCCTTCGCAAAAAAATAGGTCTCAGAACAAACGCTGAGCTAACGACATGGGTAAGGACATTCACATCATTTTCTGTGTTTGTTCCCTGCTCGCCTTGGCGAGCTGAGAACAAACACAGAAAATGATGAGTGGCCCAAGCACTTACACTTGGGCACTCATGAGACTCTCAAAATACAAAAAATAATGGCAGCATATTCACGGAGTGAATGATGGAGAGTGGGGCGAAGCATTCGTCCTCCAGTCGTTCTTGCTTCCGTCCGTCCATGTGTCCATCCGTCCGTCCGTGCGTGCGTCTGTTCGTGCGTCCATCCCTGCGTTTTGTCCATGCATTCGCCCCTGCGCCCGTTCATGTGCCCATCCTTGTATCTTCCTGTGTGTCCGTTCATCCATCTATTCAACACTCCAAGTACCACCATCTCACATATTTTCATCATATATTCCCCATATAGAAGCACCGCAATCCAGCAGACATTCCAAGGACTAAATGAGAAGTGGCACACGCACACTTTCTTACGGCTTGCGCTTCAATTCTACGTCCCACCTTACCACCTCGAGTTCATGGTATATACTAGTTAACTGTATTCATGGCACTGTGGCCCAACGCTCGCTAAAACCTTACTAAAACCAAGGAGGTTACGCCCAGCGAGTATAACATAGCAACCATTTCCTGTCAGATAGTGCTCAATTTACATGCCAATGGCTGCTAATGGCAAATGAGAGAGAGGAGAAGTCGGCTTTTACTTTCTTATGGCTTGCGCTTCGTATCTACTTCCACCTTTAACCACCTCGAGTTCATTCATGGTATATACTAGTTCATTATATTCATGGCACTGCGGCTCAACGCTCGCTAAAACCTTCTAAAACTAAGGAGGTTACACCCAGCGAGTATAACGTAGCAACCCTTTCTTGTCATATAGTGCCCATTGGTACATGCGAATGGCTGCTAATGGGAATCACAGCGTGCCGCGCTAACTAAAAGCCGTATGCTCCTGTCTCTCATTCCCTATTAGCAGCCATTGGCATGTACATTGAGCATTATTTTCTATTGTTCAACAACGCACAGAAAGAAATCTCCCACCGGCACCACCTTGAAGGTCAAAATGTTATACCATGATACACACTAAAACGGCTACGAGGGACGAACAGGTGCCGCTATAAAAGAACTTCGCCCATGAAAAAGAGCGCAATATTCTTTCCTGATATTTATCGTCTTTCTTGGCGCACTATATCGGTATTTCCCATGATGTCTACAGCGTACATGCTGCCGATTCATTATATACGCGAAATATCAATGACGATTTGTCTCCTGCACTGCTTTGCTATGCATGCAGCCGCTCATCCGTTCTTCTTTGTCTCGCATGAACATCGTGCACAATCAACCAATTTAACTTCATTTTGTGCGTTCACAACTGCATAAGCAGCGATAACAGCGTGCAGCAGAGAAGCGCCAACTTCTGATGGGCTGTAGCGCTTAGTGCTGATATTGTTCACTTGCATAACTAAGGGACGAGGAGGATGCATTTTGTGTTTGAGGAGAGGAGAAAATCACTCTCCCTCGTTTTTAAACGTGAGTTGCCCTTTAAAGCTTCGCAAACGCTGACTATCCCATACTTTGAAAATTGTTACGGCATCTTGTACCCTGACCTATACCTCAGTAATCTTGTCCACATTGTGAAAAAAATAGCTTCATTTGAATATATGCTATGGAAGTGTACCAAATTCACTCATTCACTGAAAATCACCTCTGCCAGAGGCGAGGCGGCAATCCGCAGTTCATCCTTGGCAGGTCTGCTCTGGGTTGTCGACCAAGCCCGTGAGGTGGCTGAGGAGCTAGGCATCTCAGTTTTCACGTCGGAGCAGCCCGACACAATGTGATCTGTGTTTTGGAGGACCCAATACAAAGTTATCCAATCCAATCCAATCTAATCCAATCCACAGTGAATTAACATATTATTCATGACACGCGTCGGCCAATTGTTTTTAGAGGCGAAGCATCTCTTTGACTCACGTGAGTAAGGCCGTACGTACGTCCGTAACGAACGCACCGCAACGCGTACCGCTTTCCGCAGGGGTTGAAGTGGTGTCAAGTAGGTCAAACTGCGGCTGCGCGTTGACGTAAGTCTCCTGTGTCTTTGCATTTCAAACAAACGTTTACTTGAGTAACGCTACACGAAGTTCGCTTTAAACTTTTTTTAGCACCCGTGTCGACGCCCGTTTCAACCGGGTCAACGTCGTGGGTTCAGCTCCTGCTTCGCATCCCACCCAGGGTTACCTTCGAGTAGTGGTCCATTTCTTTTAAATGCGAAGCATTTTGTTGCGAACTTCGGCCCTGTGAGCGTATCTATCTATCTATCTATCTATCTATCTATCTATCGATCTATCTATCTATCTATCTGTCTATCTATCTCATCTATCTATCTATCTATCTATCTATCTATCATCTATCTATCTATCTATCTATCTATCTATCGATCTATCTATCTATCTATCTATCTATCTATCCAGCCGCCTACGACATTTAGCTCTCCGGCCGTTTCGATAGCGGTATCGATACCAAACTTGGTATGGCGTAACATCATTGTATGAAGAACATATTTGACTAGTCATAACAAGAAAATTATGATATGTATGTCATGAATGTCATAAATAACATTTCATGGTTCTGCAGCTATCACGGTGCATTCGTTCACATGGCAGATGCAAAACTGGTAGGGTATGACATGATTGCATGGCGAACACAAGCGACAGAACCCTAACATAAAATCATGGCATGCATGTCATGTAACAACATGACTACATGCCACACCCATGATGCACTCGCGCCCGTTTCCCTAGCGTCACATATACCAATTTGGTATCACAGTACGTGAATGGATGACGAAGGAATGTGACTGGAGCAAACATGATAATCAAGAGTTGCGTGTCATGTGACAACATGACTAAATGCCACGCTTCATGATGCGCTGCACGTTGTTTCGTTAGCTCCACTTATACAAAATTTGGTATTGCGGGACGTGAATGGAAGACGAAGGTATGATACTGGTGCAAACATGATGAACATAGATGCGTGTCATGTAAAAAGATGACTACATGCTACACTCATGATGCGCTTGCGGCCGCTGCGCTAGCTTCACATGTACCAACTCGTTATTACACGACGCGAACGGACGGACCACAGGTAAATGACACATCAAACAATGATAATCACGACAGGCGTGTCCATGTACCAACATGACTACATGCCACACTGACGATGCGCTCGCTGCCGTTTCGCTAGATTCACATGTGCCAAATTTCGTATTACGTGACGCCAATGGTTGATGATGTTGTGACTGGTGCAAACCTGCTAATCACGATATGTATGTCATGCGAGCACATGAGTACATGCCACGGTCAAGGTGGCAATACATTTAGACGTGACACGGTGTGCGTGCTCGCCGGCGTTCATGTCGTCGCGTCACGCCGGCGTTGCCACGCCAGGCGCGGGCCTTGCCATATGATCGCAGGCGCACGCCGCGCTGCGTTGCTTTGACGCATGTGCGATTCGGCGCGTACGGGGTCCCTCCGTCATGAAAAGAGGGAAGACGCAGCGTTGTCTGGGTAATTGCCTTGGCGCAAAATTCAGCATGTCGCGTTTCGCGCCGGTTGGCATCGTGGCCCCGTGCTGACGGAACGCTGGTGGCGCCTGGCGTAAGACTATAGAGTGCTCGCGTTTTGCTAACGTAGCGTCACTGGTGCCCGGCGTCGGCGCCGCATCAACACTACATTGGAGTGCATTGGTGCCTTCATGATTCGCTCAAGACCGTTTCGCTAGCTCCACATTACCAAATTTGGGGTTACGGGTACGTCAATGGGATGACGAAATGTAATGAATGGTGAAAACATGAATAAATCTTGACAGGCGTGTCCATGCATAACGTGACAACATACCATGCCCATGGCGTGGGCGTGGTCGTTTGGCAATCCTCCACATATACTAAATTCGTATAACGGACGTGAATAGCTGACGGAAAGTTAAACGACACATTCAAACATGATAATCACCGACACTGTGAAGTCGATGTACGGCCAAAATCATTTACCTCCACCTTCTAACGTTGTGCTGAGTTTTAAATTGACATATCAACATTTCTTATTTCTGCTTCGCATATCAGCGATGCCCACTGTGACGTGGGGTTCTGCCAATTTTTAAATGCGAGGGTTTCATAGTCGCATGTACTCGCAAATTCAGTGTCGCTGGTAAAGTCTACACCGCCACTGCGCATGCTCGCGTCTCGTACTAGCTTGTCACCATAGCTGTCGCTCTCTCCCCTTTTCTCGCCTCGCAAGGCCGACGCCAGGCTGCGCCTGCTAGTGAAAACCGACTGCCCGCACTGCACAAACCGTTTACCTGGCCACTCCTATATGTTAGCACAGTTTGGAATTCATGAAAGGCTTATTTACTTGGCTGTCGCTTGACTTGACGTTTCGCTTTACTACTGAAGATGATATGTAAGCAACAGTATGTTCATCCCGTAGAGTTCATACAATAATAGAGAGTTTATAGTACTGCAGAAGGGTGCTACGTACGCATCCCACAAGCGCCTTGCGTTTATGTGGCGTCGTTTGCCACAATTCGGCTTTTAGTACCCGTAGTAACCCGCGTAAGTAATGAGCGTGAAGCGTGTTGCGCCATCCTGGTAGATCAAATAGAAGCACGAGTTGTTGACAGCCAATTTGAGCCAATCCAAGTGTTATAAGCCAGATTATGGCCATATTTTAAGCCACAGAGCCGGTCGGTGCTTGCCTTCGATGCCGCCATTTTGCAAAACGAAGTCTCGGCGCTGTCGCGAACTCTTTCGAGAGCGGCGCGATCACCTCATACGTACGCACGCACGCATCTCATGCGTGCGTACGTAGCAGCTTTGTACGTACGCGATACGTGCGCATTGCGGTCTGCGCATGCGCACTACGCAGAACGTGGCGTCTTTACGTACGCAACGCCGCCATGTACGCAGCGTACGCAGTACTAAAACTCTCTAATACCTAGAGGGGAATATGTGCTTCTGTCTACGCGGGCTCTTTATGCAGCACCTGTGCTCTCCCAGGAATTATGGGATGTTCAGCTTCGGATTGGATTGGCTTCGAATGGATTACGTTCTTGAGATTCGCAACGCTTGTTTGCTGAGTGTAAGTCAAAGTACTATGAAGTATATCTAACCGAAACGTTCTTCATTCTTTAATACGTTGATCTTTGTGCAAAACGTTTTCGTGACGATGAGGTAGAAGTGGCACGTGAAACCATTTACCGCCAGGGTATGGCACAACCGGGCTAGAGGAGCGGCCACCTGTGTTGGTGAGCGGTTCCTTTCTTTGACTGTAGTGATTGATTGCTACCTGCTTCTGGAACATAAGGACATTAAAAAAAGTGGCAGATCCCACATACAGTGGAATCAATGATATGCGAAGCACGAATGAGGAAAAGGTGATAGGTCACTTTAAAATCAGCACAACGTGAAGTGGCGGAGGTAAATGATGTCGTGTGACTTCCGTGTCATGATTATCATGTTTGGATGTGTCGTTACCTTCGCCATCTATTCACGTCACGTGATACCAAATTTAGTATATGTGGAGCTAGCGAAACGACGGCGAGCACGATATGAGCGTGGTATGTTGATTTCTAACATGACACGCGTGTCAGGATTATCATGCTTGCACCAGTCTTATACTTTTGTGATCCATTGACGTCACTTAACACCAATTTGGTTTAAGCGGAGCTAGCGAAACGGCCGCGAGCGCATTATGAAGGGCCCATTATATTGCCACAGACATGGAACGAGGTTTAGCCATGCCAATGCGAGTATGTGCCATGGTGTGAAAGAAGAAGACGGTTGGTGTGTGCTCGTGCTCTAAAGTTCGGTTCGGCTCGACGTCCAGTGCTGCTCCTGTGAACAGACGTTGTGGTCGTTCTGTGATCACGTGACATTTCTGCTGGAGGTGCAGGGTAGTGTTGTATGCACTGCAATCAGCAGCAAGGTCCCGACACTAGTCGCGACTCGGAAGAACCAGCTGACCTACGGCGTAGCAGGTGACAACTAGGCCTACCTCCTGAATTCGGACCATTTCCACAACTCGGCAGTACTATGGCTAGTGCGGGAACGTAAACCCAAGAAACATCAACGCTGCCTCCTCCATGGTTTTTCAACGTCCCGCGTACTCCGAGCCCTTCCACGGCGACCCTTACGAGGACGTCGACGACTAGCTTGAACGACTACAACCGTTGCGGCAGCGTCAACGAGTGGAATGAGCAGCGAAAGCTTCGGTATGTCTACTTTTATCTCGAGGACTCTGCGCGCCACTTGGTTCGAAAACCATGAAGCCACTATGACAGCCTGGCCAGAGTTTTGCAACCAGTTGCGAAAATACCTTCCGAAGCTCTGACCGAAACGAGCAAGCGGAACGGCTCCTCAATTCCCGAAACCAGCGTCCGAACGAGAGTGTTGCCATGTTCGTTGAGGACATGACGCGGCTGTTCAGGCGAGCCGACTCCTCAATGACGGAAGAGAAGAAGGTGCGCCTGCTAATGCGGGGAGTGAAAGAGCAGCTGTTCGCGGGACTAGTGCGGAGCCCTCCCAGCACTTTAGAGGATTTCCTCCGCGAAGCCACGACAACGGAGAGAATGCTAAGGCAGCGTTCGTACCAGTACGAGCGTCCTGGTAGTCTTTCGTCAGTGTCGTCGGCCCTACCAACACCTGACGTCACGACTGTAAAAGACCTGACGGAGCTCGTGCGCAGTATTGTGCGCGAGGAGCTGCAAAAGCTGCACGTGGTGTCTTCTCCGCCCCATGTTGCTGCTCTAACGGATGTCTTTCGCGAAGAGGTCCGGCAGCTGGTGCACACCATGACGACTCTGCGTGCAGCCGAAGTCCAACCCATGACGGCCCCGCGTCCAGCCGAAGCTCCGCTATTAACGTGCGCGGAAGCACTACGTACTACTGCACCAGCTGTTGGCTATCCGTCCCGTCCGTCCACCCTGCAGACAGCACCGTCGTTCTTCTCGGGACCACCAAAGTACGGCAACCCACCCCTTACCGGAAATCCAGTGTATGGCGTGCTCCCGACAACCGGCCTCTATGTTATCACTGTGGTGAACCAGGTCACATCTACCGTGAGTGCGCCTACAGGCACATGGGTCTTCCTGGCTTTCGTCCGGATGCTCGTGGACCAGAGATGGTGGAGTGGCCCCGTGCTATCAGCCGAATATTTGACAAGCCAACGATCCTCAACCCTTCCGCGTCACCAATCCCGCTCACCATCTCCACGGCTTTCCACGTCATCCTGGCCAACAATCAATCTTTGCGGACGTCCTTGCAGGAAGATCGCCCTAGATCCACAAGCCCGCGCCGTGAAACTAAGACAGCGACCTCTGGGGGTGAGGGCGCTGTTGATCGACCGTTACAAGACCCTCCTTAGATTTGCCTGCCGTCATCCGACGACATTATTTCACCGACGTGTGCCATCGACGACAAACGCGTCTCTGCTCGTATCTCTGTCCTTGTCGACAACCACCCCCTGACCACTCTGGTAGATATGGGTGCCGATTATTCTGTTACAAGCGCTGACCTCGCTGCACAGCTAAGAAAGGTAACGATACGTTGGAAACATGAAACCAACCTCCGGACTGCGGTAGGTCACCTATTGACACCGCTAGGAATGTGCACTGCCCGCCTCGGAATTCGTGAGTCGACGTACATTGTTTCCTTCGTTGTATTGCGCGAATGCTCCCAAAACCCGATTCTCGGAATGGATTTTCTCCGTGAGCATGGAGCCATTATTAACCTTCGCGACCTGCTCATAACGTTATCTAACGACCATACAGCCCTACGAAAGGATGCAGTTGCGCCGACCACAACACTTCGAATTGCTGACGACACCATCGCACTGCCGCCGCGAGCTAGTACATTGATAACTGTGGAGAGTGACTGTGACAACAAGAGTAGTGGCATCGCGGAAACTAACCTCTAGGTGCTCTTGGCTCGGCAGATTTGTGTCGCGCGTGCTATCGTCAAACTGAAACATTGGAGGACTCAGCTTCTGATCACGAATTTTGGCGGCCAGTACCAACACTTGGCAAAGCGAACAGCAATCGCGAACTTTGAAGCCATCGATGACGAAGAATGTTCCACTATCGCTCCGATTGCCACTGCTGTCGAAGGTAACACTGCATTAGCCAGTACAGTTGACGTGAATTGCCAGCTATCCTGTGCGCAGCAACAGCAGATACGCATGATTTTACGTACGTATAGTGATTGCTTTGCGTCCAGCTCCAAAATCAAGCAGACCCGAACCGTGAAGCACCGCATTATAACGGACCCTACCGAACGGCCTGTACGACAGCACGCCTACCGCGTGTCGCAAAAAGAACAAGAGGCAATACGTTTTCAAGTGAAACAGATGCTCAACGACGACGTCATCCAACCCTCGAACAGTCCTGGGCGTCACCCGTCGTACTTGTTAAAAAGAAAGACGGCACTCTTCGATTTGGCGTCGATTACCGGAAGCTCAACAAAGTGACGAAGAGAGACGTCTACCCACTCCCACGCATAGATAATTCACTGGATCGACTTCGACATGCCCGATATTTTTCCTCAATGGATTTACGCAGCGGCTACTGGCAGATCGAGGTCGATGAACGTGACAGGGAAAAAACAGCATTCATAACTCCCGATGGCTTCTACGAATTCAAAGTGTTACCATTTGGATTGTGCTCTGCACCGGCAACGTTCCAAAGGATGATGGACACCGTCCTGTCTGGTCTGAAGTGGGAATCTTGCCTCGTGTATTTAGATGATGTCGTTGTTTTTTCCAAAACATTTGAGCAACATTTACAACGACTTCAGTCCGTCTTCGTCGCTATTCGATCCGCAGGCCTATCTCTAAAACCGAAGAAGTGTCATTTCGGCTACGAAGAGCTAAAGTTCCTCGGCCACCTTATCAGTCACGATGACATTAGACCAGACCCAGAAAAGACCATGGCTGTTGCTGCATTTCCTCCACCTTCAACAAACGGGATTTGCGCCGGTTTTTGGGTCTCTGCGCTTACTACAGGCGCTTTGTCCAGAGCTTTGCCAACATCGCTGAACCCCTTACCCGTTTAACGAAGGAGGATACTCCTTTTGTGTGAGGCCCGAGCAGAGAGCCGCTTTTTCCCAGCTTCAGCAGTGCCTTCAGAGTGAACCCTTACTAGGGCACTTTGATGAAGATGCCACCACCGAACTTCACACTGACGCAAGCAACATCGGTCTTGGTGCAGTACTCGTCCAGTGGCAAGACGGCGCTGAACGTCCCATTGCTTATGCTAGCCGCATTTTTTCATCTGCGGAAACTAACTACTCGACCACGGAGAAGGAATGTCTTGCTGTTATTTGGGCGATAACAAAGTTCCGACCGTATCTGTATGGCCGTCCCTTCAGAGTAGTTACGGACCATCATGCCCTCTGTTGGCTGGCCAATCTCAAGGACCCTTCAGGGCGCCTCGCGAGGTGGAGCTTACGCCTTCAAGAATTTGGGGTTACAGTCGTCTACAAGTCGGGCCGCAGGCACACTGATGCTGATTGCCTTTCGCGCGCACCCCTCGCGACGACATCGAGGGACGATCATACCGATGGCCATTTTCTTTGTGCAGTCAGTGAATCTGACTTGGCCCAACAACAGTGGAATGACTCAGAGATCCAACAACTTATCAAATACCTTCAAGGTCGCAGCTCAAGTCCACCATCGGCATTCGCACGTTCAGGGTCATTTTGTCTCCGCAACGACATCGTCTACAAAAAGAACTTCGAACCTTATACGACTGAGTACCTCCTCGTCGTTCCACCAGGGCTACTTGCTGACATTTTATCTGCCTGCCACGACGAGCCTTCCTCCGGCCACCTAGGATTCGCACGTACCCTTGCCCGGATTCGGACTCGCTACTACTGGCCAAAGCTCACCCAGGATGTCAAGCATTACGTTAAAACGTGCCATCGTTGCCAGCGCCGTAAAGCCCCACCTGTGCGCCCTGCTGGTTTATCGCAGCCTGTTGCACCCCCGTCACAACCGTTTGAACGAATCGGCATGGACTTGCTTGGGCCCTTCCCGAAGTCACATGATGGCAACCGCTGGATCGTAGTCGCTACTGACTATTTAACGAGGTACTGCGAAACGAAAGCCCTACAACGAGGCACCGCCAATGAGGTTGCGTATTTTTTCATCAACAACATCGTCCTCCGCCATGGAGCGCCAACAGTTCTTATCACTGACCGTGGAACAGCCTTTACAGCCCAATTGATGCAAGACGTCACGAGACTTAGTGGAACAGCTCATCGCAAAACAACCGCATACCATCCACAAGCCAACGGTCTGACGGAGAGATTAAACAAGATGCTCGCTGACATGCTATCTATGTACGTCGACCGTGATCACAAAAACTGGGATGCAATTTTGCCATACGTAACGTTCGCTTACAACACTGCGGTTCAAGAGACAACGGGGTTCACTCCATTCCGGTTGCTTCACGGCCGAGAAGCAATTACGATGCTTGATGCCATGCTGTTGCCTGACACGACCGATATTACTACTGATGCGAACGACTTTATCCGGCTCGCCGACGCGGCCCACCAGCTCGCACTCAAGCGGCTCCGAAAACAACAACGAATCAACTCGCAGAGGTACAACTCCCGTTATCGCCATGTCATTTACCAACCCGGTGATCTGGTCTGGCTGTGGATCCCCGTTCGCAAAAGGGGACACTCTGAAAAGTTACTTCACCGCTACTTCGGTCCCTATAGAGTACTACGGCGCCTCACAGATGTCCACTACGAATTCTGCTTGAAGACACAGCTCAGCGATGTCGACGTTCCCAGCAGGCCGACGTTGTTCATGTGTCACGGATGAAGCCCCACTACCCCCGAGCCGCCTGACACTGCTTCATCCCGCGTCTTTGTGCGTGTACGCGACTACTTTAACTTTTAATCGGCATTGGTCATCGGGGTGGTACTTTTTTTTTTCGAAGGGGGGAGGGTAATGCCACAGGCATGGAACGAGGTTTAGCCATGCCGATGCGAGTATGTGCCATGGTGTGAAAGAAGAAGAAGACGGTTGGTGTGTGCTCGTGCTCTAATGTTCGGTTCGGCTCGACGTCCAGTGCTGCTCCTGTGAACAGACGTTGTGGTCGCTCTGTGATCACGTGACAATATTCATGTAGAGCGTTGACGCACGCGCACTCTGGGCACAGCGATGCTACGTTAACAAGACGCGAGCACTCTATAGTCTAGCGCCAGGAGCGACCAGCACGTCCTGCGTCCGTTGGCGCGGCCCGACAGCAACCGGTGCGATTGCGACATGCTGCATTATGCCGATGCGTTACCCGGACAACACCGCGTCTCCCTGTTTTCGTGACGGAGGCACGCTGGTCGCGCTTAAAGGCGCATGCGTCAAACTTGTGTAGCACCACCGGCGTGACTCGACGAAATGAACGCTGTTGAGCACGCGCACTGCGTCACGTCGAAGTATATTGGCACCTGGACTGTGGCATGTAGTCATGTTCTCACAGGACACGCATCTCATGATATCATGTTTGCACTAGTCACATACCTTTGTCATCCATTGGCGTAACGTGATACCATATATGGCATATGTGAAGCTAGCGAAACGGCGGAGAGCGCATCATCAGTGTGGCATGTAGTCATGTTCTGACATCACACGCATTTCATGATTATCCTGTTTGGGTATGTCATTGACTTATGTCGTCCGTTCGCGTCACGTAAAACCGAGTTTGGTACATGGCAGGCTAGCGAAACGGCCGCGAGCGCATCATGAGCTCAGCATGTATTCATGTTGTTACATAACACGCACCTCATGTTTATCATGTTTGAACCAGTATGACACCTCCGTCATTCATTCACGTATCGCAATACCAAATTTGGTATAAGTGACGCTAGCGAAACGGCCGCGAGTGCATCATGAGCGTGGCATGCAGCCATGGTGTTACATGACACGCATGCCATGATTTTCATGTTAGAGTATGTCGCTTGTGTTGCCATGCAATCATGTCATACCATACCAGTTTTGCAACATGCCATGCGAACGAAACCACTGCAAGAGCTGCAGGACAATGAATTGTAAATCATGACATTCATGACATCCATATCAAAATTTTTATGTTATGACTAGTCAAATATGTTCTTCATACAGTCATGTTGTGCTATACCAAGTTTGGTATCGATAGCATTATCGGAACGGCCAGGAGAGCTAAAAGTCATAGGCGGCTAGATAGATAGATAGATAGATAGATAGATAGATATAGATAGATAGATAGATAGATAGATAGATAGATAGATAGATACGCTCAAGGTCACCGAAGTTCGCTAAGAAATGCTTCGCATTCATTAGCTGCATTTTGTCGAGCTCTAAATCAATAATTGCTTTACAATTCACGAGCGTACCGTGCTTTATTTGCTTTGAATAGCTTCACAGTGTATTCAACGTGACAATAGAGCTCACCTGAAAGACACAGCTGTAACATTTATGGTAGTAAACAGATGCGCCACGGTATGCAGGCTAAAAACCACAGTGCATTGTGCCCCCTCCACTGCTTACTGTTTGGCATAATAATTAACACGGTGCTTATGATCATACAAAATTGTTCCGTTGAATTCAGCAAAAGAATGTAAAGCAAATGTCACCTGTCATCTAAATAATTGTCTGGCCTCAGATAAAAGAAAATCCATGAATGTTTATTCAGATAGAATTTGGCAGCATAACTTACAAATTAAGGGTGGGCAGGCAGGTTTACCGTACATGCAGACATTCGATATGTGCACTCTTATAACGATGTGCAGTGCGTTTGTTTGCTTTTGTGGTAATATAGGGGCAGCTCTCTGCATTCCATAGTCGAGTACGAAGTGCTCATAATCCTTGAACCTTTTAAACATGAAGCATTTCTTAGCGAACTTTGGCGACATTGAGCGTATTTATCTATCTATCTAGCCGCTTACGACTTTTAGCTCTCTAGGCCGTTTCGATAATTGTATCAATACCAAACTTGGTATGAAATCACATGACTGTATGGAGATTATGTCTGACTATCGATAACATGAAAATCATAGCACATTTGTCATGAATGTCAAGATTTACAGTTCATGGTCCCGCAGCTCTTGTGGTGGTTTCGTTCACATGGCATGTTGCAAAACTGGTATGGTAAGACAATATTGCATGGCGAACACAAGCGATTGTCCCTAACATGAAAATCATGACATGCGTGTGATGTAACAACATGACTGCATTCCACGCTCATGATGCACTCGCAGCCATTTCGCTAGCGTCACATATACCAAATTTGATATGCAGGACGTGAATGAATGACGAAGGTATGATCTGTTGCAAACATGATAAACATGAGATGCGTCCACATATACCAAACTTGGTGTTACGTGACGTCAATGGATGACGAATGTAAATGACTGGCGCAAACATGATAATCCTCACACGTGTCTCATGTAAGACCATAACAACATACCACGCCCATAGCGTGCTGGCGTCTGCTTCGCTAGCTCCACAGGTAATAAATTTGGTATCACGTCACTTGAATAGATGACGAAGGTAAAGGACACATTCAAGTTTGATAATTCTGACTTGGAAGTCATGTACGGCATTACTTACCTTCACCTCGCAACGTTTTACTGATTTTAAAGTGAGATAGCATTGTTCATTCATGCTTCGCATATCATCGATGCTCACTGTACGTGGGATCTGCCAATTTTCTATCTATCTATCTATCTATCTCTATCTATCTATATCTATCTATCTATCTATCTATCTATCTATCTATCTATCTATCTATCTATCTATCTATCTATCTATCTATCTATCTATCTATCTATCTATCTATCTATCTATCTATCTATCTATCTATCTATCTATCTATCTATCTATCTATCTATCTATCGATCTATCTATCTATCTATCTATCTATCTATCTATCTGTCTATCTATCTATCTATCTATCTATCTATCTATCTATCTATCTATCTATCTATCTATCTATCTATCTATCTATCTATCTATCTATCTATCTATCTGTCTATCTATCTATCTATCTATCTGTCTATCTGTCTGTCTGTCTGTCTGTCTGTCTGTCTGTCTGTCTGTCTGTCTGTCTGTCTGTCTGTCGTCTGTCTGTCTATCTATCTGTCTATCTATCTATCTGTCTGTCTGTCTGTCTGTCTGTCTGTCTGTCTGTCTGTCTGTCTGTCGGTCTGTCGGTCTGTCGTCTGTCTGTCTGTCTGTCTGTCTGTCTGTCTGTCTGTCTGTCTGTCTGTCTGTCTGTAATAAACTAGCCAAATACCTTCTGGTACTCTGCTAATTCTTTGTTATCTTCATAATACAAATCAATAGTCTTGGCTTGATGATAAGGCATGACACATCGTAATTGCGCAGAAGAGAGAACAGAGAGTGAGCTATTTTATTTCGTTTGCAAAATGAAAACAAAAAAGAACAATAGGCCACGTATGTGCATGCTTGACTGCAAATGTCACTGAAAGACGATAGTGTCCCGTCTTGAGAGAGTGATTAGAATAAAGCATTTATTTGGGTGTATTGCGCGAGAGAATCGGTTAATGGGATTCTGAAGGCATTGCGTGAGTGATGAGTTTCATCTGTCGGTAATATCAGATAATGAAACTTGGAGGCCATATTTTGTAGATTTCAAAGCAGGTGGCAGCACTGTATCGTATTAGCAAAGCATAGCAAACTCTTCTTTTCCTGCATAGGGGCGCTTTGTCAGCGCAGCGTAATAAAGGCTCCAGTTCTTAGCATCACTTATGCATGGCTTTTCTCGTATGAAGAGACATACTGACCTGTTGACATTGTTTCTCAGATATGCGCAATATTTGCTTTTAATTCGCCCTCATTTGACCGCAGAAAATTGGGCAATGTTGGTGGGCGCTGTGGATGAGGTCTTACTCGAGTAGTTCTGCTTTATAAACAGATAAACGGACAGATAGAGTGATAGATAGGTAGATAGATATGTAGATAGATAGATATAGATAGAGTGATAGATAGATAGATAGATAGATAGAGTGATAGATAGATAGATAGATATATAGATAGATAGATAGATAGATAGATAGAGTGATAGATAGATAGATAGATAGATAGACAGACAGATAGATAGATAGATAGATAGATAGATAGATAGATAGACAGATAGATAGATAGAGAGACAGACAGACTCAAAGTCGCCGAGGTTCGATAAGAAATGCTTCGCGTTTAAAAACCATATTCTGTGCAATGTTGCGTGTCTCTGGGGCTACGTTTTCTTACAGTCCACATGTGTGGCGAGTATGGGTGTTGCACAAGCGTGGCCTTAAACGGTTGTAGTACACATCTATTTGTACAAATATCTTTGTCCCTGCGCATATTATTTTGTTGCAAGGATCTCTATATAGTGACCAAGCCCAATTCACACTTCAGTGACATCACGAGAATTGTACGCCGCGAAATCGAGGCCATATCACCCGCACCCTTGAGAGCACTAGCACCGAGTGATCCTCAGCCGACCATATCGCTAATACAGACCATTGTTCACCAAGAACTAGTCAACGCGGGTATTCACACGGTTTCTTCTGTGCATCGTCCCGACGCTGTCAGTTCATCTACCTCCAGCCAACTACACCATTATCACCACCCTTCGCCACGTAACCGTGACCCAAATGCGTGGAGGACGCTTGATGACATGCCAGTTTGCTTTCGATGTGAACGAGTGGGACACATTTCCCATCATTGCCGAAGCACGTGGACTTCACCGTATCAGGCAAACTCAAGCTTCCCGAGCCTCCACTCACCAGCCCATCTCTATGACCAGGAACTACCACGGCGTGATGGCTCAGCTAATTACGACCCGACAACTACGACCACTGCCCAGTACATTCGCTCACCTTCACCTCGACGTAAATTTTCCTGGTCCAAGTACGCCGCCACCTCGTTCCCCATCCTCTGCCCGGCGGGTTTCTTCGGAAAACTAATGGCTGCAGCTCCTGGAGGTGACGCTGCTGATACGGCTTGCTCTCCGATCCTTCTGTTGACGCTCCCGACCAATCAGAACCTGATCAACGTTGAAGTGGATAGTTTATCTGTTAAAGCCTTGGTAGACACTGGCGCCCATATGTTCGTGATGAGCCTGCACATTCGTGACCGCTTAAGGGAAGTCCTTACTCCAGCCCTTTCACACAGTGTTCGTGTTACTGATGGTGGTACGGCTTCTGTTATTGGCGTCTGTACAGCACACGTTACTATCGCCGGCCGTCAAACTTCAGTTCTCTTCAATGTTCTCTCTCACTGCACCAATGATGTGATTCTCGGTCTTGACTTTTTGTCCACTCATTCCGTCCTCATCGACTATTCAGCTGGTACTGTGCAACTTGACCTACCGTACCCGATTGATTCGCCCAGTCCACCGAAAGCTCGTATTTGCTCTGCTGAGCACATCCGTTTGCCACCGCAAACTGTGACCTGCATCACCGTAACGTCCTCACCACCTGTATCCGATGGTGACTGTTATGTTTTGCCGCTCATAAGTTGATCGTGCGGATGGGACAGCACCAGAAGCTTCGTTATTCAAAGTTTCTTTCTCGGATCTCTCTCGGTAACTATACACCACTTATCCTCTGGAATGCAAACTACGTCCGTCTCCTCCGCTGCTGGGGACAAATACACAATGTGAAACGAACCCGCTCTGCTAACCGGCTTGGAATGTTTGTGGTTTAGAGATAAGTCGCCGCGGCCGGGCACAATGGGATTAAGCGACCCCGTCCTGCCTCCCCTGCCGGGCGCGAGCTCAGTGGAAGTAGGCGACACGCTCTGCCCTGGCGATCGGCCCAAAGTCGCAGCGATGCACGACCCGAGCACAGGGAAAGCGGAGAAAGTCAAAGGCCGCTTGCTACCTGCGGGGGCAATTACGTTCCGCGCGCAATCATTCAATTTCCGGCTTTGGAGGTTCGTCTCGGCTCGCTGGGTGTGGGAAAGGGCATGAATGTACCGGGTCTACAATGCCGATATCTCCCGAGCGTTAGAATTCCTGAGCGCGGGGGAGGTGGAGAGAGAGAGACATGATGGGAAAGAGTATCAAAACGCCTGTTTAAACTGTAGAAGCGCTGCTGTCGAGAGTAAGGTCAGCCCAGTAGGGAGTGACTTAATCTTAGTGGAAACAGATTGGATGAAAGAATGTTGAGGCGGACCAGCAGTGGCCCCCTCCCCTTTTTCTTTGTTACCGCAAGATGCTTAAGACTGGAGGGAATCCGTTTCTCTTCAGTCGAGGCTGCAATCACTTAACTGATAGATCAGTACGACTCCGTACGATGCAACTTTGTCTGGGCCGTAACCACTTGGTGGTCGAACAGTGAGACTAAGTACGTTGTATGTAGTAACAGTGTTCTAGGCTCTAACTTAAGAAAAGTTAAGTAGAAGAGTAAGACGCTGTTGATGTCTGTGTTATCATGAGTGTGCTTCGGCAAGATGTACATATGACTGTAAATATTTCGCTGTAATATACCTTCAAGTTTTCATTACCTCCAACCTGCCTCCTGCTTCATCGACGCCGATCATCTCCTTGACGGGACTTCAATCCATATCAAGGAGATCAACGAACAAAAAGGAAAACTTAACTGGCGCAGTCGACATGGATCGGCGAGCTCTGCAGCACCATACACTGGACCAGCGCTGAGAGGACCGAGGGGCAAGGCATCCAACAGCCACCAGCGGCAAAGTCGAGACGCTCCCACAGCAGCCAACTCCGGCACCGTGGAGGAGATCCGGGAACGACAGTGCATACAGCAAAGGGTGAGCAGGATTTCTTGCGTTCTTCTCTAGTTGGCATGGCAGTTTATGTGTAGAGCACATGGTGAGAACACGCGGGGGTGCTAAAACAATGGAGTCTAATGAAGATGAGGGTACGAGTGCGGCAGATGTGAATCGGAGTCGAGAATCATCCAATGATGGTATTCAAAATTCTGATCAGTCAAATGAGGCGACAGTGCTTACTCAGAGGCAAGAATCGATGCAGCAGGCATCTCAGGTTTTGCCGAAATCAAGCGAAGCGAGAACGCTCGAGCTTGAAATTCAAAAGCTCAATCTTCAGATTCAGTACGAAAATTATTGCAGGCTAGAATGAACGCGGAACGTCTCAATGGCACGTTGTTCAACTCTGGGTCGGAGACGGGTGATCAGAGGCGCCGGGGTTTCGATTCTGTTCAGCAATGTGCAAAAGTGCTAAAAGGGTTCCGCCTGCCGAGTGACGCGGATGTCCCATTATGGTTTGAGGAAGTAGAAAAACTTTTTGCTACTTACCAGGTACCGCACGAGAGCCGCGTGCATTTGGTTATGCCAGCGCTAACTGAGCGAGTCCGTTACCTACTGCGTAACCTCAACCCTGAAGAGAGTGCAGATTATGAGTCAGTTAAAGCAGCAGTGCTGACGGAACTGAAGCTTTCTCCGGCAGAGTACCTGCTGAGGTTCGAAAGAGCCGTAAAGCGTAAGGAAGAGACGTGGGCACAGTTCGCGTCCCGCGTGAAAACCTATTTTTCATACTACCTCCAAGTGAGAGAAGCCGACACGGTAGAAGTGATGGCAGAACTCATGGTTGCTGACCGCATAAAATCGGGCCTTAGTACGGAGGGTCTTGAGTATGTGAGATTAAGGGAAGGCGAGGGATGGCTTAGGCCAACTGAGATCGCGAAAGTGCTCCAAACTTTCGAGCAAGCGAAAGGGAAAGGGCGTGCTTCAAAGCAACCAACTGTAGAAATGGGGCAGAAGCCGGCGACACGAGTTGAGAAAGGGGCTCTGAAATGCCACTTATGTCACGGCTCAGGCCATTTCGCTAAAGAGTGCCCGAAGGCTAGTGATAAGGAGAACAACCCCAAGAAGGCTACCGAGCCAAAGCGGAAGGTTCAAAAGGTAACGTTATCCCACGAGACGGATACTGAAATACCTACTGGAGTACTTAGCGCAAAGGTGAAGTCTCTGAAACACGAGGGTGAAGGCACAGATAAACTGCAGTTAATTCCTGTATCATGTGCAGGCATATCCGCAAACGCGATTTTGGATACGGGGAGTGAGATAACCGTCATCCGGGAGAGTCTGCTTCCGCGAAGTGTGGTAGAGCCGTCTGGCACAGGTAAGATTGGTGTCCGCTTTCGGTAAAACTATCGAGGCAAGGCTAGCTACGTTACCGGTCAAATTAAATAGCCCGCGAGAGGTTACGGAGCCTCAGAACGTCGACCTACTCTGCGCGTTAACTGATGAACTCGTCGAGGGCACAGATTGTTTGTTGACCAAGGACGATTGGAAGCTTTTGTTGAAGGCCAGCAGCCCTCTGGCACCCTGTCGAGCACCGGCCGAGCCTGCTCACGAGGCGGAACAAGCAGTAGAGAAACAAAAGGTAGTTGCCTGCAATCTTACCTTGGAGGAGAAAGATGATTCCGGGGAAGAGGCACAAACTGATGAAGAAAGGGAGGCGTCATTAGGCCAAAGAGTAGAGTTCCGCAATGTGCAGTTGGGCGACACTACGCTAAAGAAATGTTGGGAAGATGCGCGTAGTGGGAAATCCGGCATGTTCATTTCAGACGGACTATTATACCACTGCGACTCAATAGCAGGCACTCGAGTGAGTCAGCTAGTTGTCCCCAAAGATAAGCGCA
The DNA here is from genome assembly GCF_013339725.1 of Rhipicephalus microplus. Taxonomy (NCBI): domain Eukaryota; kingdom Metazoa; phylum Arthropoda; class Arachnida; order Ixodida; family Ixodidae; genus Rhipicephalus; species Rhipicephalus microplus. Next base: position 128,072,553 of record NC_051174.1, read on the forward strand.
CTGAGGTGATGCACTTAGCACACGAGTCACTATGCGGAGGGCACCTAGGGTCAAAGAAAACAAGAGCTCGCATTAGGTATAATTTTTTTTGGCCGGGTATGGCGAAGGAGATATTAGAGCATTGTCGTTCGTGCCATGAATGTCAAATTCGTTCAGACAAGCGTCGCACGGATAAAGTGCCTATAACTCCGCTCACTAGACCCGAGCACTCTTTCCAAGTTGTCAATGTAAATGTGATTGGACCCCTAGACACACCGTCAGCGAGAGGGCATAAGTATGCGCTGTGCTTAAGTGGATCTTTGCACGAGGTGGCCAGAGGTAATCCCACTGCGCTTTTTGACAGCTAAGGCGACTTGTGGTGCACTGATTGAGATATTCAGTCGCACAGGCGTTCCGGAGATGATCTGCTCCGATCAGGGCACTAATTTCAAATCGCAGCTCACGCAAACGATGCTGGAGAAATTGGGTTGCATGCCAAAATTTTCAACCCCAGAACACCCAGAAAAGATAGCAGCAATTAAGAACTTGGGACCACCGCGCACCAAGAAGGAACTACGCAGCCGGTTAGGACTTTGCGGCTACTATCGAGAGTACGTCCGAGGTTATGCAGAGGTGACGAGCCCGCTCACGCTGTTAACAAAGAAAGCGGTACCTAATAAGATACCCTGGCCGGAGGAAGCTCAGGCGGCATTTGAGACTCTCAAACGATCTTTGTGCGAGGCTGTGGCGCTAAACACCCCTGAGCCATCTCAGCCCTACTGGCTTTTCACAGACGCATCAGCTACGGCGGCGGGAGCATGTTTGGCACAAATGTCAGCCGAGGGAGAAGAGAAGCCTATCACCTTTGCAAGCCACCGCTTCTCACCGACCCAGATGCGTTGGTCAACAATTAAGAGGGAAGCGTTCGCAATAATATGGGCCTTAAAGAAGTTTGACTACTGGCTTTTCGGTGCCATAGTAAACGTCGTTTCCGACCACAATCCGCTGTCGTACCTTACAACTTCGACTCCGAACGGGGCGAAATTAACAAGATGGGCGCTGGCTTTACAGCAATATCATGTGTCGGTACAACACCGGAAAGGAGTATGTAACGGTAATGCGGATGCGTTATCTAGGCTTCAGAATAGTTCATGGAAGCCATCAGAATAACAGTGCCATGCCAACTGGGGGGGGACGTGAATGTTCCTGCCCACGTGCTGCTGTATATTGTGGACTGTGTGATTGACAATTCAAGAAACAGACACTAGTGATCTCAATGCTTCAAGCAGCAATGCTGTACTTGATTGTTTAGCATGTATTTGTTTTCGTTTAGTGTATTATCCTGTAGTGTTGACTTGCAATTGTGTTTGATGCTTGTGTACAACTGTTGTGTGGTTAGAAAATCCAGTGACTTAATCGCGGCAGTGCTTTATCGTATCACTGAGCGTAAGACAGCCCAGTATACTCTTTAGGGGGGACGTGTTATGTTTTGCCGCTCATAAGTTGATCGTGCGGATGGGACAGCACCAGAAGCTTCGTTATTCAAAGCTCCTTTCTCGGATCTCTCTCGGCAAGGTCGCAAATTGCTTCCTTTGAGCATGGGGCGACAGCGCGGGAAGCTACGTTATACAAAGCTTCTTTCTCGACTCTCTCTCGGTAACTATACACCACTTATCCTCTGGAATGCAAACTACGTCCGTCTCCTCCGCTGCTGGGGACAAATACACAATGTGAAACGAACCCGCTCTGCTAACCGGCTTGGAATGTTTGTGGTTTAGAGACAAGTCGCCGCGGCCGGGGGCAAACGCACAATGGGATTAAGCGACCCCGTCCTGCCTCCCCTGCCGGGCGCGAGCTCAGTGGAAGTAGGCGACACGCTCTGCCCTGGCGATCGGCCCAAAGTCGCAGCGATGCACGACCCGAGCACAGGGAAAGCGGAGAAAGTCAAAGGCCGCTTGCTACCTGCGGGGGCAATTACGTTCCGCGCGCAATCATTCAATTTCCGGCTTTGGAGGTTCGTCTCGGCTCGCTGGGTGTGGGAAAGGGCATGAATGTACCGGGTCTACAATGCCGATATCTCCCGAGCGTTAGAATTCCTGAGCGCGGGGGAGGTGGAGAGAGAGAGACATGATGGGAAAGAGTATCAAAACGCCTGTTTAAACTGTAGAAGCGCTGCTGTCGAGAGTAAGGTCAGCCCAGTAGGGAGTGACTTAATCTTAATGGAAACAGATTGGATGAGAGAATGTTGAGGCGGACCAGCAGTGGCCCCCTCCCCTTTTTCTTTGTTACCGCAAGATGCTTAAGACTGGAGGGAATCCGTTTCTCTTCAGTCGAGGCTGCAATCACCTAACTGATAGATCAGTACGACTCCGTACGATGCAACTGTTGTCTGGGCCGTAACCACTTGGTGGTCGAACAGTGAGACTAAGTACGTTGTATGTAGTAACAGTGTTCTAGGCTCTAACTTAAGAAAAGTTAAGTAGAAGAGTAAGACGCTGTTGATGTCTGTGTTATCATGAGTGTGCTTCGGCAAGATGTACATATGACTGTAAATATTTCGCTGTAATATACCTTCAAGTTTTCATTACCTCCAACCTGCCTCCTGCTTCATCGACGCCGATCATCTCCTTGACGGGACTTCAATCCATATCAAGGAGATCAACGAACAAAAAAGGAAAACTTAACTGTGGCCTTAAACGCTTGTTGTACACATCTATTTGTAACAAATATCTTTGTCCCTGCGCATATTATTTTTGTTGAGGTGTTCTGTTGAATTGTTATTCACGTGCACTGTCTGCGAGAATGAATTTCTCTAAACAGCCCATTGCAGAGCTTGATGCGTTTGAGAAAAAAAAGAGTAAAGCACAATACATTTCTTAGAACGCTAGCAATGTTTTCATTTGTTTCCTATTCTGCATTGGCGCTTTCAGCATACGTGTTCTTTGGTGTTCATTATCTGCATTGGTAATCATTATGTTTTGATTGAGCCTGAGCATATGGTAATAATGTAAAACGTGCAATTAAAGTATGCACTTATCGCAACGAGTGAAAGCGCTCGACTAACAACTATTAACAACGAAGTAAGATGACAGAATGTTTCACCATTGCTCTACAACCTAATTTGCTTTACATTACGTTTTCTTTCTTTGAAAATGACGTTTTAATGACTTCTATATTTATGTTAATTCTGGCTCTACGTAATCTTGTTCAAATAGTCGTCACTTGACTTCCGTAAAATATGACCCGAAGCTTTGCTGGTACAGGTCTATCACAAGACAGCTCCTTTTGCCCCTGTAGGTTTTATAAAGAATAGCCAGCATGTGTTGTGCCATACAAGACACCACCTATTTGGTCCCGCGTGTCTTTAAAGCATATCCTCACAAGGACGTCTTTACGATTGATATATTGAAAATAGAATCAACATAACACTTCATCACATGAAGTATCCAACTGGGTCCTTGATAAAAGATCACAAGTATGGTATACTCATAGCGGACACGTGCAGCCGACGTATTCGTAGGTTTTTCAATGAATATGACACCAATCGTGGGGTTGTTTATAAGCAGTTAATTATTTTATATAACCGGTGTTTTGTTCATATTCACATATTGTAATCATGCCATGTAGTCCCCATCACTTTCCCGAAGTCTTACGTGATTTGATACAAATATACCGCTGTGTTAAGCGAGAAATGTGACAATTCATTTAAACGACTTGTTAAGAATAACAACAATTTTGTTGCTTCAATGTTGAGGTTCACGTTCCTCGTGATAGTTACCTGCACACCAACGTCAGGCTACCTGGGCAGCTAAGGTGGTGGTTGGCTTATCTCGATAAAGTCAGAGCGGTTGATTGCAGCCTGTGGAGATTTCATATAACGCAGGCAATGCGTGAACGGTCCCATTCAACCCAGATGCAGGCAAATATAAAAAAATAAAATAAGAAAACTCAATGTGTTAAAAATATGTCTCATTAGGTAGTGCCTCAAAATCACATGTTGTAACATCAAAATTGTCGACATTTTTACATTTTATTGAACGGTTATTTTTTGACAATGTTGACTTGTTAATCACTAGATTTTAATTTCGCTAAAGAGAAAAACACATGCAGATAGAAAAAGCGACAGCGATCTATAAAACAGGTACTTGAGACGATACGTTACACTATCTTACTACGACGATTCTATCTGCGTTGTCCAATGGTTTGAAGAAAATAATTTTGAAATGCCTGAAACCTGTTAATAAAGAGTTCCATCTGTTCAGCTCAGTACAAGGTGGCGCCCGAAAAAATGATGATACTGAAATGATGCTACTGGCAAAAAATGAATACATTACAAAAATATTTGAAAGAAGGAATGTGATACTCAGTGTTTTTCCGGAGTTATAAAAGACCTTCGACCTCATTAATGCTAAGATTATCCTAGAAAAGTTGAATAATTATAGTATAAAAGGTATTGCATACAAATTCATCACGTTTTATTTGTGACACCCTAGTAAATTCATCGTAATCGAATGCAAACATCCCACAACGGTATTCATTGCAGTAGGTGCGCCGAAAGTATTGCATCCTGGGACAATTTGTGCTTATATTTTAAAGTGATGAGGTAAACTGTCTTGCTCAGTCAGCTCATTACATTAAATACGCTGATGATATGCATTTGCATTTTTTTTCAAGCAGATGCGCTAGCAATATATGTAGTGGAGTGTCTAAAACACGCTGTCTGAAAATTTTGCGTGGGCCCAAAAAAGCTCCCTAAAAACTGAACATAGAAAAACTAAGCCTGTTTTAATTCACCCCCTACCCCATACACACATCTTCAATTATTTCGAGTTACGTAACTCGAAATTAACGTTGGCAGAAGCCTGGAGTGATAAGGTGTGTAATGTCCTCAAAACATGACATAAGATGATCACATGAACCCTAATATTACTTATTCTTAGAAAATCGGCGTTATGCACCGCCAATGCTACCACTTTCCTGTTTCTGTTAGCTCACTCATATAACACTAAATGCTTTCTTGTTTATTTTTAATGATGTCCTCCTTGTATGGTTCACAAGGACAACAGTAAACATGGTAAGCCTGGAAGCTTTTAGAAGCCATCTTCGTAGGAAGTGCAGCAAGTATTACACGGAACGCACAACACAATTGTTTATGGAGTTACTTTTCAAAGCGTTTTATGTTTTAAATAAAAAAAACGTGAAGCACGTGCAACCATTCTTTTCATGTTTGTCTGTGCTAACGTTAAGGACAGTGATAAATTTTTATTAAAAACAGAATATGACTAAAACCCATAGACACAGAAGTGGGTAAACAGATAGGTTATATTTGGAAGGCGTGCATTCATTCGGTTCCATAGCTACCTACATTGTACACTTATCTATCGTGGCGCATACCCGCTATGGGGAATTGGCCAAGAATCGAGTGGTTTTAAAAATTACTGTTCAGATTAGAAATAATGGAGGTAAAATAAAAAGATTACCGATAGCCTAGGAAAGTGTAATTGGTAATATAATGCATACAATAATTTACATAAATAAATTCATTCTTTGAATACAGCAAAAACCTAATTTTTATACGTATAATAATTTGTGGACAAGTTAGGATAATGAAACAGGTTAATTAGTCAACCTATTAGTTTCATCAATATAGTCTCGGACGGCCGCGCATATTATCGCATTAGAGAACCCAGAATTGGAAGCTCCAAACGTCAAAACGACAGGCACAGACAGATAAGTCCATACTAATACTAGGTAAAGGTGTTTCTAAGAGAATTTTTTATAATGTGTTAAACCACCTGCAAGTTAAAAAGAAATGATCTATTGTCTCCAGCTCATCACAGAACGCGCACAGTGGCGAAGGTGCCTGAGCAGACCTGTGTTTATAGAAACTTAAATTTGGTACCCGGCCACACAGCCTTGTGATAGCTACTTCTTGTTTACGAGTGTGGCAAAAGTCTCTTCGCCAGGGATATATTAAATGGCGATATTCTGTAGAGTTTGTTAGGGCTGTACCTCTAAAGACTTCCATATGTGTACGTCTGCGGAATCGAGCAGCAGTCACGTAAGCGGATGATGGACAGTGCGGTAGAATTGGTTCGCTAATTGACGACTTAGCTAAAGAATTGGCTGTTTCATTTAGAAATAAACCTTTATGTACAGGCACTTAAACTAATCGTACTTTTCTCAAATGCGCAGGCACTACTGCACGGAACGCCTTTGTTGCTTGATTATCAGCACCATCAGAAAGTGCCGCACAGAGATAGGGAATCTGTTATTGTGACAGCTGATGTAATTTATGTATCTAGGTTGCGCAAGGTGAGCACTACTGCCAGAAATTGAGCCACAAAAACGTTTATGAAATCGGGCTGCCAAAGGAAATAAATCCAATCTAAAATCGGGCTGAAAATACTGACCCCTGACTTTTCGTCTTATTGCGATGCGTCTGTAGCAATAATAACGTTAGTTGTAATACTGCGCAGGTGATCTTGTAGTAAACCATCCAAAATATTATGAGGAAGTAATTTGGCATTATAAGAAAAAATGTCATGAAATTAAATTTCCACAGAGTATGAATTATCACGACTCGGCATGATGTCGCATATACGTACGTTTAGAGGCTCCAGTAAATTTTGCACCAATATAATTTGTGGGGTGTGAAATCGCGGCCATCTAGCACCAATAATGATTTCGGGGTGGAAATAAAGGCTATTTCTGAAAGTCGTAATGGTGATTTATAAATTCTTAAGAATGTCTGAACAGTCAGAAGACGAATTCTACAAGAGAGTGGAGGGACTCTCTATACGAGATACAACACATTGTTAGCAACTGTTTTGAGCAGGCCAAGGCATCAGCGCAAAGTTTCTCTTTCCAGAAGAATTAGAGGCCGGAAGTTGTAAGGTGGAATTCCAAAGAAAAGTACACGAGCAAACTCCAAAATGGGGCGAACGTACATGCGATATATTATTACCAATGTGTCTATTCTCATACCTATGCGGTAGTTGCTTAGCCTACGTAATATGCCAATGACCCGCACACCTTTTCGGGTGATATATTCAATATGAGGTCGCCAGTTAAGCGATGTGTGATAAATTACTCCGAGTTATTTAACAGATTCCACCTGTGATATAGCCTAATGATGCTAAGACAGAGAGATGGGCACAGGGTATTGCAGCGGTAAAACAAAGAGGGTACAATTACTCGGATTAAGTAGAAAGCAGTTACCATCAAGCCAGCTTTCCAATATATTAAGGTAAGTCTGCAGCCGTTCATATGACGTCTGAATGTTATCTGCCATTGCAAAAAACACGATGTAGTCTGCATAAACATAAGTTGTTATATCCTGTTTACGTGCAATCGTGCTCATTAGTAAATTAAATAGCACCGGGGAAAGCACTGAGGCTTGCGGTACTCCCCTATTTGTGTATGAGTAGATGATGATAACACACCTTTAAAACAATAAAATTTCCTGTCTGCAAAAAATTGGGAACCCACGCTGCTATGTACGATGGAAATCAAGGTATTCTAATCGATCTATCAAAATACAGTGCTCCACGGTATCATATGCTTTAGCGATGTCTAAGGTACTCCCCTATTTGTGTATGAGTAGATGATGATAACCGATCTTTAAAACAATAAAATTTCCTGTCTGCAAGAAAGTTGTGAACCCACGCTACTATCTATGATGAAAAATCAAGGTATTCTAATCGATCTATGAAAATACACTGCTCCACGGTATCATATGCTTTAGCGATGTCTAAGGTAACTAAAGCTGCATATTTTTTATGTAGCCGAGCGAATTGAAGCCGACTTTCTAAATCAACGTGGGCATTCCAAATTGAACAACCAGCCCTGAACCCAATTCGACAGGGGCTTAGAACTGACCTTACGGTAATAAGTTCATTGATTCGTTTATTGATGATTCTCTCACCGAATTTCACTAAGTTTGATGTCAGTGCGATTGGCCTCATGTTATCCAACACGTGGGCTTCATTTTCATTTTTTGAGCAACAATATAATTTTGGGAAGTTTCCATTCTGGAGCTATCCATGCGTTCTCTAAGGAATAATTCACTAGTTCTAAAAAAAGTTAGGTGATTCCTGGAGTAAACATTTTAACATAGAGTTCGTAATTCCAGCTGGTCCGGGGGCTGTCCTCGGTAAGAATAATACTGTCTGACTCAATTCAGCTAAAGAAACTTCTGGAAATTCATGCAAATTTACCAGCATGGGCCAAATAGTGGAAATATTAGCAGTGAAGCGGCATTCTAAACTTTGCGTTTTGTCTTCTAGAGAGGTGTTGATTTCTTGCGGCGTCAAGACACATGACTGCAACGCTAAAGGTGCTGGCAGTACTCTTCTTGTCCTAAGATACGCGAACACAGCACGCTTATTTTTTTATTTAGAAAGATAATCGAAATGTCTACTGTCGTATTCTTCTTTTCGCGCGGTTCACTGTACGCTTAAATACACCAGCAAAAAAGTGATAGTCCTTCCAGTTTGTTGGGCTTTGATTATTAAGAAGTTTTTTCCAAGCGAATTTTCGTCTTCTATAATCGCGCGTGCACCCATGATTCCACCAACGAGAGGGGAATCGTTCATTCGATGGAATAGAAAATTCGGAATTTTATCTAGATCTCTCCAGCATTGAACCAATCGTAGATGCAATCCCCTTAGTACTGGCATTCCCAAGATTAGAAATGGCACAATGGAGGCAGGCTTGAAATTTGCTATGGTTGATGTATGTACGTTTTGGCAGATATAAAAGTATTGTTGGACAAGTACTATCAAAAAGTACAGGAAGATGGTCGCTGTTAGTTGCCGAAATCAGAACAGCCCATGACAAAACCTTGATTAAAATGGAGCAAAACGTTAAATCCGACACTGAGCAAGTCTGACCTCGGACAAATGTTACATGACCTTTGTTCAGACACGAGAGGTTGTGATCAATAGTCCAATCCCACAGTCGCCTACCACAAGAATCTGTCCTTATACCCAAGACAAATAATGTGAAAGAAAGTCTCCTGTGAGTACAACTTCCTTTATAAATGCTACCAAAACGCTGTCAAGATAACGAGTACTTTGCACACCGGAGAGGAAGTAACGATTTATAATTGAAAAAGGGTGCTATCCGGGGAGACATAAGTCTAATGATAATATTTAACAATCCGATTCTAACATTCTGAAATAAATTTTCGCCCTATGGCATAATTTACTTGATACAAGGATCATTAAACCACCACTATGGGATGGGCGATATAATCAAAAAGAACGAAAATAATGCAAGACTGGAAATTTTTTATCAGGTGTAAGCCAAGTTTCTTGTAGAATTATAATATCAAGATCAAAATTTTTGCAAAAGTAACGTAAGTCGGTTGAGCCTGAGAATATAAAACTGGCAGTTCCACTGTAGTACCCTTAACCTGATTTATTGGTGCTGAGCGCACCGCAGAGGCGAATGTCGCGCACTTGTTAGCATCTTCAACGTAAATAGCTGATTCATTTCGTTAAATTTGGACTTGAGATCGGTGAACATAGCGAATCTGGCACGTTTATTAGTTCGTATATAGTTTCCATCTCTGTTGCAGCACTTGTGCTCGGCTGGGGCGTATGTCGGTCCAAGTGCGCATGTGTTCTTAAACTGCTTAGCCTTGTCTGCAGATGCAGAAGTTCGTCCAACACTACATTGCGTAGCTGAGTGGAATCGCTGGTAATGTCCGATACTGCAGGTTCTGTACTAGTCTGTACTCTTTGCCCAATCTGACTCGAAAGAATTTGCACCAACAGTCGTAAAGGTTAAACGTGAGTTTATCCATTGCCGTACTCACTGCCTTTTCCACAACAGTTTCAATAGCCTGCGATAGATTTGAGTCCATACTGAAAATGTAGCGTGCTGTAATACCAGAGTATCCAAAAGCCCTGTCTCTAACCATGTCAATGAATTTCCTTCGAGAACAGCGGCGGTGGTCAATTATTTCTAGGATTTGAACCTCCTGAGAATGAGCGGAACAGTCAGAGTGTTCAGCGCAGTGTTCTCCCCCCAGAAAGACAACACTTTTCCGCTATTTCAGTACACTTGCTTGAAGGATGGCTCTCTCCACAGGTGCTACAACGAACGTTAGATTCACATTGTCTCACACTGTCGCCGAATTTCCAGCAGTTTTTGCACTGAATCAGTCGAGAAGCAAGGGGCTGTACTTGAAAGATCAATGAAATAACTTTATTTCTGACGGGCATTTTGTGCCCACAAATGTCGCGATGACAGATTCGATTGGTACCCTCTCTTTGTCGACTAAGCGATTACATCGGTAAGTCGAAATTACGCCTGCTCCAGAGAGCCTGTATAGGGTCTCAGCTGGACTCAGCCTGGAGTCGACTCCCCGTACAAGGCCTTTGGTACATGCAAGGTGAGGTGGAATGAAAGCACTCACCGGGGTAGCAGCAAACGAGGTGCATTGGTGAAGATTCTGTACGCAGGTCTGATCCGGCAACCTACACACGATGCCTGCTCACCCAAATGGGCGCACATCTGTGATGGTCTGGAGTGAATTGCAATTAGTGTGACCTCATTGAGGAGGAAGCCCACGGGATAGTTTATGCTCTCCCTAATGAAGAAGCAATACTCTAAATCGTTAATAACTATTTCTGAACGCATGTGAAAGGGCCTGTTTGTTGTTGGGACATACACAACGTGTGCGTTTTAGACTAGGACATCTTTCTGCTCTCCCATAGTAGAATACGAAAAACTTCAAATCGATATATACATTTTATAAACACACTGTGGTCAACTAGTAGCATATTATATTTCTTTCATAATAAAACATACCGTAGCTATAACACCTTATTTTGTTCGGAAGACGTACCAACGAAATACATTCATGTAGGCATAAGATTGATTGATTGATTAAAACATGATTTTTGTATTGAAAGACGCAGGGGAGACCCCGCGCCACCCGGCTAATCCCACGTAAGGACCGTCAAGCCGAGCTTGGCGGCCCGTTCACGGGCACTCTGGACGGCCAGGGTTTGATACTCAGTTCGGGGCTGCGCAAGAGCGCAGCCTACCTGTCCTCGCTGAGGGCGGGGCCGATGGCTTCACATTCCCCCAACACATGATTGAATGTGACTAACAGTCCACAAGCGGGGCAATCCGCCCTTGGATACTGTTCAGGGTAGATGGCATGAAGAACCGCAGGGTTAGGATACTCACTGGTTTGCAATAGTCTTAGGGTGATTGCCTGCGCCCTGCACAAGGCCGGGTGCGGGAGAGGGAATACCCTTCTTGACAGATAGAAGTGCTTTGTTGTTTCGTTGAACGTAAGTAAGGGTTCCCAGCGAGGTAGAGGGACTGTGGAGGCAGCGCGGTCAGTGAGTCCTTGCGCGGCCTCGTGTGCGCCCTCGTTCGGGTTAGAGGTAGAGCCCTCAATCAACCCCAGGTGAGCGGGAAACCAAGTGAGAGAATGGGCGTGATACTCTTGACGCTTTGGAGAATGCGGAGGGCCTGAGGGGCTACCATCTCGGCATAAGGACCTTGTATTGTTAGCGCGCCAACAATAATGGGACTGTGTACCGTCGTTAAACTGTTTTGCTTCACAATAAAAAGCGTACCGTCTCGAGTGTCCAACCTTGCTGCAGTTTTCCTGGAGCGCGAGCAGCAGTTTTTCAAGCAGAATATTTCCATCAGCGCTTGGTGTTTCATTGGTGTAATGATTGCCTACAACACTGGTTGGTAGAGAAGATGGCGACTGTAGTGTGGATGAAAGTCTAAAAACTGATACCGTGGGCAGTTTATGCAGGCTTCATCAAACTTTGTTTAATAGAAAACTAGATATTGTTGTAGCTGTTGAAAGCACAGGTTTTGTCCAACAAAGTATCATTACCACGAAGAAAGAAAAGAAGAATATGAGGACGCACGCCTAGCCATTTGCGAATACCTGTGTGAGAAGAAATGAATTGAAGGATAAGGTTATTGAAATCAAAGATATTTTTTAAAACAATGTACTTCTTGTCTTTCTTGCTTCTCATAAAATAAAGCAATGATTTATATGGTTTATTTAAAAGCCATCTATTGTTAAACAATTTGAGATAGTAACAAACTATTTTATATATCAAGCCACCACATGTTTCATCGGCGATTCCCCGTGGTGGGTTGAGCCATGTTAAAGTATGCACCAACCAACAAGCCGTCCTCTTCTCAAGCCGCTTACGTCTTAGACACTTTGTGCTCGTTTCCTATCAGAGATAATTGTTTCCTATGATGCTCCTGTTTCATTGCCTTTCCTTTTTTTGGTAAGTTTGTAAAGAAAAATAAATCTTCACGAGTATTATCGCCTAGCATCCACAAACCAACCATATCGCAGAATACCCCTTCCCTGTTCACCATACACTAGGCACTCACTACCGAGCATGATCCTGTTTTATTTCTTATGGCAGGGCATCAATGTTTTCAAGCGACGGCAATGCTCCCGCCAGCTTATTGCCCCCCCGATAATGGTCACGGTTCTTTTCCCTCTGTTTAGTGATCATTAAAAGCAACAACAGTCAACCAGAAAAGTGGGTCTGTTCCAGCAACACTCGTATAAGCCGGCTTGGGAAATCAACTGCGGTAGTTCAGAGTGCGAGAATGTAGCAGCTTCATTCATGCTGAACCTGCTATGAAAATTATTACGAGACGTCCTTGTTGACGGTCCTTATTCTTTTTCAGTTATGTGAAGGTGTTTTTAAATGTGAAGAACCATTTCTTAGCGAACTTCCATGAGTTTGAAGGATATATCTATATCTAATATCTATCTATCTATCTATCTATCTATCTATCTATCTATCTATCTATCTATCTATCTATCTATCTATCTATCTATCTATCTATCTATCTATCTATCTATCTATCTATCTATCTATCTATCTATCTATCTATCTATTCATCTCCATCAATCTATCTATCCATCAATCTATCTATCCATCAATCTATCTATCCATCAATCTATCTATCCATCAATCTATCTATCCATCAATCTATCTATCCATCAATCTATCTATCCATCAATCTATCCATCTATCCATCAATCCATCAATCTATCCATCTATCCATCAATCCATCAATCAATCCATCAATCAATCTATCCATCAATCTATCCATCAATCTATCCATCAATCTATCCATCTATCCATCCATCTATCCATCCATCTATCCATCCATCAATCTATCCATCCATCCATCCGTCCATCCGTCCGTCCATCCGTCCATCCATCCGTCCATCCATCCGTCCATCCGTCCATCCGTCTATCTATCTATCTATCTATCTATCTATCTATCTATCTATCTACTATCTATCTATCTATCTATCTATCTATCTATCTATCTATCTATCTATCTATCTATCTATCTATCTATCTATCTATCTATCTATCTATCTATCTATCTATCTATCTATCTATCTATCTATCTATCTATCTATCTATCTATCTATCTATCTATCTATCTATCTATCTATCTATCTATCTATCTATCTATCTATCTATCTATCTATCTATCTATCTAGCCACTTAAGACTTTAGCTCTGCTGGCCGTTTCGATAATGGTATCGATATCAAACTTGGTACGCAATAAGATGACTGTACGACGAGCATAAATAAATAGTCATAACATGGAAATCATGACATGTCATGAATTTTATTATTTATATTTCATAGTCTTGCTGCTCTGGTGGTGGTTTTCGTTCACTTGACATAATGTAAATGTGGTATGATATGTCATCCCTGCATGGCGACCACAAGCGACGCACCATAACATAGAAATCATGACATGCACGTCATGTAACAACATGACTACATGCCACACCCATGATGTGCTGGCGGCCGTTTCGCTAGCTTCACTTATACCCAATTTGGTATCACGGGAAGGCAATGGATGGCGAAGGTATGCGACCGGTGCAAACATGATAATCATCAGAAGCATGTTATAACAACATGACTGCATGCCACGCTCTTGATGCACTCGCGGCTGTTTCGGTAGCTTTACATATACGAAATTTGGTATTAGGGGACGTGAATGGATGACAAATGTATGTGACTGTTGCAAACATGATAGTCATAAGATGCGCGTCTTGTAACAACATGACCCCTTGATATGCTCATGATGTGCTCGCGGCCGTTTCGCTGGCTTCACATGTACCAAATTCGGCGTTACACGACGCGAACAGATGACATAGGCAAACAACACGTCCAAACATGACAATCATGACATGCCTGTCATGTAACAACATGACTACATCCCATACTCATGATGACCGTTTCGCTAGCTTCACATATGCAAAATTTGTTATTACTTCACGTGAATGGATGACGAAGGTATGTGACTGGTGTAAACATATTATTCATGAAATGCATGTTATGCAAGAACATGACTTGAAGGCACCAGTACACTACGACGTGACGTGCGCCGGTATTCGTTTCGTCGCGTCCCGCCGGCGATGCCACGCAGGTATAGTGCCTAGATTATATTCTAGGCACTGTAACGCCAGGGCCGCCCTGCCTGCCATATATTCGCAGGCACCCGCCGCGCTGCGTTGCTTTGACGCATGCGCGTTTGAGCGCACCCGGCGTCCCTCCGTCACGAAGAGAGGCAGACGTAGTGCTGTCTGGGTAGAGCTGGGTAACGCCATCGGCGCGAAATGCAGCATGTAGCATTTCGCGCCGGTTCCCCCCGGGCCACGCCACCGGAGGCTGGTCGTGGCGGTCGCGCCTGGCGTCAGATTAGAGTGCTCGTGTTTTGCTAGCGCAGCGTCGCTATGCCCAGCGTGCGCACGCGTCAACGTTACGCCGGAGTATATTGGGTCCTTCATGATGCGCTTTCAGCCGTTTCGCTAGCTCCACATTTACCAAATTTGCTGTTACATGACCTCAATGGATGACAAAGGTATATGACTGGTGCAAACATGATAATCATGAAACGCGTGCCATGCAAGAATATGACAACGTACCATGCTCATGATTCTCTCACGGCCGTTTCGCTAGCTCCACGTATACCGAATTGGGTATCACATGACGTGAATAGATGACGAAGGTAAATGACATGTCCAAACGTGATGTTCAAGATATGCGTGCCATTTTAAGCATGACTACATGCTACGCTTATAGCGGTCTCACGGCTGTTTCACTGGATCCACTTATACCAAATTTGGTATAACGTGACGTGCATGGACGACGAATGTAAATGACGGATTCAGACATAATAATCATTATATGCTTGTCATGTGAAACATGACTACATGCTACGTTCATAGCGTGCTCGCCGCCGTTTCGCTGGCTACTCATATATCAAAGTTGGTATCACGTCACGTGAATAGACGACGAAGGTAAGTGGAACGTCCAAACATGTCAATCATGACACGCGCGTCATGTAAAACTTAATTGCATGCCACGCTCCTAGAAGGCTCGCGGCTGTTTCTCTAGCTCCACTTGTACCAAATTTCTTATCAGGTGACGTGAATAGATCTAAATGACACATAAAACATGATAATCATAACACGAAAGCCATGTACGCCAAAATTTACCTCTGCCTCGTAACGTAGTGCTCATTTTAAAGTGGCACATCAACCTTCCTCATTCGTGCTTCGCGTATCGTCGCTTCTCACTGTACGTGGGATCTGCTAATTTTTAGGTGCGAAGCTCCTTATAGCGGCACCCATTCGTCCCCCGTAGTATGTAACAAGTATAACATTTTGACCTTCAAGGTTGTGCCGGTCAGAGACTTCTGTGCGTTGTTGAACAATAAAAAATAGTGCTCAATGTACATGCCAATGGCTGCTAATGAAGAATAAGAGACAGGAGCATTCAGCTTTTAGTTAACGCGCAGGCTGCGATCACCATTAGCAGCCATTGGCATGTACATTGAGCATTATCTGACAAGAAAGGGTTGCTACGTTATACTCGCTGGGTGTAACCTCCTTAGCTTTAGAAAGGTTTGGCGAGCGTTGAGCCGCAATGCCATGAATACAATTAACTTGTATATAGAAAGAGGGGGTAGATAGAGAGAAAAAAAAAAAAAAACGCACGCACACTCATAAAAAACGAAAACACACACAGGAAAGGCGTCCTAGCTACAACCGTACAGTAAGGCCGGTCGATCGCAAAAAGTTTAGTAGCGCTTTCAGGGCCCTCTTTTGTGAAGTCGCATCTTGACGATACTGCAGAATTCCCTGCTCCGACAGAGGTTGATCATCTAATTTGTTGAGTTCCTTGCGAAGGCATAGTCGTTGTTTACTATACGCTAGGCACTCACAAAGAATATGTTGAATTGTTTCCTCTTTGCCACAGTGGCCATAGGCTGCGGTGTCGGCCATCCCTATGCGGAATGCGTAGGCGTTGGTAAACGCAACGCCCAATCACAGCCTACATAACAGGGTCTGGTCTGCTCGGCAAAGCCTCGACGGGACTTGAAGACTTAGTGTAGGGTCAAGCGAGTACAGTCGGGCATGCTTGAAGTGTGGCTGATTCCATTGTGATGTGGTTTGCTGGCGAGCAAGCCTGCGGAGCTTCCCCGCCCCCAGTGCTGGGTAGCAAACCAGATGCTAATATCTGGTTAACCTCCCGGCCTTTCCTTTCTCTCTCTCTCTCTCTCTCTCTAACTTGTATATATAATGAATGAACTCGAGGTGGTTGAAAATGGGAAGTAGATACGAAGCGCAAGCCGTAAGAAAGTAAAAGCTGAATTCTCCGCCTCTAATTTCCCATTAGCAGCCATTGGCATGTACATTGAGCACTATCTGACTGAAAACGTTTGCTACGTCATACTCGCTGGGCGTAACCTCCTTGGTTTTCGAAAGGTTTAGGGAGCGTTCGGCCGCAGTGCCATGAATACAGTGAACTAGTATATACCATGAACTCTAGGTGGTTAAAGGTGCGAAGTGGACCCGAAGCGCAAGCTGTAAGAAAGTGTGCGTGTGCCACCTCTCGTTTAGTTCTTGGAATGTCCGCTAGATGGCGGTGCTTCTATATGGGGAATATATGATGAGAAGATGCTAGATGGTGGTACTTGGAGTGTTGAATAGATGGACGAACGGACACATAGACAGATGCATGGATAGACGCATGAACGGACGCAGAGGCGGCTGCATGGACGAACGCAGGGACGGACGCACGAATAGACGCACGCACGGATGGGCTGACAGACGCATGGACGGCCACACTGATGGATGCATGGACGGACGGAAGCAAGAACGAATGGACGGACGAATTTTTCGCCCCACTCTCCATCATTCACTCCGTGGATATGCTGCCATTTTTTTCTTGCATGCCCGATCCGAGAGCCACCATGGACATTCTCGTAAAGCAGAATGTGGTGCCAAAGTCTTCTTCGGTGAGGACTCTCAGTGACTGTTGGTGTGCACTTTAGGCATGAGGAATCACCCAGCGTTGCTTGATTACGTTGGACTCACGAACATGGAAGTTTCTTTGTGGTTCGCCTGATATATTTTTTCTTCTTGTGAGTGGTGCTGGACGTAGTGCTCGCAATTGTACAGCCAAGCAGGCAGCGTCATTAAGCACCTCTTTGAGCACGAAAGAAAAACAAAAACATATTGCTACTCGCATCAAGCCACGTGGGGAACTGGAGCAAATGCGTCGAAGAGGGGAGGGGGTAGGAGTATCGCGTGAATGTTGCGGAGCTGGGTTAAGCTTGGGAACGCCCAATAGTTATATCGTCGTAATTATTCTTAGTCATACAATAAAGAAGCGTTGCCTTCGACGTGAAGCGAGAGATGTCCTTGAGTGAATTCCGAAGGCGCGATCCAGTGCCTATATATATGGGGTGGCCAATGAACGGTTGTGCGGCGTGAGCAGTTGTTTTGTTTTTTAAAGACGGTAGTCTTACTTGGGGACTTTCGACGCAAAAATTTTGGACTGTCTCGGTCTGTCTGTCTGTCTGTCTGTCTGTCTGTCTGTCTGTCTGTTTGTCTGTCTGTGTGTACATTATTCTGTTTGTCCACTCTTTACGGCACCGGGTACTTGAAACTGCCGACCCCACCCGCAGCGACCACCAATGTTGTTCAAGGTTGAGCGTTCATGCTTGTGGAATTCTCCATTAAAAAGCAATTATTGCACATGTCTGGGGCACCATAACAACGCGTATATTTCCTGCATGTGCGTCTTTTACTTGAAAAGGGATACATAAGTAATTTTAAGGACCGTAGCGCTTATCAAGCTACGCTGATCATGCAACGCTTGCACGAAAAAGCGAGTGTTTCCAACGCTTTGCTAAACCGAGATGGTGGTGGCACCTACCCCTCGCCTTGTGTTCTACACCTTATCGCCTTTGAGGTGGGCGCGCACACCCGTCTCAGGGCCACGTGCTTTGATTTTGAAAAAAAAAAAACTGCCAGATGGCAGTCATGTCTCACGTGTGACTTGTCTTTATGCGCTCGTTCGCCTCCACTGCACGCTCGAGGCACTCTAACGCATCGCCTCCGGAGTACCAATAACCGATTTTCTTGCGCAGGACTTCAAATAAATGTTTTCTTCAGTCTGTCCACACGCAAGACTATCGTCTTTCGACGACATTTGCAGATTAACATGCAGATACGGGCCAAATTTTTTACTCGCGGACAGTGCTTGTGTCGGCTTTGCAAGGCGAGAGAGGGAGAGGAAAGTGACAGTTCTGCGGGTGTCGTCCTGGGTGGGCACGAGACGCGAGCGTGCGGCACGAGGGGCGAGACGTGAGCATGTGCAGTGGATGCGTGGATGACGCCACCACTGCGCCACCACCGACGCCGAAGCGCGACATTGTGCGACGATGAAGTGCACCACACGTAAACTGTAGGTTATCACACCCTCTCCAGCTAAAGAGAAGCATGTGTAGATGCGAAGTAGTGGGCGCTAACGCTTGCACTAGCGGCAGCGTTGACACTGGTACTGGCGCTCATCGCGGCGTTGCGCAGGAGAAAAATCGCATATTCCCAGAGTGAATGATGATAAGTAGGGGGAAGCGTCCATCCATTCATCCATCCGCGTGTTCGTCCATACGTTCGTTCGTCGTCCGTACGTTCATACGTACATCTATATGTATGTACGTCGATCCATGCATCCATCCTTCATTGGGACCATCAATACCTCCTTTCGTGCGTCCATGCATCCATCTGCCCATCCTTGCATCCTTCCATTGGCTTATGCTTTCGTACGTCCTATTGCTTACAGTTTTATTGAAAGAACACCATCTAGGAAATGAGACGTGAAATGAAGATGCTCTAGCGCCATCTATTATGCTGTTCCGGAGATACCGCTGGTTACGCCTACGTGGAATAAGGTTAGACTAAGAGAAGCCTCGTAACGAAAACTCGGGTGGGCGCAACATGCAAGTGGTGGAACAAGTAGACAGGTACTCCACCGCCTTAGTTACCAAGTCCCCTTGAACCTCTGGGAACGCAGGGAACTTGCGTGCACTGGAAATAGCTCGAGTGCTTCGCGTATATCTTCTGTCACGCAACATGCACTCTGAGCGTAATACCGGTCATAGGCGGTAACGGCTGAGATACCGGAATCGCGCTCTCAGCGAGATTGAGAAGAATAGAATCTACCCCATGAACGTGGCTCGAATGACAAACGGACACACAGTGGTGGTGGTTAGCGGCACTCATGAGATGTAAGTGCTGCCTCGATATCTTCCCCATCCCCAGCCACCGACTCGGGCGACACCCTGGTGCTTAACTCGGCCTTTCAACACACCTTGAGCCTTCTCGCAAAAAGATACTACCTCTCACCTATTCTGCAAATGGTGTGTCAGGCATTGCTGACAGGTCACGGCGTTCACAAAACGTCCCACTCTATTTTTCCGATGGAGGCGGAAATGGGGGTGGAAACGTCCCACTCCATTTTTCGGGCGAAGCTCTTGAAGCCATGGGTCGTGCGTCCCCGATGTATGTATAGGGTTACAAGCCAAAAAATATAAAAGCTCCACCTACAGCCGTACCGTTGACAATTCAATCACATTGGTTGATTTGTGTGACACCACGTACCGTCCGCGCATTTTATATAGGCGTTTTTTTTATGAAGACACAAATACGTGCCACTGGTTATTAGTCCAAAAACGTTGACTTCCTCCGCAATTTACGCAAACATTTCGACACCACTCTCTGCCAAACTGAGTTCTTCAAGTAAAGGCATCGAACGTTGAACTATTATTGGGATATTATTTATGGTAGCAGCAAAAAAGTGCTTACGGTTGCAACGGAAGCCACGTAGCAAGACTATCTTGCATAGATGAAAGGCTGGTGACCTGCAGTTTTCGGGGCGGCGCTTGTTCTTTCATTTGTGTTTTTGTGTTTTCATTTTTATTCTTACGTTGTCACCGACTATAGTAGTAGTAGTAGTAGTAGTAGTAGTAGTAGTAGTAGTAGTAGTAGTAGTAGTAGTAGTAGTAGTAGTAGTAGTAGGTAGCCACCTCTTGTTTAGTCCTTATAGAATGTCCGTGGGATGGCGGTACTTGCGTATGATGAATATATGATGAAAAGTAGCGAGATGGCGGTACTTTGAGTGTTCACCAGATGGACGGACGGACGGACGGATGGACAGACGGACGGGCAGACAGACAGACGCACGGATGGACAGACCCAGACAGACAGACGGTTGGACGGACGGATGGACGAAAGCTAGGACAGACTGGCGGACGCTTCGCCCCACTCATCATCATTCACTCCGTAAATATGCTGTGATTTTTTTACGCATGTGTATTAAGAGAGAACAACTTTATTTAAAAATAAAAGAACCCCAGTGCGGGTCTACTTAAACAACCTATCCATCGCATGTGTGAAGTTGCTTCACGCAACAGCCACATTATACACTCGCTTTGGACTCGTGGTCATTCCTTACTTTCTGGTGATGAACGCGCTTGTGCGGCCGCTCGAGAACTCACCTTCCGAGCAGTCGCACGGAGTGAGGCCGCCAACAGGTTCCCCACTTTTCACATACCACGAAGTCACACAACATCACACGCGCCAAAGAAAGCAATATCAACTCCTGCCAGACTCCTTCATACGAGAGGAGGCTGTCGCACTTCGCCGGCTGCAAACTCGAACTTTGCCGAATCTTCACTTCATGCATAAAACATCCGACTCCTTATACCTTGCCTCTACAGGATGTGGCGCTATCCCCACAACTTTTCCTGTCACTGTAAAGTGCACCACTGCCTACTTCCCTCCGCTCCCACCAATCCTTCTGTCCACCCATATCCCAGAGCAGTGGGAAGGCACCCTTCAAGACGGCGGCCCAAACTCTGTCGAACACTTGTTCTGCGGGCCCGAGCTGTCTCAGAGGTTGTCATAGGTGTCATAGAATAGGGGGGGGGGGAGGGGGTTAGCAGACGCTGTCAGCGTCGGCGAGGTGAGGCGATAGAGAGGCGAGCGTAGAAGAGGAGCAGGGGAGGGGCGCGTATGCGCTCTAAGCGTGGTCACGCCGCAGACGTAATTGAGCTCGGCCATATCACGCTTCGCATTTTAAATTACTCTCTAGCGCAAGCTAAAACTTCCTAGAAGGCTTAAAATATGTTTTCAAGTTGCCTGTAGTTATATCCTCACCTGTGCACGTACGTAGTCGAATGTTCCTCCTTGTCGGTCACTTGTTGATCTTGCTCGTCGAGTGGGCTCCACATTGCGAATTGCGTAGCCGCTTCGCACCACGAAGACACCCCACATGCTTTCTCACTACAAGAGTGTGAACAGATTATAAAATGAAACATATCGTTGTTTCAGACAAGCACTCATCTTCTCTAGTTTAAAAAGATATGATGTGAAAGAAAAAAATTACCTCCATCCTTTCTTAAAATGCAACACCACACTGCCGTTATTAAAATGCACAGGTCCAATTATTGAAATGAACTGGAACGAGCACGAGGAACTTTCATGAATACGTGCTTAGCTGCGCCATCCTTGGCTTTGACAGCGTTTATGTCCTCATCACTTAGAGTCGTGAACGAAAAAAACTTGGTATTTATTTCTTTTAGTTTTGTTAAACTTGTTAAACAAACTTCAACCGTTATTACATTTTTTTAGCGGGACGGCTAAGTGCTCTCCCATAGTAGAGTACGAAGTACTCGAAATCGTTAAACATTTTTTCTAAACGCGATTTTTCTTAGTACAAATGAACTACTATAGGGGCAGCTCAGTACCCTCCCTTAGGGATCTAACGTTTAAGCTGTAGGTTGTGCCGTTTTTGAACAATGCCTATTGTACGTAACAAACTGCAAGTGTCAATATCGCAAGTAAAATACCTGGTGTGGGCGAGCATACAAAGCTGTAGCCCCGGAAGGTGTGGCAAACCCTCGCGTTTTTAAAAAGTGTGCATCTGTTTCTAATAATCGATGCTCTCTCGATGGTTGCCTTCTAATCGATGAGCCATCTCTAACATGGTGATCTCATATTCTGTTCACGAGACTAATTGTCATTTAACTTGGGCACGTTTTGTTACTGCTTGGGTATCAACGCGTGGTCTTCGTTGAACAGCTGATGAGTCGCTCTGCTAAGTGAGCGGATAGTAAATTCCCGGCAAATTGCCTGTTTACTGTACTGTTGAAGTTTAAGAATCTTTATTTTGTATTGAAACACAGTATTTCTCCACTCTGCAGTGTACCGGACACCCTGGCACACTTAATTATTGCATGCAAATGTATTGCAAGACGTAATCAACAACACAAGACTGTTAATGAAGCAGGACGAACGAACGAAAACCTAACTGAAACGTGGAAGACGAAGCTTACCCTCGAGAGCCTGGAAGACCAACAACGATTCGTCGCCAGGGCCAAGAGAGCAGTAGAAGCCAGAGGGCTCCTGGACTGAGGAACCCTCCCACCTCAGGATGACACCGGGCAGTGCTCGGGGCAATGTTTCAAAAATAAACGTTTACTTCTCTTTCTCTCCGCCATTCTCCCCTGTGATGCCCTCGGCCGCTGTGGGTACAATCATTAATGATTGAATAAATAAATAAACAACTAGATAAATAAAAGAAGAAGTTACATTGTTGGCACGATGTTCTGGAAAAGTTAAGAGATCCATTCTGCAATGCTAAGAAACGAAGAAGAGAAAGAAAGAAAGAATTAAAGAAAGAAAGGCCGAACGAAACAAAGTGTAGTGGCTCAACCACGCAGACGCCAAGCTTGCCCCTTTTTCGCCTTAATGGAAAGGAATGTTCATTTTCTTTTCTGCATGAAAGATGGCGCTTATCCATTAAAAAAAAAAAAAACGCGCCACCGTTTGAGCTAACGCAACATAAAAGTGAACGGTTCAACTCCGTTTTTGAATGCCAAGGAGTGATGACGGTAAATGTTACTTACCCCCGTATTCTAGAACCTCCCTTCACTCAACGCTTCGCCTTCACTTGAGAAAGCCGACGGGCGCACCATCTCTAGGTACGGCAAGTCACTGCATATCAGCGATAGTCTACTGAGATTGTTGAGAAGCGCAGCGTCATTTTCAGCCAGGTGGTGGTGCAGTGCTCAACTCTTTCAAGTGAAGGGTGAGTCGAGTCGAGGAGCGTTTGTGAATACGGGGGTTAATCTGATGCAGCCACCTCATTCATAGTTTTAATTGGTTCACTGTTTAGGCTCAATGTCGTGTTATTCTTAATTCTAACGACTACAGTAGTGTGGCGAATTCTTTACACGCCTCCAAAAGTTGTCGCAGCCTAGGTGGCATTAGTAATAACTTTAAAATAATCATGTCTAAACTCTAACATAGTGTCGCAACTCGTCATGGCCGTTAATAAATTATGCAAAAAGCATACAGTGTTCTGGGGAGCTAGCGATCTCTTCACATTATTTTATAACGAGATTGCATGGCTTTCGTTAAATGAAGCACTTATTTCTCAATCAGGAGGCAACTCTATCCAAGGAAATTGATCATTGGCATAACGGGTACGCATGACACTGTTCCGATAAGTGCTGTGTTCTTAATCTCTCGTTCAATCGCGGCTACGTGCTAAGGACATTAAATTCAAGTGAAGCGGAATAGCCATATGAAACTTATTTTAGTCGCTCACTTATGAGCACACACTTTCTACGTCAATTACAGCAGTATTGGATCTCTGAACTGTTGAGTGCGGTCTTGGCACGCACTTCGAAAGCATGGCGTCTGCGCATAATAAATAAGTGATTTAGACCGTTGAGAAGAGATGTCAAGTATGTGATACCTGTGGCGTATACTATCGTGTGATCACTGAAGGTGACATCGGTCATTAATTATGCTACTGCTTTTAAGTGATCCCCTGTATTATGCGTATTGTGCAGATAATTAGGCAAAATAATAAATAATGACTGAATCACTCATGCGGAGTGACTGGCCTACAAACTTCGTTACCTAGAACCTAGCATTCATACAGTGAAAAGTATCTAGATTGGAGTGTTTCTATCGCACCCTGCCGAAAAGTACTAAACCTTGCATTAAATCTGCCTCCTTCCCACCGCCTTATTCGCAACTTCCCTCCTTTCCGTCGGATCCTTTCCGAGTTGCCTTCATCTCAACTACACTAGCATAGGAGAGCATAGGAGACCCTCATTCACAGGATTTTTTTCTGTTTCAAAAACATCGTTTCTGCGTATCGGCACCACATGCCTTGAAGTCCCGTACAGAGACACTGTTTTTTTATGCAATTTTAACCGCTAACCGTCTGTATTTAACTAAATATTGATGACTAGGCGCCCTGTGAGAAAATGATATCTACATAGCCCTAGGTCGCTCAACTGGTCGGAGATACCTTACCTCAGTTTATGCAACAATTTATGCGCATTGCATTACCACCTGCCGGGAGCCATCTTTACAATAGATGCCTGGGTGTGTTCGGGTTTTTTTTCACAACTCAGCCGTAATTGATGCCATTCCGCCAACAGCAGACGAAGCTAACTCGAGAAATTTTTCGCACATCACTAAGATAAACATAACGACTCGCAGTGTACGAAGACTGTTGACCTAACTTGGTCACAGTTGAGTTAGTTCGGTAGAACAGCCTGCATTCCGGAAGATAAAAGCACTATCACATGCCGTATTGGGTGTCTCTGAGGCTACGATTTTTCACGGTGCACATATCAGACGCACACGGGTGTTGCACAAACGTGGTCCTAAATGCTTGTAGTCCAGGGAAGAGCTTGCTGCGGTTGCAAAAATATTCCGTATACAGTACCTGAAAGGCTCGTAAAATTTTCACTTCTTTTCTGTTTTGCATTAAAGTGTTTTCAGCAGAATATCAAACAAAAGTTGATGCATGAATGACGCAGACTTGTTTATCATCTTTTGATTCAGCTTGGCATTTTGCGTACAAGATCAAACGCCCAATCAAAATGGGCTTATACAACGAATGAAAGGATTCCATCAGCATTTTTCAACAACAAAATAAGAAGACAGAATTTCACAATTGTTTTATAGCTGCTTTTACTTTTTGTGACTATTTTTTCTTATTCTGAAAGTGAGGCTCTAATTATTTGTCAAATTCTGTGTGTTGTGTCTCTGAACAGCCTTTTTCAAAAGGTCGTCTCTTAAGCTCTGTCAATTACGCGGAGATGTTTCGCTATTACTGGTCTATCACGACACAGCTTTCTTTTTTTCCTTTTTGTTTAAAAGATTAAACCCGGTGTGTCTTGTCACCACTAATTAAGTTCACCGTGTCTTGAAAATATATCCCTACAAGTAGGTCTTTAGGAGCACATTGAAGTGATACTCACCGGAGCACTTCATCAAGCGAAATTTTTAACTGTGCTCTTCATAAAAAGTACGAGCACAGAGACACCAAAAGCAGACGCATGCAGGTGACGTCTTCCCAATTAGCATATAAGTGAGTATGAACGCTCATCATGGTGCGTATAAGCAGGCCAGTCTTCCAGAAAATAAATTTTGTTGCTTCTAAATGGACGATCTCGTTTCTCTTAATTGTTAACTGCATATCAAGCCAGGCCAGCTTGCGTGGTATAGTGGCGATTGGTTGAGCTAGACCGAGGCAGTGGGCTTGGTGCCCGGTCAGGGCGGTTGAATTGTGATGCAGCCGAAACGCGAAAGCTCCCGTTCAAGGTTCAAGGTTCTTCAATATATTCTTTCTCAAATTGCTCTTTCAGGCGTTGCAACGAATTCACTGTCTTAGACCACAAGTTCTGGCGTGGCCCGCTATCAAGTGGCTATCCGCTATCAAGAGCCCCGATGTTGGGGGATTAACTGTCGGCTGTTCAGAGGACCCACGACGTGGCGGCCGGACTTGGCCTGACTGTCCCAACGGGGGAGCGGACCGCTGCGCGTTGAATCTGCACTTCAGCACTTAAAATAATGTTTCGCATCTATTCATTAAGTTGTGCCTCACAATCAATCGCGTGATTTCAGCCTAAATAGACTACTAATCTAGGCGTTTTATCTAACTGCTGCTTTTTGCCCATCTTGTTTTGTTCATTACGTGTTTTATAGTTCGTGAGCGGATATCCCCACATGACTTAAAGGGGCCCTGCAACACTTTTTGAGGAGGAGGAGGAGGAGAAGGAGGAGGAGGAGGAGGAAGAAGAAGAAAAATGTGTATATAGAACATTCGATGGCCTCAGTGGTGCGGAGTTCACGCCTAGGTGTCAGCCAGGAGCCCGTGAGCCCTGGAGGCATTCAAGGCCGTCTGGCCGACGGCATCCAAGGCCGTCCAAGGCCAGAGTTGTTCCTCTGGGCCTGAGCTGAGGAGCACAGTCGCCCACTGTTCATAATTATCAAACATGCGACCCTGTTAGGCCGCCTATGGACGCCGTTGTGAGGTGGGTTTGCCCTCTCTTTACGTAATTGGCACCTGTCGGTGTATTGACCTTGAGAATAGAGGCTATAGGCCACCGTGTTCGGGTACGTGTTTGTTTGAAGGAGGCGCCAGGCCACCGCTTGCTGCTTGCTAGGCATGTGGTGCGCGGTAAGATACCGGGTCCTTTCCAATCGGTAATGGTTTGTGATTTCCTAATAGGTGACCATGCGATCTCCTCTCCAGCCTAGTGGGGGCATCTCAGTCCCTCGGAGTGTGAGTCTTCGAGCTGCTGTGTGAGACGATTCGTTGTCATGAAGAGACGAGTGTGCAGGTGTTCAAAGTATTTTAACTTTTTTGTGGTCTCGAAAGTTGACCAATGTTCTTTGTGCTTCCGGCGGGATTCGCCCGGTTGCAAAACTTCTGACGGCGGCCTTGGAGTCGATGATGACGTTTTTAGCCTGCGTGGAAGATATGTCGAACACGATGGCCACTTTTTGAGCATTGTCAGGAAACGATGCTGATCGGTAGTCAAAGCTCCAGAGAATTCGCGAGCCAAATATAGCGCAGCAGGTGACCTGCTAATCATAATAAATTATCAAAGTCAGCTAGACATTGTTTCATGACAGAGGAAGCTCAAAATGCATTCGTAGGAGGCCTTCTATCAGCCATTGGCTGATTTGCACATGACACGCTGAGTCGTTTCACAATTCGCCACGGGAGGCCGTGACATGTCCACATGTGCACGCGCGCTCACACTAAAAAAAGCCGCGTATTCGAAGAAAGAAGAAGAAAAGTCGCGAGGCACGCCTAACGTATACTTTCTTTGCCCATACCATCCCTCCCTGATTAGCTTCCGGCAATTTCGTTGGGACGAAAGAGGGAGATTGCGATCGCAGCGTGTGACAAATGATTGTAACTCCGCTCGTACTAAACCAATTCCTAAATCTTCTGTGGCATTGAAATCGTGAAGCAATAAGCAATTTTAGTGGATATATTCTATGTTCACCCAAAAAAATTGTTTCAGGGCACCTTTAAGGGTTATTATACATAATAATGTAGTAATGTTTCAGGTGACTGACGCTGACAGCTCGTATACCTTGAGAAAAAAAAACGCCATCGACCAGTCGCATTTTCATACACAGTAGGATTGATCAATCGAACGGCATTAAACTGATCTGTTTGATTATAGTTTCACCCGTAAACATCAAGGGATGCCTTGTTTGGCTTCCCTTGGGAGACGAAATGAACTTGAGAGACAGCCATCCGAACCGAAGGCCTGACGGGTGCTCACATTGGCGAGAAAAGCAGAGCGTTGCGGTAAGGGTACACCGTTCGTGGGAAGTTGCTAAAGCAGACGAAGATCTATCGTCTGGGCATTAAGCACGTGGTACGATGTAAAAAAATAGAAACTTGGCTGAAGCAGACGTGCAAGATCAAAGAAGTCAGTCTCATGTGTGAAACGTAGCCTTAGTGCAGTACACCCGCAAAGGAATAGCACAAAACTCCTCAAGAAGAATAAGGTATTTTGCCTTGTCGCCAGGCACAGATGGGAATATTATAATAACGGAGACTTGTTTGAAATGGATGTGACACATCATGGTAGTTTGGTAAAAGAGACACTCAGCTGGAGATTTCGATGGAGCAGCTCCATGAGTTGAAGCATCCGTGTACATAGAGGCCGTCATGTACTGTTATGACAACCTGCTAGTGTCCCAGGGGGGTCCTGCTAAGGGTTTTATACGCACTCTTTGCTCGAAAAAGAGTGGCAGTGTTCTCTAGTACAGACTTGCTATTTTGCGACTGCCTTCTCTAAGGGTTGCAATGAGAAATGCTCGCTTCAACGCCGGTAGAAATAGTTGCAGAAAGGCTTGTGAAAGTGGCATTCATTCAGCAGTGCGCAATCAGACAAGTTAAAAAAACTGCTATAAGTGCTTTGATAGGTTTCCTAAAAAGTACAAAACTGGACACTAGGCTCTAGCGAAGCCATGGTGTTGCGTCATTGTTGTATATACGCGTGACTTGTTTCTGTCCCCATCGTCACTCTTCATGACTTCTTATTTTGCCTTGTCTCCCTTCCCCTGTGAAGTGTAGCAGGCAAAAGTGAACTATAGCTCAAGCTGCATGACTTCTGTGCCTTGTAATAAATCATCTAGCTATCTCTCTCTTCTGCATGTATGATCATGCATTATTACATAAATGGGGTGTATTATTTCATCTCGATCACAGCAAAATACTAATATTACTACCTACCATCTACTTCCTAAATGCAAGTAGCAAAGAAAATATGAGGCAGTTCTCGTGATTCGCAATGAGAGCTGCTTCCATAGCATCAAGCAGCTGTCAGCAATGCCTTGTGTAAGACTAAGCCATACGAGACCCTGTCATAGCGCATGGCATGAAAAAAGAAGCAATCGGCGTATGCACGCGAAGCTTCGGTCATGTTTATTTTCTTCATACGGCGGAGCGCTCATATCAAAGTTCGGAATTCGCAGTCCCTTACCCGACACCATATATGGCTTCGCACCACATGAGACCATCTGTCTCAGCCGGAGCTTCTTCTTTCACACTGTGCACCGCCCGGAGTGCCAGCAAGGACAGATTAATAGGTGCACATTGTGTCTGGTTTCTCTTTATATCACATTTCACAGCTTTATTTGTTTCTCATCGCCTTGAAGCTATAACTGGTCTATGCGACGAGGATGGCGGCACAGTTCTGGGCATTTACTAGTCAGAATTACAATGTGATTTTTAGGTATGTCTTAGTGTGTGACCCCTGATTTGTTTCAATACTAGCAGCTTTTTTAATGTCAAACTCTATTTACAGACACACAAAAACGCGTGGTATGAACTAAATTTAGTGTAACACAACCTCCTATACTTTATTGGTAGCAGAAACTACTATCGCATTGATACGACGCAGATGACATGTATGCATTGAATCTTTCGCGAACAGGTAGGAGATTGTGCAACATATGTATATATTTATGTTTACTTGCATTCAGTTTTATTTATTTGGTAGGTCACACTTGACTTCCATTAAAAATAGACCTCTGTCAGGTGGCCTGAAAGCACGCTGGGATCCTACCTGTAAAATCATAACCACACATTACATGTACAGCACAGAACAAACGCTGTTTTATCTTTTCATTGATTGGCCGGTACAAACAAGAAGCAAAGCGGGTGCTAAAGAACAAGAAAAGACACTACATTGGCATAGATCAAAGCCCATCGGGAATCGTTGCGGGAAAGCTTTTGGTTTTCACAACATAGGTGAAATTTCGAAGCTGTTGATGACTAGCCTGCCCTCAGGACGACACGCGACACTTCGGAACGAAATTCCGCTCGCTGAACTATTAGGTTAGTATTAATATTTTACGCACTCAGTTTCTTCTGTTTGCTGTTGTCGATTCGCTGTTGTGGACTTCCGATTTGCAAATGTGCTCAGGTCACTTAAGGCTTCAGCTCAACTGTGTGTTCAGGTAATGCCGACTTTCTGGATCATAGCAGCAGCTTTTCCATAGATGGTGAATGTCAGAACAAACCGGAACATTGACTTGTGTGCGCGTTCGAAAAGTCAGGGATTCAAATGCTGTCGCCTGAAACGACTCAAAGAAGGAAGTTACCTTCTCATGCTGCTTTTTCTCTATTGACTGCACTGATCCCACATCCAAAAAGCTTTCTATGTCCAACATTGTTCTGCACTGACTACGGAATCGAAGGCAGTCAAACTTTCTGCTCTTCGCGCGGTTTAGCTATGCCGGTGGAATCAGCGTGCGCCTATCACCAAGTGACAATGTTTTTTTTTCATGAAGACATCATATGGGACATCAGAGAGCCATTACGTGGCGTATGAAACTATGACGATTATGAAGACTTAGGAAATGGCAGCCTGTGACGTCTTTATGACGTTAGAATTTGAGGTCACGAGTCCATGGCGTTGATTTTTTAGGCCACTCGTGTGAACGCAGCTTGCCATTGATGAGTCTGAGGGATTCGCCTGAATGAACATCGTATTCATTCAAAACAACATTAATTCAAAATACCCTGATACGACTTGCTTCATTATCAAGTAGTGGTCATTCATTGTTTGCTTGAAATCGAACAAAAACACTCACTTTAATAAAAAAACAAACGACGTAACGTACATTGGTTTCCACGCAGAACGTTTCCGTGCACGTATTTAGGAAGTGATGTCATGCGAAGCATGACATGTAACTACTCGCAGTAACCTAAATCTAGTAATCAGCGCCTATACATATACCAAAGGAACATAGCATGGGCAGCAAAAGGCTCATATTGAAGTCTTTCGTTGCTAAGAAGGATTTGTTCAAAGAAAGGGACGTTATATACGGAGACAGGACAGGACAGGACAAACAACTTTATTTGGTCCTGAGAGGCAAGGCAGCGGGCCAACTATGTAGGTCCCCACCCAGCCGTTGGCTAGTCCCATGTCGGAACAGAGAGGCCATGCCTCTCCGCTCGTTCATGGGCCCTCTGAACAGCCTGAAGCTGGACGTCTTGTCTGGGGTCTGTGATTGCCGTCGTCCAGTCTTCTTCTGTTTTAAAATCCTGTGTCGCAGGGCACTGCCAGAGCATGTGACTCAAAGAGCAAAATTCACCACAATCTGGGCAAAGTGGATCAATATCCGGATGAAGCATGCTCAGAAAGCCCCTAGAGGGGTAAGACCCCGTCTAGAGCATGCGGAGCGTGCTTGCTTGTGATCTGTAGAGCTTATGATGGGGAAAGAGAAAAGTCTGTCGCTCTCCTCTGTACTGAGATGTTATCTCGTGAAAAGTAACGAGAGGATCACTGTGGACGAGCTCTCCCGAACCCACCCGAGAGACCACCCCGTCGCGGCTTGTGAAACCTCGCGCACAGTCGTGGGCTATCTCGTTTGGGTTCAGGTGACCCGGCAGTACGTCTGGTCCCATGTCAGCGAAAACCAGACTATGTGATGAATAACGTCTGAGGGGGGTTTGCTGTGGAGAATTCTGGCTGCCTCTGTGGCTATCAATCCCGATGCGAACGCCCTAACGGCCGCTCGGGAATCGGTGTACACCGTGGTGCGTTTCGTGTCCAGTAATGCCAGCGCTACAGCAGCCTGTTCTGCTACATCGACCAAGGAGGTCTTCACTGAAGCTGCCGAGACAAGTTCTCCCCTGTCATTGACTACTGCCACGGAAAACCCGCTGCCGCCGGCGTGGCGCGCCGCGTCCACAAATGTCTCTGTTCCGGAGAAGTTCTTTATGAAAGCCCTAGCCCTCGCCAACCTTCGACCTTTATTGTGTTGGGGACGGATGTTTCGTGGAAGAGGGTCAACAATAAAGAAATTCCTTGTTTGATAATCAAGCTGCGTAGTTTCTCCCTGATTGAAGATAGGACGGAGGCCTGCCGCATCGAGCAGTTTTCTTCCTGTTTTGAAACTCGATAACCGAATTATTTGTGCTGACCTTTGCGCTTCAATGAATTCCGAAGTGGTGTTGTGCACTCGCATCTTCATGAGGTTTTCTGTGCTAGTCGTGATTGGGACGCCGAGCACCTTTTTGACACTTTTGCGCATGAGCGTGTCCAATTTATCCCTTTCCGCTTTGGTCCAATTGAGAGCCGCCACTATGTATATGATATGGCTCATGAGGAAAGCGTGGTGGGCCCTAAGGAGGATATCCTCGCCTATGCCGCCCTTCTTGTTGGACAGCCGCATAATTAATCTCAGAATGTTCTCTGTTTTTGTGGTGAGATGGGATATAGTCTTTGCGTTGCATCCCTTAGAGTCTAATAAAAGCCCCAGAATTTTCATAGAATTGACTCTAGGAATTGTGCGACCATCCTTGGTGCAAACGCAAATGGGCACCTGATCGAGAGGGGTGAGTCCCCTAACACCTCGTCTAGCCTGTCTGTACAGCAGGAGTTCCGACTTTTCCGGCGAAAGCGCCAGTCCCGTACTTTCCAGGAAAGACTCTGTAACGTCCAGAGCCTCCTGTAGAGCTTGTTCAACCGCCGCCTCCGATCCTCCGGGACACCAGATTGTAATGTCGTCAGCATATAAAGCGTGTCCGACATTAGGAACTTTAGAAAGGCTTGCCAACAGCTTGCGCATGGCTATGTTGAATAGAAGGGGGGAGATAACTGCCCCTTGGGGAGTACCCCTTCGTCCGAGTTTGAAAGGCTCCGAGACTGATTGTCCCAGTTTTATTGCCGCCGTCCGACTCTCGAGGAAAGATTCAACGAAGGAGAAGAATTTAACTCCCAGGTTCAAAGCCGATATCTCCTTAGGAATATAGTCGTGTTTGACAGTATCGAATGCTTTAGTGAGGTCCAGTGCGAGGACCCCTTTTACATCTGTGCTTGGAAAGTCAATTATTTGTGTTTTGAGGAGGAGCATGACATCTTGCGTGGAAAGTGAGGGCCTGAAACCTACCATATTATATGGAAATAGGTCATTCCTCTCGATGTTGCGCGATATCCTGTTGTGTACTGCATGTTCTGCTACTTTGCTAAGGCAAGAAGTAAGGGAGATCGGGCGGAGGTTATCTAAGCTGGGTGATTTACCTGGCTTGGGGATTAAGACCACTGTGGCCCTCTTCCAAGTTTCTGGTACGACGCCCTCCTCCCATACCCTGTTTATCTCCTTCACTAAGGCCTGAATGGCTTAATCATCCAAATTTCTTAAGAGCCGATTCGTAACTCCATCGGGACCTGGGACAGACCTTCCGTTTAGGCTATGGAGCACTTCCCTGATCTCAGCTTCCGAGAAGGGAGCGTCCAACTCTGGGGAAGGCACACCCTCATACCGGTGGGGGACAGAAGTTGAGCTCTGGCTAAGCGGGAAGTACTTGTTGGCAAGTATCTGAAATTGGGAAGCTTCTGAGATGCCTGCCATTTTCTCCTTATTAATAAGTCGGTCTATGGCTAGTTTCTGATTGCCTTTGGATTGTCCATCATCTAGGAGGTGTTTGAAGAGGGTCCATTTGCCTCCTTTGCGCATTTTCCCGTCCGCAGCCGAGCAGGCGTCCCTCCATTGTTGTTTATGGAGTTCGGAGCAGTGCTCCTCAATATGCCGATTGAGCTCCGCAATCTTTTTTCGCAGCCTGCGATTTAGCCTGTTTTTTCCAGCTCGCGATGAGAGAGCGTTTGGCGTCCAGGAGGTGCGCTAACCTTGCATCCATCCCCGGAGCATCAAATTCTGTTACTATTTCTTTAGTGGCCTTCTCGACATCCTTCTGGATTTGTACAAGAAGTTCACAGAAGGTGTCATGTACTGACTCATCTTCACCTCTGATTTGCCTAAAAAGGTCCCAGTCTGTATATTTATAGGTTCTTGGGGGTGGTGCTCTTATTTCCATCCGGAGTTCTATGATGCTGTGGTCGCTTCCCAAGTTCTCCTGTAAGTTGGACCACTCGACCACCGCATTTCTAGTGAAGCTGAGATCAGGCATCGTGTCTCTGGCGACCGAGTTTCCCAGCCTCGTGGGAAAACGCGGGTCGGAGATAAGCGTTAGGTTTAAGTCTATACTGGCTGCAACTAAATTGGCCCCTTTCTTTGTCCTCGTAACATAGCCCCAAGACGGATGGGGAGCGTTGAAATCCCCAGGTACTATAAAAGGGTGCGATCTGGCGGCAGTTGCGACCCTATGAAGGAGTGAGCGGATATTATGTTTATAAGCCGAAGGAGGGCTATACAGGTTAAAAACGAATATGTTGCTTCGGATTTTGCCGTTGGGAATGATTTCAATTATTTGTGCCTCGAGACCGGATCTCTTATCCGAGTCGCAAATTTTGACTTCGTGCTGCTCAAAGGAGGTATCTTTCCTGACCAACGTGGCGATACCTCTGCCATTTGTGCATTTTTGGCTAATAGAACGGTAGCCCGAGAGAACTACCTTTTCGCTAAGTGTTTCCTGCAAGAGCAGGACGTGCGGCATTGATGCCTGTGCTTTGATGAGCTGCAGTAGAGCAGCTTTACGCCTTAAGAAACTTGCGCAATTCCACTGCCAGATAGTTATGTTTCCGGTTTGGCCCACCATTTTGAATATTATTGAAGGAACATAGCCTGCGGCGAACTCGTAGCGTCCGAATCCTGCTGCACTATCTTGACTTTTGCAATCGTACCAGTGTTGGTCGTCTTGAGTTTGCTAGAGTCAATCATTTTCATTTTAGATTCGAGGATTCCTAACAAGACGTGCTTCGTTTGGTAAAGAGCTTAGTCATCAGCAGATTAACATACTCGCTACCCTACCACAACATGAATAGAGAGGAGAAAGAAAAAGCAGACAAAATAATAAGGATGGCGTATAAAGCAGCTCTGCGACTACCACAAAGCACTTCAACTGCGAAGCTATTAGCGCTCGGACTTCACAATACATTTGATGAGTTGGCTGAGGCACAAGTAACCACCCAGATTAACCGCCTGCTACAGACGACAACCGGCAGAAAACTTCTTCAGAGGATCGGCCGCGGCGAACAAGTACAGGCACGTGGAAGAGCTAAGGAACTGTCGTGCTCAGTCAGAGCCTGGTACAAAATATGCCCCCTACCGAAGAACATGGACCCAGTTTTACATGCTGGAAGACGTAAAGCAAGAGCCGCTTACATAGATAAACAGACAAAATATCTGAATACGGCGAGATTTACTGACGCTGCACTATATCAGGTAAATGCAAAGAACATGGTGGCCGTGGTCACAGACCGAAAAGGAAACGTCACAAGTTGTGCCTCCATAGCCCAAGCCTATATCACAGAAGCGGAAGAGATAGCGATTGCGCTGGCAATCAAGGAGGGCAGGGAGCGAAAAACCCCAATGACAATAATCACAGACTCGAAGGCTGCATGTAGAAATTACGAAAAAGGTAGAATATGTATGAAGGCCTTCCAAATTCTAACCAAAGCTCACAAGGACTTCCCAATTGAATACACCCAAACCATTATCTGGGCGCCGGGGCACGAGGGCGTCACCGGGAACCAGTTTGCGGATGAGGCGGCTCGAGGCTTCACAGATTACCGAGCTTCCTTGCACACTGCAATAGAGGATCCAACGCCCCTAGACCCTAACTTTGGTGCAATTCTTCAGTATTACAGGGACAATAGAAAAGTGTATCCAGCACCGCATAAGAAACTTACAGCAATGGAATCGGTGGCATTACGCAGAATCCAAACAAACACATACACGAACTTACACAGGCTGCATGTATTCTACCCCACAGCATACAAAGATATATGTCCGTGGTGTGGGGCCACACCAACTCTGTTTCACATCACGTGGGAGTGTACGCATCACAATGAAGAACACCACAACATGAACAACACAGAGGAACAATGGGAGGCGCTGCTGTCCAGCTCGGCCATTGTTGATCAGCGCTGGCTGGTCCAACGGGTAGAGATGATGGCTAGGGCCAGCGGAGCCCTGGAATAGGGGCCCGACCATTTGGAATGCTCCGCGTTATGCGCAAATAAAGTTTTCTCTCTCTCTCTCTCGAGGATTCCTACTCGACGTGTCAGGTGGGAGACGCTCCCGTCCATACGTTCGATTGTGCTAGATTGAATGGCTAAGGCCTCTCTCACCTGCTTGAGCGATTCCTCAATCGCCGTTAAAGACGCGAGTACATTTTTCTCAGGGACCTGAGCGGGGGACTCTTCACTTTGCATTGCCACGCTTTCCGCGATCGCGGGGGGCGAAACGGCCTTGCGCTTATTCGACCCTCCTGCTTGAACCGGTATGGGTGTGGCTACTTCACGGGGTTCACGCAAGTTGCGGAAGAGCTCGAACTCGGCCCTCAGCGTTCGTAGTGCTTCTTTAAGTTCAGCATTTTCTTTTTTAAGCATTAAAATCTCTGATTGTTCTCTTTTTTGCTCTGGTAAAATGCCCTGTGTTACCTTTTGGCCGCTTGGGATGTTCATCCTGGCCTTGTCCGCCCAAGACATTTGCTTCTGAACGCGGACCTTGGAACCCGATCGTCCTCTCGAACGGGAGCGACTGCTGCCCTTGTCACGCCCTCTGGAGCGAGAGCGCGATTTGCTGCCGGAGCGTCCTCTGGAGCGGGAGCGTCCTCTAGATGCCGATCTGCTGCGATGAGCGCTGGAGAATGATTCTTATTCCGCCAGTCCTTCTTCGCCTCCAGCTGTGTCGGAGCCACGCCGCGCGCGCCTACGGCGGCGCCGCCGTCTTTGGCGCACGATGTAGGGCACCTGGAAGCGCTTTCTGCACTTGCGGTCCGCCGTTGGGTGCGCTCCGCCACAGATGGCACACGTGGGATCACACTGATGATCCGGTGATGGTGACTGCATTCCTCATCCGCGGCATTTCTTCTGTTCATCGCCCTTGGGGCAAACATCGGACCTGTGGCCCAAATCACCACATGCATAGCACACGTCCACTTGCCTGCGATACAAGGAACAAGGGTATCGAACACCATCACACACGACGTGCTGGGGGACCTTTTGTCCGTCAAACAACATGATCACTGTTGGTGTCTTCTTGATTCTTCGAACCCCCAGAGCGTCAGGGTTCCTCCGGTTGACGATCCTCTCTGTCAGTTCTGCGTCACTGAGATCCACATTGATTCCACGGATCACTCCTTTACATGTGTTGTCAGACGCAGCCACGTAAGCCGCCAAGCCTATGACAGTCGAGCCCATACTTATCTCTTGGACCCTGGCGTAGGCGTGCGCATTCGCCTCGAACGGCGTGGCAACGACGAAAATGTTCTGGAAGGGGTTCGTGCACAGCGTGTCGTCGAACACCTGCTCTGCTGTTAGGGAAGCCGCCTTTGCGAGCGAGCGCTTGAAGTAAGAAGGTCTGTCTTCTTGACATCCATCCCTCCACGTGGCCGTATAATGGTCTTAAAGTGATCCCTGGGAAGGTTTGGGATCCTGGAAGCTTTCACAACACGCCTCAACACGTTCTTTGAGGCGGCAGTGCGGGAGCCGCCTTTACCGCTTCCTGTCGCTGACGTGGGCGCATTACCAGCGTTACAATCCGCCCGCTCGGCAAGTTTCTTCTTCTTGCTGGCTACTTCAATCCATCCCGCGCACTCCGCTTCTTCCGGATTGATGTCCATGCCTTCTACAACCGACACATTAGGGTTGGAGGCCATTCTTCAGCTCGACGACGCGTTAGGCGTCGTCGCGACGCTGTTGCAGCGCCCGAGAAACGCGTCGACGCGCGAGGCGTCTGCGTGGCGTGGGTAAAAGTCCTGGGGATGTCCAAAAATTTCACCCACCGGTAAGATGTTGGTATCTGCTGGTTCACAACAACAAACGGCGTCGAATGATGCACAGTTCTTGCTCGTTGAGGCAAAAAATCCGTGCCAGAACACTTGAACAATCGGGAGCCGACGTGTTCGCACATCCGCACTGGACGAGCGCCCCCTGGCTTCACTCGATAGTTACAGGAAATATTCTTGTACCGGCTAGCGCGACGTCACGTAGCTCGAAGAGGTGTACTGTTTTCTTCCAGCCAAAACAACATCGTGCAAAACCCTGCAGGTCATCAGGAGGATCGAGAATTCGCGAATGCAGACAGGAAGCTCATTTATTTGCTCTTTCTTTTATTATGGACAGTATGAAATAACAGGCAATTCGTCGTGGGTGTCATTTTATTAATGCCCGTTGCAGCAGAAAATTATGACCGTCAGAAATGCTCAAATCAGAAAGACACAAATAAAGTATACAAGAAAATATTTGCAACTATATACATACAATTAAACCGCTCATAAATATAAGATTCCTTCCAGATGCACAGGAAAAAAGTTAGAAAGCATATCGCTTCATAGCAACAGTCAACACTGTGTAAAATACGTCATTTCCAAGTTGCAACAATATTCAATTCCAGAAAGCAGACCTTCAAGAAGCCGTTGTTGAAAACAACATTTAAATTATGATAATAAGTGTGACAGTCGCTAGATACACTGAAGAATTAAAATGACATTGCAGTTTAGGTTACATTGTAAAATATGTAAACAAAAACAATATTGCCTATCTTTGTACGCCGAACTATAGGATAGACCACACACCCTCGAGAAGGACTTCTGCGGAACAGTTCTCACTAATCATGAGAGTATTGTGTAAGGAGAAATATTCAAAACTGCTCTGTGTCCACTGTGTGGTTTCTAAGACGCAGCTGACAGTAACCCTAAATGTCGGTTGTCGTATTATCAAGGATATTTCGAGAGCTATAGAATAAAATGCGAAATCCACAGCCACACTCACGACGTTGCAAGAAAATTACCAAGTGACAATTAGTCTAGAAACTAGCGAAATAATTAGTAGAGGACAATTTTTCTAAGGTCGAAACAATCGAAAGTTTCTGAGATTCTAGATTCATGCCGACTGCACAGTTCTAGAGTTCGTGGCGTGCTCGTATGCATTGGAATCGCAAGCCCACCGTCACGATAACCAATCTGGCGACACAGTTAATTCAATTTATTAAATTTTATTATTCATTTATAGATGATTGAGTATGAACTAGGTGTGCCTACTCTAAATTGCAAAAACATATTCGCGTGCAGTACTTTAATGATTCCAACAAAAATCTTCGCCAGTCTGTCTCTCAGTACCCATTCTCAACATGCCATTATGGCTACAAACTCTATACCCCGCGCAGAGATAAGCAAAATATTTAGAAGAAAGTTATTGCAACCACTTGCGTGTACTGCATGGTCGCAAACAGCGCGCCATTTCCGGAGTCGTAGAATATGCATCATTCCAAAAATCACTTGTAACAGTCGACATACATCTAGCAGCATCATTACTATATTTTCTAGCAACAATATTTCCTCCGATAACGTTCGTTGACCGGATGAAAAAAAAAAGCAACCCCGAAATAAGAAACGAAATCCGACACGGTTTATGGTGTCTATTAAGAAAAAAAATCCACATTACACTTTTGCAAAGGACACAATATAATAGAAATGTACAACAATATAGTATGCTCTCTACTAGAGTGCGATTACTAAACAACGAACACTGCTCCTGAGTAAACATTCGTGCGAAAGTCGACGATTTGATGCATGTAGTAAATCTTGGTGTATCCCGTATACATGTTAGCTCACATGGCAAACATTCCAGCAACGTGTAAGTATATATCCCCTAAACACTCCCGCACACAATTCGAATATCCATACAAAGCATATCAAAGATTCGCATATCTGCCCACACGGTGCCTCGGGTCAGAGGCTGGAAACTTATTTCAAAGCATTTTGGGCACAAAATCGCATGATTAAGTTACTTTTTTGTATTGGCAGTGCCTATGACATTTTTTTTTTCAAACTTCTGCTCCTGCAGTACTGTTATGAAACAGTGTTACACTTATATATACACAAACCAAGTGAAAGATATAGCGCTCACAGGCTTGCCGTACATATACGGTAATAGTTTGTGGCGTCGTGGTAGGCACACCGCTTTTCGGCTGCGGAATCACATTGATCTTACTGTCATGTTGTGCCGTACACGATGAGACTGCCGGCGTGACTTAGAACGTTTAAAAAGATGTCTCCAGGCCACGATTACACAATATGACTGCATAATTCAACCGGCGTCCTTTAGATGCCGGCTTTCGAGAACTGTAGAACTGCAGTGCCTGCACGCAGCATGAAACACAATGTAATTACCTGCGGCGCACATGTGAACAAAACACCCTCGCCTTAAAGTGAACCCGAAATGTCGGCCACCTTTAAATAGCCTCGTAAGTGCAACCAGCAGTAAGAGTTGAGGTCTGCCAGCTGCTTCCGGCCGTCGTCGCGCCTGTGGCACGTCACGGTGCTCTTGACGACTCCTGCCACGGACATGAAGTCGTCCAGCTCCGTGAAGCTCTTCACGCTGCCCTCGATCTTTGAAGCGGCTTCGTTTTCGTCGATGGACGCGAGCTGCTGCACCTTAGTCAGCAGTACGGGATGGAAGTGCACCAACTCGGCAGCCGCCGCACAGTATCCGTCCCTCCTTCCTTCCACGAAGTGTGCCGCGCGCATCACCAGCGTGTTGTTCCGACGTACCGTGTCCGCGATGGCGAACAGTTTTCGGCAGAGTTCATCGTACTTGAGCACGTTCACGCTGAGAAGCGTGTAGTTTGTGGACACGTCCTGCGCCAGCTTCTCGACGAACCAGGTGGTCGATTGGTGGTACAAAGGCTTGTACGTGAGGTCCCAAAGCGTCCGGCTTGAGATTAACGTGTCGACCAGCGTCTGAGTCTCACTCTCATTGAAACAGAGACGTTCGACTGAAAGCCTCTGTATGTTCTTGTTCATGGACAGTGCCTCGAGCAGCACCCGTTCTGGCCTGTCGGCGTCGTGCCAATTGCCCGAGTCGAATTCCAGCTTCAGCTCCTTTAGAGACTTCGTGTCGGTGATGCAATTGGCTATCAACGAGCTCCACATGCCATCGAACAGCGCATCTCCCATCATGAGACAGAACGACTTCACATGCGTGCACGTCGGCAGTAGGTGCAGTGTGTTGAACATTCCCTCGCATCTGCAATGTCTGAGCGTATTGTCTATGCTTATGTGGGTGATCTCTTCACACTCTTCGAGAGCCTGTGCCGTGCCCTGCGTGACGTAGTGGTTGCCGAAGAAAAAGCGCTTCTGAACGTCGTTGTCTCTCAATGCCCGGCATATTTGTGCAACGTCCTCGTGTCTGAAGTCCTGCACGTTGACCTTCTCCAGAGACTGGTTGCGCGCGATTGCCTCGAAGAAAGATCTGCACTGTTCTGGACTGAAGGACGACAGGTCCAAGGTCAGCTCATTGAGCGTTTTGTTCTTGGCGAGCAGCGTCAACCAGGGGGAGATCAGACCGGTCTCACTTCTTGGCCAGTCCTTGTATCTGCCGGCGTCGAGCTCCTCCTCATAGTCATACCAAGAACATCTGTCCAAGTGGAATCTTTTCACGCTTCGGTTATGGCACAGAAGACTAGTTATGGACTTGATGTTCTTGTTATCCAGCGAGAAGTCGATCAAGCTCAGCTCGGAGATGCTGTGGTCGCGGTACAGCGCCCCGATGAAGCGGCGAATCTCCCAGAGGGCAAATCGGTGGCACGACGTCAAGCTCAGGCTGCGCAGCGTCTGGTTCTCGCTCAAGTAGTCCCCGAAACCGACCGCGCACCCAAATAGCAGACACGCGTTGACCGAAAGCGCCTTGATTGTAGCGTTACCCTTCAGTGCCCGAATGATCGTGATCAAGCCCTCGCCCTCGACGCAAAAACGGGGCATGGTAAGCGTCGTCAACGACCGGGTGCTTACCAGAAAC
Organism: Rhipicephalus microplus; assembly: GCF_013339725.1. NCBI lineage: Eukaryota > Metazoa > Arthropoda > Arachnida > Ixodida > Ixodidae > Rhipicephalus > Rhipicephalus microplus. The sequence goes on from NC_051174.1 coordinate 128,114,487, forward strand.
TCCGGAAGACCCCTGATGGATGTCTTCTCGAAAGGCTTGCCGACGAGCTTCACCTCTTGGAGCTGTTTCAGATGCGGGAGCGTTTCGAGGAAGCTCGGCGTTGGCGGTCCGTTCTCGGTCTCCACGTTCAGCTCGAGCTTCCTGAGGTTGTTCGCGCTTTTGCGCAGTGCGTCGCATACGATTTCACGATGACCGTCAAACATGTGGTTCGCAAGGTTCACTGAAACGAGGCAGTGATGACGCGTCAGCGAATTCCCGAGGACCGCAACAGCGTCGCGCACATGCTCCGGAGCATAATCCAAATGGCACTTCATGGACCTGCGGCACGCATCGACGAGAGAAAGCTCGCCCGTGAGAGAGCTCCTTGAGCTCGAGTTGCACGTACCAGAAGAGCTCGTTCCAGTGGGACAGGTTTCTGAAGATGTGGCACAGGCTACCCTTGCTGCTCGTGCATGTTGCCCCGTAGTCGATGCTGGAGCCCGAGATGGGAGTTCTCGCCATGGCCATGCCTGTCTGGAGAACGCTCGTGGTTTCGCCGAGAATTGATGCGAGCCTCTGAAGTCTCAAAATTGTATGCTCCCTTATTCGAAGTCCTTCAGCTCACCGGCGCCCAAACTATCATCTCAGAAATCCGAAGACAGCGTGCACACCATCGCGCTAGCCATGCAGCCTCCATCTCTCACTTTCAAAGGGATGAGACAAATAGGAAGAACGAGATTAACGTAGGGGAAAGAAAGGGAATCGTGGCAGCCTATCTTCTTCACGAATCAGGTGAATCACCGCTATCGACTCCGATGTGGTGAGTCACGTCTCAAGTCACGTTTGTCCGACTGTGGACAAACGGGGCCCCTAGCTCTGTCCTTCCTGATCTTAAGACTTTTCGCCGGGCTTCCCACGTGCAGTGTACTGTTGTGGTGCCTCTTTTAACAACTTCACAAAGGTTTTGCTTCAATATATCCCTATAGAGGCGATATGCTGTCTCGGACAATCACCCTCGTTGGTGAAGGGGATGTGTGGGGTGTGTCGAAATGTGTCATACAGAAATAGCTTGCGGGAACAGTGCAGGAGGGAAGTGCTGAAAGGGAAGAATATCTTGCTTTGCCAGGCTGTGATCAAGACGATGTTGTTCTTTCGTGAAATCTTTTTTTTTTGGCTCAGCGTGTATCCTATTGGCAGATTTCAGGGAAATGGGATGTGGCGATTTGATTATAAATTAAAACGCATATATCGGCAAACCCCAAAGGAAGAAGGCTCTGAGAAGTTGCGAGAAGCGAAGACAAGATATCGTGCCGGCGAGGGCATATTATCGACGAATGAGCGACTCAAAACTGGGATTGACAAGCTGGCATACCTTATCTCCCTTGAAAAAATGGTTAACGCCTGTTGGTATACAGGAGTGATCTTGACCCACACCCGACTTTGACTCACTATCCGACTGTGACTCACAATAACACATGTTGGGGAAATGAAAAAAAAGCTGTCACGAACGAGTAGTGCTGGTTGTAAATACAGCTTGCCGTATATTCAACACATCGCATAACTGCTCGCTACACGAGTACTGTCCATGACGACATAGTATTATGATTCTTCTTTATAAGTTTGGAGTAATACACATTCCTAATTAACGCTGAAACCACTCGTTTTCGAAAGCGTTATTGCTGTGTCATCTCTGCTTGAATATTTGCTGGGCTGATTCAGTGCGCACATATATATTCCAACTCGGCTATAGCATTTCATCTTAAATTATTACTGCTTCTAATACAAATATAATACATGCTGTTGAGTGTAATAATTGTCCGTGCCTGCAATAGAGCGGTTATTTATTTTATTTTTGTTTGGAAAGTTACCCGCAGCGCCATCTTAGCTATTATTCCGGGGGGCACAGTGCCTCATAGAATGAATCCGCAGTTTTGCGGCCAACTGCATCAGCTGGTAACATATTCCATTCGACAATGGCTTGCGGAAAAAAAAAGAATGCTTAAAAAGATCCGTTCTGGGGTTGTATGGCCGTACTTAAAATTTGTGGTCATGACGAGAGGAATGATAATGTGCTGGTTTTAAATATTCTGAAGGATTACTGCCCGTTTTCTTGTTATAGATTGAATAAAATAGTTCCAATCTTAGAATATGTCTTCGATCTTGTAAGTATTGCCAATTAAGTTCTCTTTTCATACATTGAGAGCTTTCAGCTCGGGTCATATTTTCCCAGAACAAAATCTTGCTCCTAACGCGTTCTAGTGCATGAATGTGTACTTTGTGAATGTGTGTTATAATCAGACTTGACAGCAATGGCATTACAGTTATATTGCATGACTTTTCGATATTGAGCATGTTATTTATTTGAGAGAAAAAAAGGCTAGATACAAAATTTTTTTTCTGGGTTAGGCGAGTAGTGAGGGCTGAAAAAGCCTGACAAGGTCTTCGCGCCCCTTGATAACTGATGCTTTCTTCATCAGCGACATTTAACATCATGCGCTTCCCGAGACACAACATGTTTAGTTGGTTTAGTGTAACACTTACTACAATTCTACCCCTCCCCCGTTTCTTCCAAGCCGTTGCAGCAAACAGCGGTGCAACAACATGCAAAGGTCCTTTCCTTAATTACTCCCGAATACCCGCGTATGAATGTTCAAAAGCGAATTCTAGTTTCTAATATTTTTTTCCCTAGACAGTTCAGCCCCACAGAGAGCTACACAAGCTGCCAATAAATGATCCAGTCAACATATCAGTGACAAGCGCGCTAAAAACCAGCGGGGGGGCTCCGATTATTCGAGATAGTGTCATATGTATGTTTTATCTCGCGTAATTCATTGCACTTGATTCGATCTACCGCAAGGACTAAGACGTCCCAGCACGCGCTACATGCAGTGCAGCCACCGTATACGATGACAGAACCTCCAAAAAAACATGACCGACCACTTGAAAGCGCGTGAAATAAACACTGTTTATCGGAACAGTACGTGTTCCGAGTACAAATTGAATATTTTTGTCCCTTGTTCTATTCTTGTTCGGTATGTCTTTTAAGAACACCACATGCAGATGGTCATAATTGCCGCGATCCTCCATTACGGCGTCCCTACAATAATCACATCATGACTTTACGGCGTGTAAAAAACTATCAATTCATTATTATATGTGACGTATGAAGCGATGATTGGTAGAAGCCGAAAAGGAAGAAGTGAGAGCTGCGAAAAGTGACCAGCTCCATCGATATAGCCTCCGATATACACCGACTGATCCACTCATGTGCCTGTCCTGTCCGCGTTCTGTGGACCCGCCGGTCTGCACCGGCTCAAGTGGAAGCAGATGCCGCTTGCCATCCAGCGACTGTTCAACACCCGCTGCCTCTACTTCGTTTGTCCCCGAAGGACAGCTTGCTTGTGCACAAAGAAACCCTCCGGCGCTCCACGCGTGCTCTCATTCCTCCGCGTGGATCTGACCTTCCCGGCGGCTTAACTCGCCGAGAGGAGGTTGCGCTCAGGAGGATTCGTGTGGGCGCCGCCTTGACTCCTGCAATCCGGGCTACATGGACATCTGGTGCACAGCCTCCCCCAACGACGTGCCCATTCTGCGTTGCCCCAGCCACAGAGGCAACGCTTGATCACCTATTGGGAACCTGCCCGGGCCTTCACCAGGCTCGCACTCGCCACCTACGCGGCCTTCACCACCACCCCGGCCGACCACCTGACTTGACGCGCTGGACGCACGGTCCACTGCATCGACAACTCCTGGCCTTCATACAGGAAACAAAACTTTTCCTTTTTATTTAACTGATGCCGTAGGGCATACTAGCGCCAATAAAAAAAAAAAAAGAGAATGGAATGAACAAGGAGTATGAGCCGGGCCACGTCTCCCAATCATCATAGCGTAACATATATCCTTGCTTGTACCACGATAGCCGAGTAATTGTTGGAAAATTTCACAATAATATACCGTTCGCTGCGATGCGGGGAACAGTGGCTCTATATATGCGTTCGTTCACCCACCGTATAGAAATGAAAGGTATACTATGCGGAATCACCAATCTTCTTGCTTGCGGCTTCGGTACACAGCTGTTGTGTCTTCATTTATTTTCATGTTCTAGTTATTTTATTTTGGGGGCGAATGTGCGTCCGCGTTGTGGGGAACCGCCCCTCGTTAATTCTCGAATTCTGCCATAGAGGGCGGTAGAGGGTATTTATCATCTTAGCATAAGCACTGTGAATGTTTAATCCCATCGGTGCTCCTGAATTGTCCTAATCGGTGACAAGCCTTGAAGAGAGGGGTGCCTTTCCTCCCTCTGGATCCACCACTGCTAACCACTCGGCTATCCCTGAGGTTTGGCCATGACCAGTAGTGGCCGTAGCAATGAACAAAAATGGCGTACGACCATCTCTGAATGGAGGTGAAGGGTTGACAGAGGCTCAGGGGAAGGGAGAGCGATCGACCCCCCCTCCCGCCCACCCCCCTAGATCACCACCAAAATCTAGTAACATTGATCACCACTGACTGGGGCGCTGAGCCAGGTCGCCGTGTCCCCAACCAGGACGCAAAAACAGGTGCCCAATCCTTGCGCTTTGTCAGAGCACGTTTACGCGCCCTTCACCCCTATAGCATGTGCAGCCTCGCGTGTCGCCGTTGCTCCGAAGGAGTAAAAAGTTGTCCGAGATGAAAGAAAAAACAAAGCATGTTTGCGGTGTGAAACTTACCGGAGTAGAGCGCGGTCGATCGACAGCGGCACCGAGCACGTCGTCAACGATCACGGAGGTCAACGATGCTGTCGGAGCGATCCCGTCCGAGTAGATGGTGAACGGGCCGCATTTCTATGAGATGAACGGCGAGGTGACTGCGCGATTTCTCGAATTAGTGTTACCGGTATTACGTGAGCACATTCGTTGCGGCAGCCGTGCTTCCCCCACTGCCTGTATACCGCTGCCAGACAACCACCATGCTTTCGCGTGCTTGGCTTCGGATTTCTTGGATTCCAAGTTTTATCGCGCGGCTTCAAATCGATTATCAGGCCGGTGTGCTTAGATTTAGGTGCCCCGGGTAGTCGAAATTTCCGGAGCCCTCAACTGCGTACGGCGACTCTGATAATCATATGGTGATTTGGAACGTTAAAAAACAATAATTATTATCATTATTATTATCAAACTCACTATCAGCTCAGTGTCAAGAGTTTACGTCTGCTCTAGTAGCAACACTGCAATGCGCCGTGTACAGTTTCCAGGGAGTTCACATTCGCCGAGGTTTGTTTCGGGTGATAAGAACGTCGTAGTTTAATAACACTATGGATTTTTTTTCAGCTCCTTTCGACAACATAATCACACGTGCAAAAAAAAAACTATTTTATGCCCATTTTGACCTTGTCTACTGCTGCAGCGTGTTCCATTTCGACGCCTGATAACGCGCATCGTGACCGTTGATGTGAACGTCGTTTTGACAGCTCACTCGGTTATCGTCATTTCCGGCTTGCAAAGCGAGCAGCTCACCGCCACGTTGCAGTCGATCGGCGTCGTTCGATTTTTTTCTGCGTGGCATGGCATGACCATAGCATGGCGAAAAAAAAATGCACGCACTTTGACCGCCGTACTTTGAAGATCCTGTGGGGCCGACTCGGGTACTTGCTGGCATCGGCCCTTACGATCAGCGCACCGGCTAGTATGCTGCACCAAACGTCCATCGGCTGCAAGCCGCGACACACGGCGACGTTGTGAAGTATTGGGTGCTTTCAAGAAGTCACGTCACACTGCAACAAATGAAGGTTACACGTCGCTCTATGGCCACCACGACTTTAGCAGCGCCTCGGAGAAGAGCTTAGCAGCAAAGCAGCTTCCATCGCAGCGTGTCATTCTAATTTTGTGACGCTGTTTTAGATTAAGTCGAAGATTTTTTTTTGTCACCGAGCATGGCTTGTTTGTTTGTTTGCTTGGCCCCACCGCGGTGGTCTAGTGGCTAAGGTACTCGGCTGCTGGCCCGCAGGTCGCGGGATCGAATCTCGGCTGCAGTGGCTGCATTTCCGATGGAGGCGAAAATGCTGTAGGCCCGTGTGCTCAGATTAGGGTGCACGCTGAAGAACCGCAGGTGGTCGAAATTTCCGGAGCCCTACACTACGGCGTATCTTATAATCATATGGTGGTTTCGGGACGTTAAACTCCACAAATCAATCAATCATGTTTTTTTTTTCTTCCATACATGACACGTATACCCACTCTAGAGGATTGGCTAAGAATGCGACATTGAGGATTTGAAACGTTACTTTAAGAATAGTAGGTGATTTAGAAAAGTATAAAAAATGAAATTAAAAATTACAAGTATTATACTATGGAGTTTGTATTGCAGAACGCCGTATTAACCTGATTGGAGCAATTTTGAATAGAGTAGTTAGGCTTCACCTTATTGAAATAGCGAATAATTTTAAATACCAGATAAAAATTGCATTTGATGAGCATTATAATGAAATTACACATGGCATCGAAGGCATATCTGGCAGTACCCAAGTCTGAGGCACCGAAGCTTAAAACAATTTCTTCAGTTAGTTCAGTTAAAGTTAAGCCTATTTTTTGAAAGCGGAGTAATGAGAAGTCGAGTTCTAATATTAGAAAATCTTCGACACGACAAAAATTAATGTGCAATACTTTTTAATTCTCCGCAGAATGGGCAGAGGGTACGTGATATCGTCAGACCACACGGGATCGCAATCTGGTGATCGTAACTTCTGATCGTCGAGATCAGCTCTAATGCGACTTCCATGTAAATTTTAGGTGCTTATATTCCGCCCAAGTTGTTAAATTGCTGCCATCCTATCTGTGTGTGAATAGCTAATCTTCTATACCTGGTTGCGGTGAAGCATTCTACCACTGGAAGAACCTGAACTAGCTATTGGTGGATCTAGCGACGCGCGAGCTATATATAGGCATCGGTCATTTCATTGGCTTGACCTGGAAATTGTAAAGCATGGTTGAAGTAGAATTTCTTCTTTGTCCATACACATGGGCGTCGACAGGACTTTGTCTGGAAGGGCGCAAGCTCGTGTTGCATCGCGGTGGGGGAGGTGCTAGTGTTGTTTGGGAGGCGCAAATGCTCCTTTTGTGCCCTGCTCCGTGGAAGGCGTCCGGCATCGAGGATCTGTTCTTTCGTAACTTTTTACAGCGGTTAAAACGCGCAGATGCTGCGGCAGTGGTACGGTCGTAACGGCCGTGGCCCTGCAGTATGTGTAGCTAATTGACGTCCAGTCTGGATTCGAGACGGTCTTTTAGTTCACAGCATTTTCTTCAGAAGAGAACACGTGTGCTGCACCGTTAGGCCAAACTTAGCAACTCGAAACACGTTTTTTCAAAGGGAAAAGCTGGTCTGTACATCACTGTGTATATCTAGCGTCACTAAGTCTGGACGTATATCGAAAGTACATTCACCTGTGATGAAGTGAAGGCTGCAGACACGAATGTGTTCCTTTGATGCGCGCCAGCCAAAGGGTACATCGCTTTTCGGACATCTTTGATGGCGCACACCGATTTATTGCGGGCAAGCTAAACATTTTAACGCGTGCATGGCTGTGCCTCGACTTTCGAAGCGGAAATCGCACTCCTTGTTCTACATCCAGAAATAGCGGAAACATTTAAGGTTGAGACGGTGGCGCGTTCAACACATCTCGCCGCTGCTCACTATACCGCTGCAAAGCTCTCGGCTGCGATTCCAGATGTTCCTAGAGATGGCGCATCTTCCGGTTCTCTCGCTCCAGAATGTAACATCCGTGCAACCCGTATACTCACTGGGATCGCGCATGTTTATGGTTACGCGCAGAAAGATTGGCCCATGATGGTAACTGCGCCTGGTTTGGCGAAACCATCGAAAATTTTATCGCAACCATGGTTCTTTTTTCCAGCATAATACTTCAAACGTCGAAACCACGATATAACTGAAGCAATTCGTCGTGGGAGACTAACGTGCCCCTATTGTCAATTGCTGCATTTCGCTCCAATTTAAATGTGGCTGCTGTACGCGGGAATCGAACTCACGACCTAGATATTAGCAGGAAAACACATCAGCCTGCTAATAAATCTACGTGTGTTGCATTTAAGGTCAATTAATATAAATATTCTGTGCAAGCACGCAGCTTAAATTTGTTTACATTGAGTGGTGACAGGAAGAGTATACCGCGATCACCTGAATAAAAAAAAAACACATGATTTGCTCCTAGGACGGTATTTAAGCTGTGGGGTATATATGCATCGCACATATTTTACTCCCTGTAACATCCTTTTATGACATAATAATAAACTGATTGATTGATCGCTGCTGTCACATTACAAACGGTTGATTCGGAAAGCCAGCACTCAATCTCGAAATATACAGTGGTTGTCTATTTGTTGTATAGCCTCGGTGCACAGACACGCTTATTCCCTTTCAAATATGAACTCAACCATCGCGTTTCTCCACGATTCCACGTTAATAGTGCCACGAAAACTTCTTCAATGTGACAAGACCGTAGGAGCATCGCCTAAAGCGGTGATATGCAATAATCCACTAGCCTCCGCTTTATAAAATATTTGGGGCGCGACTGATACAAGGAAGAAGAAAAAAAAAAGAGCAGACAGGATATGGCGCGAAATCTGGCGTCGTATCCTCTCTCCTCCGTTTTTCCTTTTTTGCATGAGTCTCGCAACAAATATTTTATTAAGCTATGCAACAACTCGCGCAATGTACGTCACACTCTGCTTCTGCTCTCCTCGCACTATATCCAGGATGACAAAGGAATGGCGCCCATAGGACAAAGGAACTTTTCCCAGGATGACAAAGGAACGGCGCCCATAGCGCGAGAAATGCTAGACAAAAGCGCCAAGAAACAGGCTCTCCGCGCGCGCAATGGGAAAAGCAAGCAGGCGCGACCCGTCCGAGCTACCGGAGATTTCCCCGCACTCCGCTGGGGCGGCGCTGTGTAAAATTGAGCTTGGCTTCCCTTTATCAGTGTTCTTCAACTCTATACTTTGCTGTTCCCGTGCAGGCACTGCGCCGTGCTCCGTACCGGGCTGCATAAATTAGGTGCCTTTTTCCTCTTCTAACCATTACCACCAAACTAGAGAGGAGAATCTGCTCAGTCAACATCAGACTTCCGGCTTTAGCGATGCTTCAAAGAGTGACTTCAGGGTCCCTCCTGAGCATCGGCCTCGTCGCCTGGTTCTCCGGGTTAGCGTTATTCTGGTGAGTTTCACCGCTTTTACCCCCTTTAAAGCTACGCGCTTGCGAGCCTGAAGAATAGGTGGAAGTAGCGAACGGCAGAACAAATGCGGCTGCATTTTCCGATGGAGGCGCAAATGTTGTAGGCCACCCGTGTGCTCAGATCTTAACTTCACTTCACTTTATTTCCTTAAAGACCCCCGAGGGGGTATTACATAAGGGGTGGGGTTAACAAATAAAGTTCTGTTATTAGTTTTTTTATTGACACGGGTTTTTATTGCGAAAGACGTGCAGACAGTTGGTGGAAAAATGTCGATGGACAGGAAATGGCCACGACGTCGTGGGGAAGATCATTCCAGTCGTTTGCAGTCCGTACAAAAAAGGACATAGAAAAAGTGGTCGTTCTATTAGAACATGCGTGGACGGGCAACTTGAAGTGGATGTCTAGTGCAGTGACATATGCGGGCTGGTGGAACAATGTAGGGATGACGGAATGGGCTGTGAAAAATTTTCTGAAACAGGCAGAGGCTGGAAATGCGACGGCGAACGTCAAGGTTTAAAAGAGCAGATTCTTTTTTGAGGGATGATACACTAATATTATACGAATACGAAGAATGAATGAACCCAGTAGCACGGTTTTGAACTGCCTCAAGTGAGTCGATGAGATATGCTTGGTGTGGGTTCCAGATTGCAGAGGCATATTCCAATTTAGAGCCAATAAGGGATTTGTAGGCCTGTAACTTGACGTCCTGCGGGGTGTGCCGAAAGTGACGTTTCAGAAAACCTAGGGATTTGCTTGCAGATGATATAATGTTGGTAACATGCAGGCGCCAGTTAAGATCATTGCACAGGGAGACACCGAGATACTTATATGATTGCACGTGTTCGAGGGCGACGTTAGCGATTGAGTAAGGGAACAAAGAGGGGTTGCTACGGCGGTGGAAAGAGACTGTTTTACATTTGTTACGGTTAAGTTTCATAAGCCAGCTTTCACACCAGTCTTGCACGTGGTTAAGGTCATCTTGAATAGCGGTTTGATCTGTTGGGTTAGTGATTGAGTGATAGATTACACAGTCGTCAGCAAACAAACAGATACTGGAGGAGAAATGCGAAGCTAAATCATTATTATAAATTAAGATGAGAAGGGTACCAAGAACGGAGCCTTGGGTGACACCTGATGTTACTGGAAGGGGGTTAGAGGGCACGTCATCAATTGAAACAAACTGGGAGCGGTTAGTTAGAAATTCCTCAATCCAAGCTAAAACATCGGGATGTATATTCAAAGATCTAAGTTTCATTAGCAGTCGCTTATGAGGTACCTTCTCGAACGCTTTCGAGAAATCCAGGAGTATTACGTCAGTCGGCAGGTTAGTATCTAGACTTGTGTGCAGATCCTGGACAAAAAGGGCTAATTGGGTTTCGCAAGAGTAACCCTTGCGAAACCCGTGCTGGGCAGGATGGAAGAAGTTATTGGCATCAAGAAAGTGAATGATTTGGGTGTAGATGACGTGTTCCATGATTTTACAGGGTACGCTTGTTAGAGAGATTGGGCGATAATTTAGGGGGCTGTCTTTGTTACCGGATTTGAAGACCGGAGTTACCTTCCCCACCTTCCAGTCGTCTGGTAAGATGCCTGTGCGAAGTGACTGGGAGAATAATAATGACAAAATTACTGGAGAAATAGATTTCGTGTTTTTAAGAATTTTAGCATTGATTTCGTTCACACCTGCTGAGGAAGACAGTTTCAATTTTTCGATAACAGACAATACACCCGATGGAATAAATGTGATAGGACATAAAAGACTGGATACCATTAGGTAACGCAGGAAACGGTATGTGGGTTTCGTTGGTAAAAACAGATGAAAAGGCAGCATTGAAAAGTTCAACGACGTCAGTGGTACTCATACCATCGCCAGCTTCATTTTTCAATGTAACCGTGTGGGATTCCTGGGGGTTAATGATTTTCAGAAATCTCCTGGGATTATTGGTTAGAATCTTGGGTAAATCTGTGTGAAAAAACGAGTGTTTTGCGCTGCGTATGGCGAGGAAATACGCTTTTTCGGCCGCGTAGGATTTATCCCAGTTCTGAGCTATAGATTTTATCTTGGCAGCCCGAAATAATTGTTTCTTATTATTACATAGTTTTTTCAGGGTTTTTGTGAACCATGGTTTCTGACAAGATGCGCGAAATGTGGTTTTCGGTATGTACTTTGTTGCCAGTTCCCATATATTGTTTTTGAAAATCGTCCAGTTGTCCTTTACTGATCTGTTCCAAACGTCTGCTTCGAAGTCCGGAAAAAAATTTTCAAGTTCGTTATTTATTGCCTCGTAGTTTCCTTTATCGTACAGACTGATAGTTTTAGGATGAGGCTTGCGGGACAAGTGGTCGAAATTCAAGACGGAGTGTATTACCTTGTGATCGCTGATTTCACGAAGGTATGTAAGTGACGATAAACTTTCGGGGTGCGTTGTTAGAACCAAGTCTAGTATATTGGCTGAGTTGTTTGTCACGCGGGTTGGCTCCGATACCAGCTGGGTGAGATTAAAGTTTAAGCAGATGTCTACAAATTCTTTTGTTTCAACACTGCTCCCTGCCAAAGCGACTTGGTCTTTCCAGTCAATATCGGGATAGTTAAAATCGCCAAAAAGTAGGACATGCGCGTGGGGTTGTTTAACAGTAAGGTAGTTCAGTATATGTTGTTGAATTTCTCAGGAAAGTCTGGACTGCTTTGTGGGGGACGATAGCACACTCCAAGCAGCAGAGTTACTGGCGTAGAACGAATACGAAGCCATAATATTTCAATGTCAGATGTAATGTCGACAACTGAGCACGATAGCGACTTGCTAGTGGCGATTAAAACACCTCCCCCTTGAGCCCCTTTGCGGTCGTTCCGAAAAACGTCAAAATTCGGGAGATCAGCCAGGATTTCATTGTCCGTAACGTCACTTGACAGCCACGTTTCGGTGAGGACGTGTATATTGCTGTCGGATGACAAAACAAGATTAGATAATCGTTCTGCTTAGAAAGAAAACTACGGGCGTTAGTGTAGATTACGAAGGTGGAAATATTTGGTCGTAATCGATTGCATGGGCAGTGTGACGGTTGGCGTTGCTTTTGGGATTGCTACGCCATTTCTTTGATAGACTGTGACATTTCATCGAAGACGCACCGCTTGGAGCCAAGAAACAACGTTTATCAGGGGCATGAAAAAGCGACGGATTTGCTCCTACCGAAGGCAATGAGGTGTTTCCGTGCATTTTGGACGTAACGAGAGAAATCCTGACCTATTGCGTAAGTTGTACCTTTCAGTTTTTTGCCGTTAGAAAGAATCGTTTCTTTAGTTTTAAACGATGTGAATTTTACAATGACCGGGCGGTGCTGGCCAGGCTTGTGACGACCGAGCCGGTGTGCCCTTTCAATTTCTTTCGTGTCAATTTTAATGTTTAAGTGTTTGCTGCAGAGGCTCACAATTAGTTCTTCGGACTCGGAGAAAGTTTCAGAGTGGTTAGTATATGGGAGACCATAGAATATTAGGTTGTTCCGTCGCGAGCGGTTTTCCGCATCGTCGAACCTGGCCTCCAAGGTTTGAATGTGACGAGCTGTAGTGCCTGCACTGGTCTCTAGCGCCGTTATTTGTGTTTGAACGGTTGAGAGGCTTTGGTAGTGTTTTTCCAGCTGCGTTATTCTATTACTTAGGTCACTGATAGTTTTTTCTGTAGTATTCGATTGTGTTTTTAGGTCTAGCACCTCGGAAAGAAGCTTAGCCTGTCCAGAAGATATATGTTTTAGTTCAGCGAGAATGACAGCACTATCGTTAGGGGGCCCTGGATTGCTCTCAATGTCCCCAGACATTAAGAGCAATAAACAATGTACGATATCAATGCATTCGAAGGCCATGCATACACAACACTGCAGATTTGGGCGCACGTTAAAGAACCCCAGGTGGCCGAAATTTCCGGAGCCCTCCACTACGGCGTCTCTCATAATCATATATGGTGGTTTTGGGATGTAAATCTTACATATCAAATCAAATCAGAACAAATGCGGACGCGCTTGACCGACACACGCACACTCGGTTTGCAGACCACCCCGGCGTTCTTTCTGTCTTTTCTGTGGTCAAATTGAAAACTTCTTTCCGGTTCATTGCCACGGCCAGGGGTTCGCATTAAACTCCATTGCTGCTGCAGCCGTAGACATGGTCGACATCAATGTTCATCAGGCGGTGCAGAGCTGAACCAATGAAATACAGAAGTGTTATTGCACCGAACACACTATCTACCCGAGAGTGGAAGATAAATTACAAACATGTCCGACAATTTCGTGGCACCTCTTGCTTCTTAGCGCAGCGGAAGTTTCCAAGGAGTCATGCGCTGTAGCTGCTCAATTTCGTCCTAAAATGAAAGCATGGACATCACCGAACTATACACACAGTATCCTCTCTTCTGTCTCACCGTCCGCATTACGTCCTCTGCGTATCGTCTGGACTCCTGGACACGTCTCTCTCCATGGTAATGAACGCGTTCATGCGGTTGCCCGAGAGCTGACCAGCCGGGCTCCATTGGAAGAGCTGTCCAATCCAGACGACGCATCGACAGAACCACTAAACTACAACGCTACGCTGGAGTACTATCGACAGAGCCGTTATACGTATCCTCCCCCTCATCCTTCACTTAACAGAGCAGATGCTGTCGCTTGGCGACAACTACAGACCAATTCATTTCCTTGCCTTTATATGCTAAATCGCTTTAATCCGACTCTCTACCCCTCCTACAGCCCCTTCTGTGGATCCGTACCGACGGTGTACCACTCCACGTGGGAATGCTCTGCCCCTCAGGGCGTGCCTCCCATTCCCAATCCCACCCTTCCTCTTGGGAGTCTGCACTGCTCAGCTTACGCCGGCAGGAACAGCAGCAGCTAGTCCAGCGGGCTCGCAGGGTCGCGCAAGGCAATGGAGCCCTGGACTGAGGGCCCCACCCAAAGAAGGCTCAGTGTGCATTTGTTATTAATAACTGTTTATTCTCTCGCTCTCTCTCTCACCGAACTTGCGTTTGAAGCTCGGGAGACAGCAAGACACGCAATGAGGGACAGGTCGGAGAAATGTTGTCTAACTTTCTTTGCTTCCCCACTGTCCTCAGTCGGCGATTGTGCCACGTTAAAAAATAGTTGTCCGTTTCTGTTTCATTTATAGAAAAAATGTGCGAGCGGCTCAAAAGTTTCATTTTTGCCTCATTGTGCTGGACAGGTGGTGCCATCCAGCGGGGTCCAGTTGAACCAAGCACGCCCGCCACCTCTGAGGTTATTCTAGTACACTATAGTTATGGCAGAATATTGCTCAATCATAGCCTCCTATATATGGCTCAATGGTCGTTGTTGCTGCTGTTGCTCTCGTTACTTCCGCTCTTTTGCTACTAGTGTCAGCGGCCGCGCAGTAGAGCCGGGCAGCGTTGTGCACGGCGCAACACTGACGTAAAAGTGTTCACTTCAGGCGGGCGATTTGAAGTGCGCTAGCACGATGCGGACCACCAAAGCTTGGTTTTATTTCAAAGTAATATAACTTCTATGGCGCAAAGGTAACACTACGAGGTTTCCGGACCACTATTTCAGCAGTCAATATCGATTTAATATTTGCCTTAGTGTCCCTTTGAGCCACCCATTCATTATAAAAATTCATATGGTGCAATGCCTTGTGCAATTCCACACTTCTGCTATGCAGTGTTTGCATAAATGATAAAATGAGTCCATTCGACATTGCACTTTTACAGGGCCACTTTCTGAAGCAGTTTTGAGCACTGACGTGTTGCTCTGCTAGAACACCTGCCAACAATAAAAGAATGCCGTTATTTAATTGCAGTTTCAACCCTCGTTTTCATCCTTGCAATGCACGATAGCTGTGATGGACAGCGTTGCCACAAAAATCAGTTGCTGTAACGAGCTGATAACAACACAAGACACAGGAAAAGTGATTTTTGCATAAAGCTTTGGCGTATTTATTAATACTCCAAAAAAATGTGCTTTTTACATGGCTGAGTGCACGGCAGCAATGACCAGGGCGTTGCACTTTACACGGTTGAAAACACCCACACATTGCACTATAAGAAAATTCGACACACCAGCCATATTAGAACAAGTAGATGGCACCTTTTAGACACCCTCCTTGGAGATGATATATAACACACACACATTATACACTCACATCGAGGCGCTACCCCTCTACCAGACAGGTTAGCCAAGTGCATCAGTATACATATATATATATATTTGATTCTATCTCACTTAAGAAATTCATGCGCCATCAAGACAAATAAAAAAGATCATATTTACACACCAATTTACATGATCACAGGCTCTCAGCATTTAAATAATACCAGCACCAATACAAACGAGCATATCACGTTCAAAGTACATTCCGACGCACAGATGACATCACTCGCAGTGCGCGTTAAAACACAAAGTCACACGTAAAGCGCCACAAGTTAAAAGTAAAAATGTAGTCTTTGCATGCACGCACACACAAATAAAAGGCAGTAAATGAGTGTACTGGCGGCTCCTTGCCTCTTTGGAACGCCTGTGTGTAAACCCACAGGGGCGATATTTCATGGGAATAAATATCCCCCTTACAGTTATTATGTGTGCCAGTTTGTAGTTGCATGTCATTTTTTAATGACGTACGTTGACTCAGTCATTAGTTAGTAATAACTATAGTTCCATTAGGTACCACTTGCAAGAGAACAATACGTGCAACATTTTTTTTCTTTACACTAGAGTGCAGGGGGCACTCCGCAATGGCCAACAGTCAATACTGAGCTAATTTTCCAAGGAAATACATGATAACAACAGGCAAAGGTCTGTGCAAAGGGCAAGGAAGCTGTTTCTAAGAGAGTCAAAGCTACGACATAAGCGTTCTTTGTGTTCATTAATATTACAAACTGTTTGTAGCACTTGCAAGCTCGATGACATACTTCCAGAAGAAATCTGGGGTGTACGTAGTATATTATATATTCTCACTTTGTGGGCCCAAGCATTCACTACCGAGGTTTCATTTTGCAGGCATTGCAGCACGTGATTTTCGTACACCCTCACGTTCCAAGCTTTCGTTGTAGAGAGAATGAACCTTCTCCTGAAATGCAAACAAACTGTGGGTATAATAGCAGCTTCTAAAAGAAGCAGTGAAAGCTACGAACGTGTATGGTGAAATTCCTGCTTGCTTAATGCTGGAAAGAGTTCGCAACTAGGAGCACAGTGCGTGTAGAGGCCAATGTCAGCATAATCGCCAAGCCACACTAGGATGTAAAGGGCAGAATTCAAAGGACCCTGGGATGCAGTACAACGAGCCTTTTCTTTTTGTGCTGCTTGCATTTGGAGTAATGGACTCACTAGCCTAATTACAAGGAGCTGTATTCTCACACAGGGACAAGGCCACAGGAATAAAATAAGTGTCACGATAATATCCCTTTTGACACAAAAACCTCCACTTCACCAAAGAACCTCTCCTTTCAGTTATCCAGCTATGAGCGAGACTACACTAACCATTGGTCTGTACGAAAAACCTCACATTGAGAAAGCTGTCAAAGTGTTTAACGCATATTGAACATTCACTTCACGGGCTTGTACAAGCGTAATGCCTAAGCACGCACCCTAATGCCTCAGGTTTTTTTCTCCCAGTAGCTGAAAAGCAGTGCAAGTTGCGTTCCCATATACGCAGTACAAGCTGCAGAAAGTATGGCACTGTGAATAGTGTGACCGCTGGCCACTGGGTTGCGTACAATGCTGCCACCAGAATAAATGTCCGTAACGTTTCCCTAAGGCTCAAGAAAGCACTGGGCGTATGACGTACCGCAGTCTGTGGACTACGAAAACAGTAGAGTTGCCGATCTTATTAAAAGGACGAGTTGCACTGTCTTTCAGATGTCGTGAAAGAAGCCCCAAGAGTGGCAATTGTCCGGTGGTGCAGTGCATCGGGCCTATAAAAAGCTTCCGCTGGTGAATGTATAAGCCTGCCAGCCATAGAAATAGGAGCAAGACCACTTGCGCTGAAGTAGACGAATGGTGAAGGAGCCCAAAGACTTGTGATCGGAACCCAACTACAACGTGTGAATGCTAAGAGACCAATGTGAATTTGCCAGAAACCGCAGGTGAAACACCAGCTCCACAGCGTCACACCTGATGCAGAGACCAGCAACACCGAACAGTGATGAGGGGTCTTGAGAAAGCCGGAAAACTCCGCCCTTGATTAAACTTCTCCAACATGCAGCAGAGGAACAGCGATTTTCGTAACATTGAATATCAAGTCGGCATGCGAAAGTTGCAGGAAATACTGGCTAGAGTGTCCCGTGCTTTGAACACTCAAATGAGGCCTGTGCATTCCTGACACAGCAGTGTGTTGGAACATTTGGTTTACGTTAGTCAAAACTGCAGGTAAGAAAACTCTGATAATGCTCAAACTGGCACAAATATTTCCTGCACTCTGGCGACGTTGTTTAAATGGGCATTTTAGCTAAAGTACTGCAATTCGGTGACTGAAATTAATCTAAACATGTCTTTTGACCGATCAAAAATTATTGAATATGTCTTAATAGGAGAGCCACTATGACATACATAATGAAAGGAATAAATTTGTGGCATTGTACTTCGCTCTACGAAACAGAAACAGATTTGACTCCTAAGACTCGTTTTACACAAAAATTGGCTAAATGTATAAAGCGTGTAGTGTGTAAGTCTGCGGCTCTGCATGAAAAAGGTGAACTTTAGATATCTGTGGATTATGTCCAATAGACAGTCTGCAAAAGGGTGTGCAATTAAATGCATGGTATGACATTGAACTTTTCTATAGTGCGCCTTCTAAAGTGAACTGCTAGAGTTGCCATACAGCATTTCTTACATTTGTGCAAAGTCAAACGGTCTTTATGAAGAATGCTGCTCTTTTATTCGTTGAGGTTTAACCAGTAATCGGCACGTGTCAGATTAGTGTATAGAGAGCTGTAGCACTGACATCGCCTCTCAATTTCTATGCCAAGACCAGTGTGTTCTGCCATAACAGTTCTGTTACTTTTATAAGCACATGCACTGTTACGACAGGCGACTTGCAACAATGTCTTTTGTAACATTTTCTCTGCAAGTTGTACGTCTGTGAGCACATTTCACTTCGGTAGTCGTAAGAGTGTTGTTTTTTTCTGGAACTTTCTGTACATGTTTTTAAACTATGTGTTGCTTTGCCCAGCATAGTGTGCCAATGAATGTGAACTGTCTTGTTACAAATTTCGTTACAGACTGCTTGTATTGCTTTAATGTTGCATTGACCGTAATTATATTAGGCAGAACAAAACCAGTTCCCACATCAAAGAACTCTCACAAGAAGGCAATGTCGCATGATCCATTGATTTCTGGTTCCACTGTTTGGTGCACGATTTTCTTTCTCTTGCTCATATCTCTCATCTAACGAGCAGCGACGTGCGAAAAACAAGACAAGTTAACCGGCGAACTTTAGGTCTTTTCGAAACGGGCGCTTACAAAACTTTCACAACTCAAGTGTCAATACGTATCACGGCTCCAACAGCCCGATTTCCTGGATCATCGAGCAACAAGGTTGCAACGGAACACAATGGTGTCTCCTTAGGCCAAGAATCAGTCAATTCACCTGAACTTTACGAACTTGTTCAGGTGGTGCCTAACTACCCAGAAACCGAGGCCCACGTTAGAAAGCCCACCTGTAGGCCACAACCCAGCAGTTCAGCCAGGGAAAAAGAGATCCGACATTTAATTTTGCGGGCATTGCAAGCGGCGATTTTCATGCACTCTCACTTTCCAACTGGTGAAGTGCGGCGCAATTCAAATGGTGCCAAAGTTGTTTCCTTCTTCAGCATCAACAGAAGGCAATGCAAATGGGCTGCAAACTAACAACAACCTTTAAAAGTTGCACACACAAGAAGGGCTGGGTGGCGATGCATACTATCAGAATCTTAGATTGCACAATGGTGTACGACAAAGCGTTACAACTAGGCAAGACAGATACAACTCAGGCACGTGTCAAACAAGCTTTGGTCCCACACTGCACGATACCATACTTAAAGCTAGCTCAGCCAAAACTGATTAAACGTCATCCGCGTTTCAGCAGTTGCAATTTTACTGAACGCTCGCTCAGCTCGCCAATGTTAGCCAAAAAATGTAGAAGCAAGTGGGAAAGGTGTGATCGAAAACTGTCAACACCACAGTACCTCAAGATAGCCGTGTGTGCAAACAGGCTTAAGCATCAGGTTACTGCAAGGTTTAGCAGCCACAGGTAAGAACAGCCGATATGCCAAGTAAAGCTGCTTTCAAGGTTCATGTGCAGTAGACCCAGTGTTTGCAACATCGACGTCTACTGCTTCTTGCTTGTTAAACAAACAGGTGATAGTGGCATTAGTTGGGCCGAAATTTCTCGAGAAGACCATCTACCTGCCTGTGGTGTCACTGCAAGAGTTGCTTTAACTTACAAATTCCTTTTTAATAGACTTGCATAACATCGTGGCATTAAGGAACAGTTCACTACAGGCTTCCAAAGATAGAATTTTATGTGGAGGTTACGGCCAATGTTGAAAATGAAAGAGACTAGCACTCTCAACTAAAAACAATAAAATGTGCACTTTTATTTCAGCAACCGTAGTTCATAAAAGATCCCTTGTTCAAAAGGAATCAAGGAACATAATCTCTACAGTGTCCTGTATATTGTGCGCATGTGGCTGCTTGCAGTAGTGATTGAATGTCTCTGTTTCATTGTTGCAAAGTAGCAGCGACAGCCGAGACCTTACTTATGAAGAGCGTCGTGAAACGCCCTGCTTAAATAAAAAAAAGAAAGTTTGTCTGTGGCAGTCAAGGGCACATTTCAAGGCTGACACACCTCAAATGACGAGTCAAATAATTAAAAACCTGTTAAAAACTAAGGTGCCCATGAACAAAGCCGGGCGTGTCGCACAGTCCCAAGAGGGGCGACACCCATCCAGTCATGATGCCCACAGATTGTGGCAGCCACCTCAACCTTGCAGCACCCTAGACCTCGTGGCTGTGGCAAGCGCCGTGTCAATGCTGCGGAGTGAAGTAATCGCATTCGTGAACGGCGTGGCGGTTTACGAATGCGGCTCTCAGACTGCAGCTTTGTGCGGGGAAATGTCAGGAAGGCCGCAGAGTTGCCGGGTGAATCCATCAGCTGGGCGTGGCAGCGGTCCTCGGGCGTGATGTCCGTGGCGACGTACGTAGTGACGCCGACTTCTTGCGGAGCTCGCGGGTGGTTGCCCGCTTTTGCTGCGGAACTGCAGGTCGAACAAGCGGTTTGGCAGTGCAGTTTGCGGTCAGCCGATGGAAAATGGCATTAGCCACCCATATGGACGGAGAAAAGAGCTTGAGAGGATACCTGAAAGAGCCCAACAGGTGGCAGCGTATGGTCACAACGAGGTAGAGAACAGAACAATGTGGCCATCTTGACAAAAAATGCGGCAGGAATAGAAACTTGCTATACTAGGAGATTATAAAATTTGCGGGTATAAAGTGACAGCAACAAGCACAGGGCTGAGTTGACTGGCGGAACATGGAAAAGGCCTTTGTCCTGCAAATGTAGTCGGGCTGATGATGTTGATACTAAGAGACCCATAAACTGTCACACACTCTAGCTGGAGACAAACCAAATAAGTTTGCTCTACGAAATTCATACATTAGTCAAATTGATGGAGACTAGGTCGTTAAATTCAATTTTAGAGTACATGCAGACTAAAAAGAGCCACACTAATGTTACAGAAAGGAACGAAACTGAACAGCATACTTTATCTTGTTTGTCTGTGATAATGCTAATTAGATTATGTTTAAATAGGCATGCCATATTCCAAAATCAAGATCCTGTTATTCAGCACAAGCACACACATTTAATCAATCCAATACTGAGAATATTTGCATTGTAGGTACTCCCGTCAACGCTGACAATGTGTGTCAAAATTTAGGCATGCAAGTGCTGCCTGCACAGTACTCGCAGATTGAAACACGGTATCACTTTATTTAGTGCAACGATTTTTATGAGGAATCGCTCGGGACAACCATATCATGTTGCCGCGAATCTGGCCACTAAAGATAATGTTTGCTGCAATGCAAGTCTCAGAATGAAAATTGCGCTGATATGGCTCAATCTGTAGATCCTGGAAACTAAAGTGTGAGCATTAACTTAGGAACTTTTACATTTCAAACTTCAAGTACTGTACCAGCAGCAACTGTGCCATTTATTTCAATTTAGTTACATCATCCCAACATTACACCAACCTGGCCGCTGCTGCATACTTTTCAGAGTTTTGTTCACGACTGCTTTCATGCCAATGTTCCTGCCATGTGAATACACTACTTGAAGTGAAAAACCTGTCTGAAGCATATGCAACATCCATGACGATGAATACAGTGTTTTGTGGTCCAGGAACCATGCATGGCCGAAGAGAATTGCATCGGAGTTTTGCAACAGCCTTGCGTACATGACTGATTCGAGTTGTCGGTTCTTTCGCACATGCAGATGCGTCAAATGCAAGGTACTCTAGAGCACACACACTAGTGAAGGTAGAGCTTTAGAAAGGGATTAGTAGCAAGACTCACAAGCTATTGTGTTGCTCCCATACTCCAGCTATTGGGCACAAAAACAAGAGAAAAATGCAAAAGAAAGTGAAAAATTGGGGCTGAAGTCTTGTAAGAATACATAGGCCTGATGGGTACAAAAATATTATGAGCGTACCCAAAAGGTTCACATTCCATACATACATGGTGGCAAAAAACATAAACTTCATTTGACATTCTTTTGTACTTTGGCTGGCATTTGGAAGAACACGTGGACAGTACAAAAGAGTGGGTAGGCTTGGGCTGAATTAAAGCACACAAAGCCTGCTTGGTACGCTAGAATTGCCAGCATACCCAACAGCCTCGCATTTCATGCATGTGCCGTGGAACAATGCAACATAATCACATATGCAAAGCTCTGCATACCCTCTACCTCATGAAGTGTTCTTTCGTTTGTTGATGCAGCGCCGAAAGGCGAAGGCACTCTGCTGTTCCACTGTACTCTGGCAGGCAGACAGATGAATGCAAGGAGTGTGCAAAAGAATGAGAAAGCTCGGGGTTGAAGTCATATTAGGGCATGCAAAGCCTGCTGTGTACGCAAGAATCGCGAGAGCACACACAAGGAGCTTGCATTTCGTGCATAAGCAGCAGTGACAACTCCTGGAACGATTTCGTACGTAACGCTCGGCATACCTTGTTCCACTTTGTGTGAATGGCAGGCAGTATGCGAACATGCCGTTTGTAGGACGTGTACTTTATTTCTGTCACTTAACATGAGTATGCAACACGATAGCGTACGACACACACAAAGTGGCAACGAAGGCCAACGCAAAGCTTTGTGTGTGTCCTATCCTGGAACTTTCCAAGAGGCAGTTTCAGAACAGGGTACACAAAGCTTTGCATTAGTGTTCGTTGCCACTGTGCATGCGTCATGCCATATCCTGCGTGGTACCCACGTTATGTGATGAAGTCTCGGCGTAGCCTGTTGGGTAGATGTAATGGTAAAGAAACAATCGCTGTATATGTGTGTGGGAGATATGCATGCCACATCCGAAGAACTCTAATCCGCCTGCTTACCTAGTGGTTCCAGTGGCGGGCGTCACCCCGGAGGCGCTCAGGATGAAGAGCGGGAACAGTACCGAGAAGAATGAGCCGCTCAGGAGGTAGGACTCGAACCAGGACGTGATGACCGCTAGCGGGAGTCCGAACCCGACAAAGTACGGCCAGTTCTCCTCGATGAACGAGAGCCTTCGGTGCAGTTCCCAGCCGCGGCTGAACCAGACGTACTCGAAGGCGTAGAGCGAGTTCAGCATGCTCAGGTGCACCAGGCTGACGAGCTCGCTCACCCTCCCGACCGGCAGGGCGCCCACGATCAGCGACTGGATGAGGAACAGCGTCTGAACGAGAACGCTGAACAAAATGTCCGACAGGATGCGGCTCACGCTGGGCAGGAACCGCTGGCGACCGCCGGTGGTGTAGCGGAACGCAATGTCCGCAATGTCCTGGAACCAGAGGCAGTTCACTACTTTGCTCATCAGGAAGAGCGGCAGCACCCAGAGGGCTTGGAAGGTGCACACGAGCAGGGGATGCAACCCGCTCCAAATGGTGTTCGCCGATGACTCCTCGGTGTCGCCGAAGAGAGAGACTATGAGAGACAGAACGGTCGGGAGCAGAAACTTGTAGAAGACGAGCACGCTGCACATGAAGACGCCGCCGTTCAGACAACAGCACTGAAATATGCGGTATATTAGCAGCGGCTCTTCGCCCCTCCGTTTCGGGGTCGACGGGGGTGTAGCAGGTGCATTTTGCAGCTGAAGTTCAGCTGATGACAAAGAAGCTCCCGAGGATGGACTAGCCTGCAGGACCGCGGCCCTACGTAGGGCCAGCGTCGTCGTGGACTGCGCATTAGCGGATTTCCGCGCTGCACTCTTGTTTTGCTCGGCTTGCAGGGTTACGACGACACCGATACCTACGATGGAATCGTAAACACCGCGCACGAAACTCCCCACAGCGTACCTGAACTGCTCCATCACTCGAAACTCTCCCCCTCCCCTTGTTGTGCGTCTCCCGTGTGCGACGTGACTCGAGGAGGAGAAAAAAAAAAACACGTCGTTGTTGTCTCCTCGCTCAGCTGACTTGTGTAACGAAATGCGGCGAAGGCGTACTTTGAAGTTACGAGGAAAAACGGGCACTTACGATCGGTCCTTAGCTTGCACATTCTCGCGTAGCCAGTCACACGTTCCGATTAGGAGCGGACAAAATATACACGTGATTTCGCGGGATGAAAAAGCAACACACACGATCACAGTCACACTTGCAACACTCACACACGCCACTCGGTTACCAGGGTCCGCACATTGCTTTGTCTATGTTTCCATTGTTAGAGTCCTTGTAGGTGGCGCTTTAAAACGCTTTCATTTTAGATAAGCCTTATCTCTGTTTGTCGCTTTTATCTTTATGCCCACGTGAATATCTAAGCACAGTCATTCTTTTTGGCGTTTATTGTTTTCTTTCTCGCCTTATTCGACATCGAAACAAGAACCGAAACTGACACGGGGCTGCAAGTTTTATCAGTTTGTTTGGCAATTCCTGATAAGTGCGACGTTCTATTGACGCTGAAGCGCTTTCAGTAGAAGAAAGTTAAGCGAAATGAGCTGTATATTTGTTAGAACTTATTCGTTGTTAATTGTTCTCTTGATGATACAGGCCAGCGAACAGAGAAACGTACTAGTTATTTTGGTAAGTACAGAACACGCAGTTGCAATTAATGATTTTTGATTGAATGCCGACTGTAAGATTACGCCCACAGCTGAAACGCTTTGATTGCTATTGATCGAAGATTGCAAGATTTGTGGTGCGCTAGAAACCCAGGCTATTTGGCGAACATGCCTTTATTTTATTATAAGCATGTTGATCTAATTGGCAGAATCGATTACTCTTTAATATATCACCATTCATATTGCACGAGTGCTTATCAAATCTGGCTTTAATTGCCTCTGTGTTGGGAGAAATCAACTCAGGTATAGATAGATCTTCCAGCTCGTGTAGGAAAAAAAATTAATGAATTGAGCGTGTAAATTTTGATCACTTCCATGCTGAAAGAATGGTCAATAGCGTCTTCTTTTCTTTTATTAATTCGTCGCGCGCCCACTTAACGATCGCCGGCACGAAGAAACGAGCGAAAAAAAAACTAAAAACGAAGCTTGGAGAATTGTCGGCATCATGGTCTATGTAAACCTGGATTCGCACTCGGCTGCGTACGCATAATTATGTTACAGTGTACACTTCTAGTACACTCTAATCATGTGCCTTTGCGCGCATATAGATCATGGGTTTTTGTTTGCTTGCAAGTTCGATGGCGCAGACGCAGCAGATAGCGACACCGCCGTGCATTTTTCGCACTACTAACTCACCCATCATCGTGGCCTCCGTGATTTCGCGTACGAAAGCTGCGCCCATTTCTTACGCGGAATCAAGGAGGCATTGACGACGTTTTGCAGGTCGCAGTTACACGTATCAGTAAAAATGAGCTGTATACCGTTAATTGGAGCGAAAAGTTAAAATGGAGAGTTTCACTCAAATTCTTTGAAATTATTCGCTTCGCATGACGTCATAACCTTGATGTTTTCGCGCTAAATTCAAAAATAGATTTTGTTTTGCTCCCAAAATCACAAGATGAAGCCCGATTTCAAAATGTTCAAGAAATGCTATATACACTACACAATACCACAATACACACAATACCACAATATACAATATACCACAATATACAATATACACAATACCAGCCCAACGCGACTGATTCTGTTGTATATCTTTGGTGTACCTTGGAGACCGAAGCAAGGTGTGCTAAAGCACACCAGTGATACTGTGACACACGAGCTCCATCCGACTCGTATGCATGTCTTTTAGCTGACGATGGAGGATTCGAAACGGGTGTCTACAACAACACCGTCTGCAAGACACCAAATCTCGTCAAGCTTGCTGAACAGGGTGTCGTGTTCCAAAAGGCTTTCACTGCTGTGAGCAGTTGCTCGCCCAGCAGGTCATGCCTGCTCACCGGTCTTCCGACGCACCAGAATGGAATGTATGGCCTTCACCAAGGCGTGCACGCCTTCCAGTCCTTCCAAGAGGTCAAGTCTCTGCCCTTGCTTTTGTCAGAACGCGGCATTCGGACCGGTGAGTGTGGTTGAATGCGCTTGCACCAAACTTGGCGAAACCTCAAAAACACTCATTAAAATAATTCTGAGAATTTAAATGCACTGGGAGTAGGACACACACTCAAGTACTTTCTACTGGATGTCTCCTTGCCAGCAAATGCATTAAATGCTTTTTTAATAACTGTTTAATCAAGCATTCTGTTCACTAGAACACGACAGAGAGAAGCACCTGCCAGTTCGCCGTAGGACATTAGCCAAGAAGTGCAAGCCGGTTTTCGGTGAGACAAATGTGTAAAGGGAATCAGACCAAAGGGCACGTGAAATCTTGGAAGCTTCATGGATAGCGAGACTTAAATAAGATAGGTGCATCAGTGAACCAGTCATTGTATCTCTTCAAGAATATATAGGGACCTCGGTGGGTGAATGTACTGTTGTCACATGGCCGTGAATGTTACTGTGCAAACTCATTGTTCCTGGAGGCAATTTTCTGTGGTTTCATTAAATCACACGCTACAGTACTATGAGTTGGTTCTGACCTATACTCTGGTGTCTCCAGTCTAGCTTAATTTAAGTTCTCAAAATAATTTCTCACCTACTAGCCCCCAATACGAGCTTATTCATTTTGTTGAAATAAGTATTTTTAAGTACTGATGCTTTGGTTGATTAAGTACTGATGCTCCAGTTGAATTCATGTTTACTCAACAGATCACAATTTATCGTAATTAAACATAACACATAAATGTCTCTTTATGTGTGCATGATTGTGTCATTTTTTTTCACCGCTTCATTAAATGTCATAGCTCACCAACTAGCCCATCAATACATACCAAGTAACCCCTACTACTTGCCCAGCTAGTAAAAAAAATACAAACTTCCTTCTGCCAATACCTCTCTTCAGTGAGCACACCACACCTTCCCCTTCAAGTTACAAATGTGCTATTTTTGAAGGCTGTATATTACACAGTCTTGTATAAAAGTGACAGGGTAACATTGAGGCCACCAATGTTTTGCATGTCAGTGATGTCGCCGACAGCATATACCCTTTCCTTTCTCACTTCTATCATTACAGGCATTATTGGAAAAAAACACGTAGGCCCCGAAGAGGTGTACCCTTTCGACTTTGCACACACCGAAGAAAACAACTCTATTCTACAAGTCGGACGGAACATCACGAAAATTAAACATCTTGTGCGAAAGTTCCTTTCCACCAATGACTCCAGGTAAAATGAAGAGAAAAGAGAGCATGTAATCCATCGGATAAATATTCAAAATATTCAATAGACAACAAATAGCCTTAGCTATTCAGTTTTGAAATTCACATGAAATTTTCAAAACTCAGTTTGTGCTTCTATAATAGCAGATATGACGTACACTCACAGGATCGCAGACAGGAGTGAGATTTGCACAAGTGAGACATATGTAGTTTCCTTGCAAACTTTTACTGTATTGTTATTCATGCACCTGCCTAGACTTCATTGCAGAAGGAGATGGCAAATAATGAAAGTACTTGACAGCACTGATGTGGTAAAGATGTCGACAACAGCGCAATGAGCAATTAGGAACTGATCCTTATTCCAAGATCAGCACACATTTTTATGTACAAACTTCTTCCGTAGCATCATCGCGTTACAATGAGTAATGAATCTGCTAAATTCGGGATACTGATTGCCTGTGACAGTATTGTAGAAGTTTCCGTTATGAAGTCATAATAAAGTAACTGTAATTAAATAAAACAATGGAAGCATGAACGATAGCATGCATAATTGGGCTAGTTAATACTTGTTGATATGAGATAGAATATGGAAACATGTGCATGGGGCAGTGATCCGTGACATTACTAGACAATGAGTTTGCTCTTTCAGATATACGAAAAATCTGTCACATAGTATTTAGTTTTGCTGCCATTGAGTGTTGGATAACAGTGTCCTTAATAACAGTGAACATAGCGAGTACTAGAAGAAGAAAAAAAAATCAGCCACGGCGCATAGCAAGAGGATCTTGTTTTTTTTTCTGCTGGAATGAATGGCAGCGTTGAGACACGCTGCTCTATCTTTTCAGGCGTATTGTTCTGAAGACCCGGTTCACTTTATAACGAAGTCTTCAGATTTCACAAGTGTCAAAGCCTCTCAACAGAGTGGGTACAAACAAGGAGTTGCCATTGTAGAACACTTGTGCAGTCAATTAAAAAAAATTGTGGCAGTTCATAGGTGGCACACTGCCTCATATTGCTTCGTCATCGTTATACGCACCAGAGAAGTATTCACGGAAATGCATCTTTTCAGGCCGTTTTTCCTCTACGTCGCTTTCCACGACCCCCACCGGTGTGGTCACACCCACCTTCAGTACAGGCGCGTTTTGCGAAAAGTTTGGCGATGGCTCCCCGGGCATGGGTCGGATACCTGACTGGACACCACAGCCCTACGACCCTAGTCAAGTCGTTGTGCCCCCATTCGTTCCCGACACCCCTGCAGCACGAGAGGACATCGCAGCTCAGTATACAACTGTTGGGCGGTTGGACCAAGGCGAAGACATCTTTCCCACAGTGTTTAAAGAGACGATATAGTCCCATTTCACGATGACTGTATAAAAAAAATTGAGGAAGTTATAAAATTGCAAATCTGTAGTTCTTGGGCTGGGTTACACGGAAGGAGCAGGCATTAGTGCTGTAAGAAAGTGACACATGCAATTTACTAAAGTGAAATTGACGTGCAATTGACTGGGAATAATCAGATGAACTGAGATTGGTGCCCAGCACCTCCACCACGCATGACTACTCGGTTGCAGCGATGTTTATTTGGAAGTGCGCTCGGGAGCAAACAAGTGCCACAGATTCAGTGATGAAGCGTACGCCCCAAAACAATGATGATGATCAGCCAAAATAGATGAAGTGCATAATAGATGCCTACAATATCATTAAGTTTTGTTAACTCATTCCTTCATGACAAATGGTTGCAGCAGATGTCATGTTTTAGTGTTCATGCAGCAAAGCCTGACAGGCTTGCAAACGTATCAATTTATGAAAAGTCATTCGCACAAGTTTTTGTTTATGCAAATGCTATTCACAAATAAAAGTACAGGACACCAAGAAAAGCACTATGCTGATGCACATGTGACGGCCACCATGTTCTCTTGTAATGCATATATAATCTCAAAAAGAATGCACCTTTAGTATTGTCTTCCTCAAGGCTAGGACAGTAGCAGCTCTGTTCTAGCTTTAGCTAACCGAAGTCATTAATGTAGACGGCATCTATCGGTCATTGTAAGTCGACACAAATTTAATAGAATATGTCTGCGTCTAGTGAAGGCTGATTTTTCTGTTCAAATGCGTGTAAAATGCACAAATTATAGTGGAAGAAGTAGTGCACCTTATGATGCAAGCGATGTTTGCCCAGCTGACAAGACATGAACTTCAGTCACTAAAAACACACGCGCAAAAAAAGAACAAGCAAGAATGTTACTGGTTTACTACTCAGTAAAAAATATAAAAAATAAATAAAAAACAAAGGTACAAAAATTCTTAAAAAGATCTTTGCTAGAAATCTATAAATGACGATGCATTTGTTCAATGCTTGCATGAAATAGTCAATGCTTGCATGAAATTTAGAAGAAAACATTAAGAAGATTTATATCAATTTTGTCAGCTTTCCACCACCTATTAGATGCGATTCTCAGTATTTGTAGCACGTTTCGATTGGAGAATTGAAAACTTTATTCCATTCTTTGAAATTTCCTGACCTTTGACAACATTCCTATTAAACCTCCATACAAGTTCACAGTATTTGCTCAATTCACTTTCTGAAAATTTTTGCAGGATTACTGAAGTAGTCAGAAGTAAAGAAAGGTTGCATACGTGACATTCCGATACTTGAACACTTGACAAGCTCGTGCATAATCTTTTGCCAATTTTGTCCATAGCAAGCAATATATCACACGCAAGTGCATATGAGCATTAATTAAAGCAGCATACTAACAAGATATAATGGTGATGGAAGTTTGGCTCATCTGCTACTCATTATTACACTGGTGCAACTTGCTGCGTTTCCACAGATAGCAATGATGCCAGAATGTTATCTCGTGTTACGCAGGGGTGGGCCTCGTGTTGGCAGAGTTGGAGGCTGCTGGCTTCAGTGATAACACTCTCGTTAT
This sequence comes from Rhipicephalus microplus, assembly GCF_013339725.1. Taxonomy (NCBI): domain Eukaryota; kingdom Metazoa; phylum Arthropoda; class Arachnida; order Ixodida; family Ixodidae; genus Rhipicephalus; species Rhipicephalus microplus. Next base: position 128,144,505 of record NC_051174.1, read on the forward strand.
CTACTCTTCGGACAATGGAATTCCGTTTCCTAACGGACGGACCAACTTCTACGAGCCAGGGGTCCAGGAGCCCATGATAGTTCGCGACCCGGAAAAACCGGGATCTGCCGGCACGGTACGACTTTTCTGCTTTAGCACACTCTTGACGTCAATGCAGCTGAAGCGTTGTGGTTTCTCTGGTGAAATTTTGTTATCCAGTTTAAAGGGGCACTGCAACACTTTTTGAGAGTGGTCAGAAAACGGTGCCAATAAGTAGTGAAGGCTCCCGAAACATGCATGCCAACTATTATAGCGCAGCAAATGACAGGAATTTACAACAACTTGTCAGTCAGCTTAAAGTCGCTTTCTCTGCTCTTAACAAATGACGCTGCAGGCTCACAATTATCATGTTGCAGGCCTAGTATCAGCCATTGGCTGATTTGAGCATAAGGCAATATACTTGTCCACGAGTGTGTGCATAATCGCACAAAAAAAACTGCTCACGTGAATTGGGGAAAAAAAAGTGCTCTAGGTCACTAAGCACACAACGTATTTTCTTTCCCCGTGCCATCCCTCCCTGCTTACCTTCCAGAGATTTCATCGGCACAAGAAAAGAGAGAATGCAATTGCAGCATCTGATGAATCTTTTTTAACTCCACTCGTACTGAACAGATCCTAAAAATTTTAGCGGTGGTGAATTCGTGAGGCAATAAGCTCTTTTAGTGAATATTTTTCGTGGTTACTGAAAGAGGTGTTGTAGGACCCCTATAAGTAAGGATGCTTTTGGGAGAGCAAATACATAACTGCAATTAGTGGCGTCATTGACTCTGTATGCTATGTTTATTACTTGGTGTGATTTGTGCTGAAACTCATGCGACAGTATTCCTATAGTATGTCATAATTGTAATCTGATACGCATATTTGCGCTGTGAATGTCGTACGCTGCCGCTGCTAGAACACTTTTTAGCCACGAGGACAGTCTTGAATATTCTGGTGAAACGAACTTGGTTTAATTTATTGATTGAGTGCCACATCGCACAACCTAGCAAAACGTAACACGCTAGAAGTTATCGCACTCATACAAGTGACACATGTTCACGCTTCTAGCAAAAGTTAATTAAGTCATGGCAATTAGGCAAAGAATCAGGAGGAGGGAATCGACTGATGGTCTAATTTTTTATGAACGTAACCATATAAACAGATCAGGTAAAGATTGAGAAAGTTATTTGCACTTAATTAGAGTACCTGTATGATTAGGGGAAATGAAAATGAATGAAAAAGGAACTTTCTGATGGTGCGACACAAATCCACAACCTCCACACTATGTGTGAAATGCACTGCCTCTTGCAATGCAGAAGTGGTTGCTTCCTTGTTGCTTTCTCTGCGCGTGCATGCATCTCTGCGAATACTGCAAGTGGAAAACAGGAGAAGGCAAACCCACGAGAGGGAGACGAACAGTTAGGAGGGCCGATAAGGCTAAAAAGTTTGCAGGTATAACGTGGCAGCAAAAAGCACAAGACTAGGTTGATTGGCGGATCATGGGAGAGGCCTCTGTGCTGCAGCGGGCGTAGTCAGGCTGATGATGATGACGATTTTAAGTCCTACTCAAAACCGAACTATCTGTATCACAACAATGAAGTGCTTTCGCTCACAGTGTGATACTCCTGTTCTTCGACATTCCGCAGCGTTCCGACGCACTGGTCAGCCTTCTCGACATCGTGCCCACCGTGCTCGAGTGGTTCTCCATTCCCGTTCCGCAGTACACCATCTTCAAGAAGCCGGTCACGTTCACGGGTTCTTCACTGCTGCCACTGCTGGCGCAGCAAAAATTGGCGACGTCGCGAGATTTCATCTACGCAAGCCACAACCTCCACGAGATCACCATGTACTACCCTTCAAGGATGGTCCGTACCCCGAACATGAAGCTCATCCACAACCTTAACAACAAGATGCCGTTCCCAATAGACCAGGACTTCTACGTCTCTCCCACATTCCAGGACTTGCTGAACCGAACGAAGCACGGAGAACCGCTCCGCTGGAGCAAGACGCTCGACGGCTACTACTACAGGGATGAGTGGGAGCTGTACGACTTGGACAGCGACCCGAACGAGCTGTACAACGTCGCCGCCAACGAGACCTATGCAACGGTCATTTCCGAGCTGAAGCAGCTGCTCTTTAAGTGGCAGCGGGCGACGAACGACCCCTGGATCTGCGCGCCGCATTCGGTTCTGGAAGACTCGGGCCTGTACAAACAGGATCCCAAGTGTCTCCCTCTCCTAAACGGACGGAGACTGACAACAGACCAGAAGGCGTGATAAGAGCCTGGTCGAAATTAAAGGACTGAATTATGATGACAAGTTCAAGCATCCTTTTCACAATCTCAGTAGCATCTATATATTTAAATTGCGTTAAATGCAGTGTTCTGAGTTGGCTCGGATGATAGGCACGTTAGAGCCAGACACACACAAGACACGACCGCATATGTGCGCATCGCAGTGATGGAAGTGACGTTTTACTTTTTGGAGCACACTTTTGAGCAGGAAAAGTACTGTTTTGGAGCCGACACTAAGTGTTTTCAGAGCGAAAAATAATGTTAGTTTGGAACAGCTATTGGTGTTTCAAGAGCAGAGACGAAATTCGCCATACACCCATTGGAGTTCAAAGCATCGTCAATGTATCTCATAAATATTAGTATTCATTATAAAATATACTTCGCAGACAAAAATCAATGTAAATTTCAAGAAGCAAATAATTGAAGAAATTGGCTGGTAGTCAAAAATGTACTGTGAAATGAGCTGTATAATCAAAATTCTAGTATTTCTAATAGAAATCAAATCAAACCAGTACAGCTGAGCCCCACATTTTAAAAGTAACCATATCTCCACATAACCTGCGAAATAAGCAGTAGATAATCGGTACGAGATAAAAGTAATCCTGCTCATTTTCACATTTTGCCACCCTAACCTGCAAGTCTAGCTGAAAAAAAAAAACAAAAACAAAACTGCCAAATGAGCTATATGCCTAATACGCCAGTTTTTGTCACACAAATAAGATCAGAGCCCAAAATGATGCACACTAGCAGCATACTGGGGTGATAGTATACAGATTCTTCTCAGTTTCTTTAGGACTTGGGTATGAGCTGGTTCAACAGCCAAAGTTTGTCATTTTCATTCTCTCAGTGCCATTTCGGCGTAGGTTTGGAGCAGCATTTCTCTTTTGGAGCAATTGGAGCAGCAGTTACATCACTGGCATCGCAAAACCAAGTTTTTTAAAATTTATTTTGACACACCCATCCCAGTCTCCCCTATGAGGGTAGCACCACTAGGCAGCTGACTGAACGCAGGTAAAACCACCATATTTAAAAGGACAAAATAAAAGAAAACAGAAAAAAGAGGCATATCATGCGGCGAAAGAACCTTAATTGACGCTGCGCTATGGTGTCATTCTGTTTGCTGCACGTAGTCTTACGCATCTATGTGTGTCATAATTAGTGCTCAAAATTAGAGTAGGTATATTATTATGCATCCACACTGTATTCTAGAAGTCGACTTTGAGAAGCAGTGCAGATGAAATTGGGCCATATCGAGCCGTGGGGCATGCGCAGAGAACAGTGTTCCGCGAACACAAAGCGCTGTTGTGCTCAGCTACTACTGCTTGCAGCACGCGTTACTTGTACAACTTTGTAGTTGTTGCAGGAAGGAAAACTGACAAATATTGCATCACAGAATTTTCCGAATAACTACTCCGCCATATAACACTCTGACTGGTAAGCTTTTCGTCGCACTAAAAAAAACAGGCACCACAAAAACTAATTGCTCGGGGAGATGAACAGCAGTTGTAGATGTGAGCAAACAGAACATGTGACAATTAGCAATTCATCCTTCCATTTATTACTGCACACGATGAGAAAAGGTTGAAGCAGACAGCAGTAGAAAAGCAGTAGTCCTGCATACTTCGGTAAACTATTATTCTGCAACGCCTAACACTAATGAGCAAGATACTGTTATTGCATTGCCAGTGGTTTTATCTGTTGGCACTTATCACTGCAATGGTGTACGCTGTAGCTGCAGAATAGTAGTGACTGTGTGCGCACTATCACACTCGGTTGGACATCACTTTGCATTCCAGGTGAGCAAACAAAATTTGAATTGCTTGTCGGACAAAAGCGTGCATACGCCAATACTGTGTTTATAGATTACACATTTCATCATTTTTCTTTTCCTATTTCAACTAGCACCCTCATCTCGTCTCTAATCCACTTATACACTTCTTCACGCTACACCCATTGCTCTGTTCCATCATCGTAATGCGTATTCTGCTTCAAGTATGCTACATGTGGAGCCGATTATAAATCTTACCGAACAAATATTATTTTACATCACCGCAAAAGATATTCTAAAATGTTGGGCTGCCAACACTAACACCAGGCAATGTGTATTCGTAAAACATGCTCAGTTGCCTTGCCAACGACGCCTGGAGTTCCACTCTCAAGTACAGTCTCCGACAAATATAAATAGAGCATAAGGTAGGCTAAAGGAAAATATTTAGCTTTAGGAATGATCAATAAACGGCACTACTTCCTGAATGCTCCTTTGAGTTTCGTTTAGAGGTTTAGCAGTTTTTCCTTCTCAGAAAGACAACTATTAAGTGAAATCTAGCAACAGGCATGGAGAGAAATTTCAACCGTTTTAAGTCTTGTTAGAGTAGACACGCAACCAAACTTTCGCAAAATGTTGCATTTTACTATAGCATCTCAAGGCAGTACTTTTCCCGGAATGTCTTTAGACCCCGCACTGCCGTACAAAGGGACGACCACGTCGTGTTGACAACATACTCCACAGGTGAATGCATGCATGCGAAATTCGTACAGGTGCACGCTGAATGCGTTATGCATTTGCATGCACAATTGTGAAAACATTGGAACTAGAATGCCTCTTTAGAACACCAACATTGAGTGTCCGGAGTTGTAAACATTTGACAGCTGAGGATACAATAAAACCAAGAGCACACTAGCAAAAATTGCATCGTAATCACAGAAAGCGGTGGAAGTGGGATGAAATGTTCTATGTATGAATACAACCAATGAGTGAATCTTCTCAGAAATGGGACGCAAATGACTACGCGCCAGATCTTGGCGCTGGCTTTCATGAATGTGATAGCGTGGGGCAACACTTTTAGAACCAGTGCAGTTTCGCAGCTCCACTCGCAAGCTGACGCATGGGTGTGACGTGTGAACACGGATGTGACGCAAATGCCACAGCGAGCCGAGACGCGCGAGTAGTAGCTGCTTGCGACGCATTTTTCCGTGCTCGCTTTCTCCGTACTTGTGTGTGATTTGCAAATGCGTGAGGCAAGGTGCAAGATGGAACCGCAGTGTCGCTAGTTCTTCCATCGGCGGTCGCGTCCACTTCAGAGAGCAAGCATCTATGGGGAGCTGAGAAACTAACCTGGTCCTAGAAACACGAGGCAGCTTCGACGGTGATGACAGGATGCTACTCCAAGGAACTTTGCTCCTAAAATATTTGGTGTGGCTCGGCTTCCGCAAATGCCAAAGACCAGCGGAGCTGGCGAAAGCCGCTCTACCTTAGTCCTTTTGCTAAACTTCAGCTTGGCTGGTCCTTGGTGTTTCTAATAGCACAGCCATGCCTAATTTTCTATTCACTGTGAGTAATGGCTAAGCAAATGGCATGTTGCTTCTTTTATTCCACTGCAAGAGACTGGGATCCCTGAAGTGAACAAGTGGGGAACGCAAACCTAGAAACATGGCTGAACATGCTCACGCGACTCTAAATTGCATTTTGCAAAAAACGTATTCCAGGCTAGCTTCAAACACATTTGCACTCCCACACCGTGGACTCCTCATCTCATTAGTCCATGACTCTACATGTCATACGAATATTCTAGTACTTTGATAGATAGAACATTAGTTTTCATATTTGGTTTGACACTTCTAAGTATTCAAAATGAACAAATAGAATCGTATTTGACTACATACAACACTCTTCAAAAGGTGGTTTATGGCAGCCAAGGGGCTGCTAAGCCATTAACTACCTACACAGAAAGAAAGTCTGCACTGCATTGAAGCCACATTATAAGGCTGTAGAGGTTGCTATCACCCCTGTAAAGTCGTTTGCACCTCGTGGTGCACACGTCTCGCAAATAATCTGCATTAAAAGTTAACAATCATTGAGCGGTAGGTGGCGCAGCAGTAGCGCCAGAAGTGACACCTGGCGGCAAGGCTGGGTAGCTCATTAATGGTTAACAACCATTGAGCAGTAGGTGGCGCAGCAGTAGCGCCAGAAGTGACACCTGGCGGCAAGGCTGGGTAGCGGCATAAGACACGAGTGGCTCTTAGTCGTGTGGTGGCGGGCAAGAATGGTAGTCTTTCATGGGCCCCTCGCGAGTCGAGCATTGGCAATGCCACCTCAACGTTTCCGTGTATTATATTGATTGGGTGTCCTACTGAGAATGTGTAAGGTGGTGTTTAGCGTATGGATCACTAGTGATGCATTTTATTTGGATGGCGTCGATGTAAAAGTACTTTAATAAATATTTTCATTTGGTTCGACCGTTTGTTCTAAGAACTGCGAGGAATTACGACATCCCACAAGGTTACAGCTACACATCACAGATGCGTTGATTACACAGTCACTTCGATACTTTTTTTTTATGTTTAAAAATGTGTCATACAGGCTTGCATGCGAAAGCACTAAAATTTTATGTATTGTACTACTTATAACCTGCACCTTATTAATAGTAAAACCTTGTCATTAATAGAATTTTATTTTTTTAAACTAAAAATGCTATTCACATATGTTCCAATTAAAAATATTGTGCAAATTTGATGTTTCACAAAAAGTATGCAACAAGTATAATATTCAGTTAAAAATTATTTGACGAAAGCACTATTTGCTTTGAGCTTTCTACATACGACTTGCCTATCCCTAACAATGACACATACTCAAGTATACTTGTGCAGGCAAGCCTCTCTACTGTCAAGATAGCAGCCACAATGTGGCCAGTATAGGAGAACCAAAAATGAAGTCCACACATTAATTTATCAATTCAAAGAATTTTAATATTTCTAAGTTTTTTAACTTAACCAACAGAAATGGACAAGCCTTTTTTTCCGCAGCTCTGACAAGTGCCACTATTGCACAGGTGGTCGCCGCCGCACTTGTTTGTTCCCTTCGAACACTGTTCCACTGGGATGCCTCCTCTCTCAATTAAAAAAAAAAGTTCTTTGCTTCCCGAAAGTTCCACACTCGGCTGTTTGTTCTTTGACAGCGGATGTCGCCACACAACGATAACGCACGTCTTCTCCGTCGATGCACTCTTGACGAAAACACTGTGTTTCTGCACAACGTTGCGCGATATCGGCGGCGCTCCTTAAATCTAGGACAACTTGGTGGTCATGCGACCGGCTGACAATTCAGTTTACGTTTTCCCCGAGACACTTGCACGCCTAACCTTTGCACACCTCCGAGAAAAAGAAAAGAAAGACTTTCCTGGGTTGCGACTACACGAACAATATCCCACCAAGTCGGACATCGTAAAAAAAGTTCACCAGAAACTGCACCTTCCGTGCATGTGACTACTCGGGTTTAATGGGGACAAAAAAAAAAGTTCGAAGAGGCAAGGCAGGCATAGGTGCGAGTGCCCCTCGGACTAACCATTCTTCAGAGCTTAACACGACCTACTAAGACTAGCTGCACCTCCAACATGCGAGCGACCGACCGAGTTGACAAAACGATGGGAGGTTACCACTTGTAGCCATGTAGCATGTAGCACATCACTCTAACCATCCGAACAGGAACTGGGGGTGGCAGCTGTGTTGTTCTAGAAAGCTTGTCTACTGCGGACAATCGAGCGAGCAAGAGAAAGGGTCCAGCCGTGCTAGAAAAAGTGCGGCGAGGCGCCCCCTACACAATGGGCGAGTGGAAAAGCGTGTTAAAAGGCGGCGGTGCACGGAGGAAAGCAGCGTCGCCGAAGCACGCGCGAGAATGCGCGTCGCAGCTAGCATACTTGTAGATAGAATGAGAGAGGGAGAGAGCTAGTCCTTTCTAGAAAAAATAAATAAATAAAAAAATAAAATTTGAAGAGGTGCTAGGAAGACCTTTAAAAAAGAGAAGAAAAGAGTCCCATCCGTAGCGTGGGTGGCGGCGGCGGCGTCATGTTCATAACGTTGTTCAGCAGTTGCTTTCTCTCACTGCCTTGTGGAAGAACAATTTCCAACAATGCTCAAATTTCTGAAAAAGACGAGAAGAAAAGAAACACAAGTTAACACACGCTCACTGCATGTCTGCAAGGACGGTTTCTGAATGCGCGGCAAAAAAAGATGCAACTCCAGCATAAGTTATACCTGTACATACCTTACTTTTGAGGATTTTTGGACACTTTCTTAAACATATTTTGTATGTGTTATATATACATATATATGCCAGAACTTAATTCAGAGTGCTTGACAACAAAGATATGGGCATGCATGATAGGATGAAACACCCATGGAAACTGTGGCTAGTGACAAAGGCTAACAATGCAATGTATGTTTTTTTCTAGGTTATAGTGGACAAGAACTTATGCCCTAAACTTGATACTTACACAATTTACACAAGCTAGCCCCTCAAAGAAAAAAATATTAAAAAGAGGCGAAGAAGGGCTAGTTTTGGCTAGTGGCTCTGGCCCTGGCTGATCTCGGCTAGACAGCCTAGACCCTGGGACCTGAGGATCTCCTTGAAGCCGGTCAGAGCCTTGCGCAGGGTCAGGCAAAAGCCTCGGGAAGCCGGTAGCAGCGGGAAATCTGGGAATGCACTGCTGCCAGCTACGCCATAGTCACCTGAAAGGGAGAATATTTTTCACGGACGAATAGTAGGGCATGACTTTAAAAGGCAACGTCATTCGCACATCAAATGTGGGCACACGCAGACATACACCAATGAGCACGTGCTCAAGAGTAGACTGAAATGAGTCAGACAGAGCTGCTTATAATCACACGAAAAACATGGCCAAAAATGTAGGTGGGGTCGTTGCTTTAGTCCTGGAGGCTATCGACTGCCGCACTTCGGTCACCTGGGCACAGGTTTCCCTGCCATTTTACCATATTTACTCGATTGCAGGCACGGTGCCGAAGGGGAAGAGGCTGGAGCCTTATTTTAAAATTTTTGCCTGCCCCCCCCCCCCCCCCCGCACCTCCAAAAGAAAACCTAGTTTAAAGACAACGCATAACTTCTCCACTTCTGACGGAACTCTATTGTCGCTAGTGCCCCCCGCCCGCCCTCATAAAAAATATCCTGGTGTCAGCATGCTCAATTGTAAAGCGACCACGATCATGACGCGACGAGCGACTTTTCATTATGTCCAGGAAGAAAACATACAACTTCCGTGTTAGTGACGTGTGGGTCGACTTCAGTTGGTGAAAATGTAAAAAATTTAAAAAATTTCGTTACATTTGAGTGATTACAGCAAGTTGCGTTCAACCACAGCTGCATGCAGTGTCCTTCATGTCATTGTTGTAAGCAGTAAATATATATTTACAATTTCAATCATCCCTTTCATAGCCTGATTATAGAGACGCCGTAGTGGAGGGCTTTGGAAATTTCGACCACCTGGCATTCTTTAACGTGCACCCAAATCTGAGCACACGGCCCTACAACATTTCCGCCTCTATCGGAAATGCAGCCGACGCAGCCTGGATTTGATACCGCGACCTGTGGGTCAGCAGCCGAGCACCTTAGCCACTAGACAACAGCGGCGGCGCAATCTGTGCGCTTCAAGTTCTTGACTAATTTGTTTTCTCACTGCCAATTTCTAGAAGCCTGGTTAGCTCAAATAGTAAAGCAACCGGCCTAGAGAGGCGTTGGTTTGAAGCGTTTAGTTCCCGAACAAATTTTTCTAGTTGGAAGCTTTCTTTTTCAAGAAATGGTTATGCGTTTCCTTGTACTCTGCGCAATGGACAGGTTATTGTCAATTATTCATTTCATAATATATGTCTACATCATGCATATTCAGTGTACACATACTTGGGCCCACATAGTATAACTCACTTTACACTTACCCATTGCCACCAATCACAACACTGCTTTCAGATTACAATATGCCCTGGCTGCAATCAACCCTTGTGCCATTAAACACCACATATACAGTCAGAACCACCATCACCATGATCATTATTTCAAACATAAAAATACACATCAACTTTAGAGTGCCTCCGTTGCAATCCGCAGCAATAGCAAAACCACGAGGGGGCGCCACTGCTGACCGTGCGATGCGCTTGCGCTAGAAATCTCTTCTAATCATCTCTACAAGAAGGTAGCACAAGCGTTTCCAATGCTATGTAAATCCTAGGAGGTGGCAACAACCTCCCAGTGAACACGCATCATCACTAGGCACCAAACTTCAAGTGGAGGTTCGAAAACATACCCATACAGCAAGGACGCTGCGGGACAAAAACAGCCGCCGTACGTGTATGGTGAACACAGTCAAAGGGTCCAAGCAGTGAACAAGCCCTAAACATTTCCCCTCCATCGAAAGGTGACTGCCGCGGCCAGGATCAGTAGCCGCGCACCGCAACTTCTTTACTACTACAGCTAAGGCCAATGTGGCATAGCAAAAAATGCGGAGTTGTCTCAGACTCGAGAAATGTATTTCACATGAAGGGCTCACTAAGATTCAGACTCACCAAAACTTTTCCTCGATCGGACTCGCTCGGACTCAGACTCGCCAAAATTATCAACTGGACTCACTCGTACTCAAACTCGCTGGAATATTAGTCGGACTCGCTGATACTCAGACTCGTGCTTTGATCTGAGCCTGAAAAGCCAACTCACGAGTGTGTTTGCCGACCTATGTATGCCACAGAGAAAGAAGAGGCTGGTCATGGCTGAAGAGACGCACTACACTACAGCAGATCTGCTTGTAAATAAGTCAAACATAGCCTCCAAGTGAGTCCTCCAACACAGTAACGACTACTTGCCCTGGCGAAAGTTCAGCGCAGTACCAACCTTGCTTGGCAAAGGCCTTCAGTGTTTCGGGAGTGGCCTGGGATCCCGGGCAGCTCGTGTGCCAGGCGTCAGACAGCCTGAGCCAGCCCTCCAGCCGATTGACAAACCTGGAAACATAACAGCACAGGGCACAACATTTAGCAGAACAATGACAACGGGAGAGGTTGTTTACAGACTGAATGCAGGCAGTGACGCGCACCTATCTGCATTGTCCCTAAAGTGCTGTTCGATCTCCTCCCTGAAGACCTCGGGAGGGTTCAGGATCATGCGCCCCATGGACTGCACCAGCTTGAGCACAACCATCTCGTTGTACATGCGGCTGTTCTCGGAAGCATGCTGGCAGCCCCTCTGCTGCTCGTAGCCGGCCTCGTTGTAGTATGGCTCCGAGACTAGGATGAGACCTGCAAGCATGTACACCAGTTCAATATGCCATATTTACTCGCGTATTGAAACCCCTCGCATAATGAACCCATCCCCCACCTTGGCCTTTAGAAAAAAAAAACATTTTAAAATGTATCTGCTCATTTTATTTCGGTATAATAGCCAGTGACATTTACCATCGAAACGACGTTAAATCATATCACAAAATAACAACACAATAACAGTCAAAACATAGTTTTGCAACCATGCTAAACAGTTGTGAGCAGTGCGGGCGTAGACGACGTTAATCAAAATTTGAAAGTCACGCCTTTTGCGGCAAAGCTCCATCTGTTGAATGGAAGAGAAAACCTCTTTGCTGATAGTGCCACCCAAGCGCAGCGGCACAAAAACAAAGCGGGTGGCCTCCAAATGACGGGCGTGCGGCTTAGAAACATGCCGCGCGCACACCATCTCAGAGGCCCTTGCAAAGCGCAAGCCGCCGACGACCGCGCGTGGTGCACCCGTAACGTCTACCATAACATTTGTGTGCCGCCATCCGACGCTGCGTTTTTTTTCTCGGGTTTGTCATTGCGAACTTTTGGGCGACACCTGCTGCGCAGGGCACGTTTGGCCGGCACGCTAGCTAGACGGCAGGTTACGAACAGCATGCGTTTGTAGCATGGGAACCGAGTGGCTGGACGACACTTCGGCGTCGATTCATACGCTTTCGATACGGGAGGAAACAAAAGAGCTTTTGGCTAACAAAAGATTTGTTGTGCACTTTCTCGGGCCGAAAACAAGCAAAGCCATCAAGCGAACTTTTTCGCTGTTATAGCTCTCATGACTTCTTTTTTTCTTCCGCGTAATAACCCCTTCTCCCGAATCGGCGTCAAATTTCCTGGAAAAAAAAAAAAAATGGTGGGTTCATCACGTGAGTAAATACGGTACTAATTGATCAAGACTTGAGCAATTAGTAAAAAACGAAGTAATACACTGTTGAATTTACAGACGAATCTCAGTGTACAGGAAAATTCTTAACACGGAACAACTGCCCCTAATACAATGGTTTTTGCTTCTAATTCCTCACTTTTGTTTATCTCACAGCCAGTGGACGTGCCTGGAACATACTTTCCCAGTCGTGACGGTTATATTTAACAAGTCTACAATTTGCCGTTTTGCCATTATTTTACTAAGCTCTCATAATGCTAAAGAGAAAATAAGACATTGACGAGCGACAGACTGTGAAAGGAAAAAACAAAGTTCACGTGCTTCAGATTTTACAGTCTCCAACTGGTAAAGCTGCAAGATTCTTAGAGTAAATATGAAATTTTCAATGACCACATCTTACAGTAAAGGGTAAATGTTAGTCTAATCAGTGTTCATGAATATATTCATTATTAATTACACTCAAACCTCGATATATCAAAACCAGATATAACCAATATCGGTTATAGTGAAGTAAATTAAGAATAGTCTTGCAATAGATATAGTGTTAGGAGTAAACCTCCATATTGAATTTCACAGACGTAAAGAACTACTTATTTTCGTGTAAATGCAACTTTGTTATAAGGTCTGAGTGTAATAAAAAAAAACTGGTGTATTTACAGAAACAAAGCAAGACAGCAACCCTGTCATGCTTGGCAACTACTTCCGAGAAATAACCGCGGTAGAATCTAAAAAAAAGTTGCTTATATGGAATTGCCACTAAAACTACATCCAGTACGATTAGATTTCGTATTTAAATTCTGAATTTTCCAGCACACGGAACTCCTTTTTTATAGAACCTAATTTATCCTTGTCCCCTCAGTTTCCACCTGACGAGATTACTGCCACACATGTTGAATTCTAACCAATGAAATGAGGCGCTGCTGTTGCAATTAACGTCTTCAGGCTCAAAATGCAGCGTGGTATGTTAGGCAACACCACCTTCGCTCAATCTGCACAAAGCACCATTGTCTCCGACAAAGTTGCAAAGTCCGGTGAGAGCCCCAATCTACCGCACACTCACCCTGTATGGAAACGAGGCACCTGCAGGAGGCTTGAGTTTCTGCCGACCACATTTCCGAGCCCTGCAAGGAGCCCGACCAAGAACACAGAGGCCAAGATTAATCGATTCGAGGGCAACGGTTTGCACTTCAACGGTTCAGAGCTGCCAATTATTACCAACAAAATTCAAACAGAAAAAAAAGCAGTCATGGAGCGAAAGAAAGGAGGAAAAATCTCAATGCTGCGACGGACTTAAGGTGAAAACTATCGGGCATCCATTGAAGTGTATTGTAGGAGCTGCTGTCAAACATTTTTTTCTAATAACCACTTGTTCTGTATGAAAACATGGCAGGTCAGAATGAATGTCATAAGTACTCAAATTGTTAGGACACGCGCAAATTTACAGATGAACACATTTTTAACGTTCAACTTCTTTTCTTGAAGACCTCCCGATGTTACTACTTTATTGTCTTTGCTTCATGCTTTTGCAAATGGTATGCCGGGCACTAAAAACAAACCGTATAAATGAGACGTTTACTTGGACATCCATCATAATTTGAATCCATGACAAAAAAACTCTAAGTTGACATGAGTGGGTGACAAGCAAAGGACCCCACTTGCCTTGCCGCTCCATGTTCCCAGGAGGCTGACGCAGACTTTGCCTCCCGTCGTAGAGATTCGGGTTGAGCCGGTCGCTGCAGTACGACACGTAGTGGCACTGCGGCGGCGACTGTGGGTACTCGGCCGGCAGTTGAAAGTCAAAGAGGAACAGGCCGTCCTCGTAGGGTGTCCGCCGGGGACCTTTGATCAGCACCGAGTACAGGTCCTGCAATTTCAAGTGGCAGTCTAATGCGTCCCGCTGTACAAAAAACAAATTAAGCAGCCATTGCTCTATAAAAAAATACGGGAAACTGAAGACCGGCATGCTCGCGCCTGGTGTACACCACTTCAGTCCCTCTTCTCGTTGCATTGTGCCGTGCTCCTTTCAAACCGTTTTCTTTCTCCGCACTGGGAATCAGACTGTCATTAGTGCGCTTAGCAGTGCAAAGCTTCTGTTAGAGGGCGCGTGTCGATTCATGCTGACGATATAGAGTCCGTTCGCATTACCCAGCCCAACGAAATGCTTAGAGAGCTCCGCGCTCCAAAGAAAGGCATACAACTCACCATGCGGTCCTCAAAGGCCTTTACGTGAATGCCATCAGGTAGGGATGATGTGAGAAGCTTGATCTGTGAAAAAGTCGGGGTTTCAACTTCAGCGTGATTGCCAGTTAAAAATGGAAAGCATGTCACAGTAGCCTCTTGTTGCATTTCTAAGGACATTTCAGTTCACTTTTATAAAGGCTTTGTGGCGCTGCACATACTTGTTAGTCCACATTCCTTCCACTAATTCCGTCAACTGGATTCACTCGAGGTCAACGCGATACTCAGTGGAATGAGGTTGCCCCGGCAGATTGGGATACTCTCTAAAAGTTGGAGTAATAGCTAAACCAAAATGAATAAGATAAAAACACCTCGAAGAAACAATAACTAGCTACAATGGAGTCCTCAAGAATAAGTGCTCAAACTAAGATGACCAAGCATAGTATTTTACCGTACCTCAAAGCGGCATGCCCTGTTTCACCAATGACTAACATTTTCTTATCTGGCGATAACACACAAATCGATGGAAGCAAAACCTGGAGGCATGCTCACCTCTTTTTTTGACAACTTTGAAGAAAGCTTGGGGTCGTTTGGCTGCAGTATTGAGAGCTTGTACTTGTGACAGTCGGGCACGATTCCATCATTGAGAACACTCCTGAACAAGGCGGCACAGTGTGAACGAACGGTTAGGTTAATAGGTTTTGCAAAATACCTCTGCAAAACAAACCCATTCACCAAATCGCTTGTCGCTTTCCCTATCCCCGGATGCACCCGAACCTAGCACACTGAATGCCAATTTCGCAGCCTCCCAAGGATTGTGAAATCACTCTCGATGCATGCCTTTTGTGGGAATCGAGGCTAGCCTGCCGCAATCGCGCAGGCTTTGTCGCCATTTTTATGTCCTAACATGGCTCTCCCCTCCTCCCCGGTCCGTCAGTGCTGGGGAAGCGGGAGTGACGTTGACCCCTCTCACCCGGATGTCGACCGTGGTGCTGCGCTCGAGTCTATCAGGATGCTTCGCGCGCGGGTTGAGAGCCAGTCAGAGACCTCTCTGGGATAACGAATGGAGAGCACGCATTTTCTTTTTTGTCCGTCGGCTCTTTTTTTTGGAGCTCACATGGACTCGTCAACAAAACCTGTGGCGGGCATTTACCTTTCGTTGCCCCTTCCGAACGTTAGGTCAAAGAGCGGTAAGGTGTACTTGCGCGTGGTCGTACTACACCGGCACGTACCTCTCGAAGCCAACGCAAGTGGAGTTTGCTCTCGCCAAAGCGATCGGGCCCTGCGTTCACAGATCGTAAGAGCACGCAGCACGATCACGAGGGCCCATTTCCCTCAGCGGCGCTTCATTGTGAATCTCGTTTGCCCACGGAGACGTGCTCACGGCGCCTTCTGTGTTGTACTTTTTGCCCGTGGCGCGGATAAGCCTCGTTTACTTTCCCACTGCTTTTTTGAAACGGGCGCTGTACTGCGTTCTTGGTGTTGCGGCTGTTTGAAAACGCGTGTGCAGCGGCATTAGTGGCGCAAAGCGACGGTGAGCGCGGCCCTGCGGCTCGCTAAGTCCGAACCCACGCTAGTGGCTGTACTCCTTCGGGATACGCTGTACACTACACCTTTTACTGCCTTCAGGGGGCTCAGATTACAAACGAAAAGACTGAAGGACATTGACCCAAGTAAAAGATATTTACTGACGTTCAGATCATTGAAGCCACAACCAAAATAACTACGACGGGAAATGGGAAATGATGGGCGAGCACACACACGAATGAGAAAATTAAAATGACTTTGGTTTTGAGGCAATCACAAAAAAGTTCAATACATTTGAATTGCATTTTAACCCAGAAAACTCAACCTTTTTTTTTTATGTCAGCCCATTCAACTGTTTTTGAAACCCCAGTTCCCGCCCACAGAAAGCTTTGCATTAAAATGATTATTAGAGTTGATGAGGTCGCTCGCAAACTACTGCATTGGTTTACGTGTAACACACGTTCTAAGCGATTGGTGAAAAATTTTTCCATAAATTACTCCCACCTATTGCTGTGAAGCTAGCTTCCTTGCACAGCTGTACAGACTGCCATAAAGCTACCTCTGCAAACCAGAGTTTCTGCCTGTTATTAAGGCTAAACCTACCAATTTTGGATTACAGTACGGTTAACCAGATTTACAAAAAAAGGAAGAAAAAAAAAACAAAGGCGAATACCTTGTCCTTTGCTGTTCTGCTCACTAGCAGCTTCGCTGACGACTCTTGGGAGGCTTTCCTCAGATTCTTTCACTACGGCTTCGACAGTGGCTACGGCTTCCAGAGCCTCGTCCACCTTTGCGACGTCCACGTCCGGATCAGAAGCAGCGTCACTGGCTGCGATCTCAACTGAGCGGGCGTCATGCCAAACCGAACCTGAGAACAAAGCCGCAAAAATCAGGAGGAAATTGTACTGAGAATGAGTGAGTGAGGGGGTTGAAAGAAGAACAATGCTAACAAACAAACAACATGCTGTGCCAGGTCAACGATCGCATTGAACGGTTGCAATGATTGTAACGGTTGCAAACGGTCATTGTTAGGGTGACACAAGGTGACACAGAGTTTTTTCAAGGCTCAGGTAAAAATGCGGGACTACCACAACTTTCACATGAAAAGAAGCTGCAGTTTTGAAAAAAATAAAATAAAAATAAAATAAAGAATGGTTCACAAAAGGTTCTGACAAACAGTCATCGTTAAAGGGACACTAGAGGCAAATGATTGTCAGAGTGAAATCTCACTTTATGACAACATTTAAAACAGCAATATTATCAAAAGCAGTGCCTTACTTACCCAAACGATAAAGCCTAATGTGTTACCCTATGTGCGCCACGAGTGGGACATATGCAAAATGATCTGATGACACGAGGGTGCCCGACTACAATAAACCACTTTGGCAATCAAACTAGCCGTAATAAAAAACTTTCCGTGAATCAGGAGACGTAATAAAATGCTACGTGTCCATTTCCATTTGATTTATAGCAAAAAGAACTGGCTTGGCATTACATGAGGAATGCGCGAGTGATTCAAAAGTTCAGCTTTTGGCTGGTTTAGGCTGGATAGGTGTACGATCTAGTGGGGCCAAGTTAAACCAAGAAAGCAAAACCACGGCCTCCGAGAGTGCGCGGAAACTGTTCAATGGCCCGCGTTTTCTACTGTGGCTCCCGCTACTCTTGCTCTGCTGCCACTGGTGTCCGCAGGCCCGGTAGTAAGGACGGGCAATTTTGGGCACGGGAACAGTGAGGTCTAAAAGACTGGCTTTTCACGTGGGTGATTCGAAGTGCACTGACAGGATGTGGTTCATTAAAACGCGATTTTATTTCAAAATAGGCACTTCCTTGGCACAAAAACAGGCTATACGAAGTTCTGGAGCTCTATTTCAATAATCAACGCGAGTTAATATTCACCTTTAGTGTTTTTTAAAGGGCCACTCGCCAGGTTTGACAATTTTCAGCTGACAAACGCAATGCGTAAATGGGGCGTTCATGATCACGTCTGCCGGAATTTGCAATGCTACGCGACGCGGGAAGGGGTCCAATTTCAAAATGAATGCTGCTCCCTCCTTTCTTTGACAGGCGCGCACCCGGAGAGAATGAGGGCATAGTGTGCACGTATGAATGGTCCTACGTACACGGCAGTGCAGTGATGTTGGTCTTCTACGTAGACGACTGTGCTCTGATGTTGCCAACAGCGGCACACGACATAGCGAAAATTATTCAACACAGCACGCGTAGTTTTTGTTATTTGTTGCTTGAAGAGATCAATAAAACTCTAGATAAATAATGAGATGCCAATAAAGGAATGCGCGCGTCTTTTTTTTCCATTTCTTCCTGTGAATTGCGACGAGATGCGGGGGCTAATGTGCAGGCATTTTGCATGCGTTCTTGTCCCCTCGGTCAGCGCATCGAGCAGACGACAGCCGTGGAAGTGAAAGTAATGCTCCTAAGTGTTCGCGCATTCATTGTGCTCACATAAAATGTCTCAGCCAGCGTTTCCAAACCATCCGAAACAGGCAGTTAGACCACAAAATAATGCTGGCCAAAAAAAAATAAATAAAAAATACGCCGCTCGCATGCTTAGGGGTTGTGCCTGCTCGAGCATTTCGAAAAGTTAATTCGAGCACGAAAACTTGCATGCCATGCAGACGTGACCTCTTGGCCGGATGCCGAAGAGGGTAGGAAGAGATTTGGCTTGCGAAAGCTACGCGGAAGAGCGGCAAGGGTTTCGAGCTCACCTCCTCTAATCCTCGTTTCACGGCGCTTCGAAAAAGCAGTTTTCTCAGCTCGTAACGAACTGACTGAAAAGTTTTTGTGGCAAATGCTCCTCATTGAACACACAACTTCCATGGTTCCAACTACAATTTGTTATGTGGCCTGGCGAGTGGCCCCTTTAAGGCGACATGACATTTTTGAAGGAATCGCAAAAGAAGAAGAATTCAGCGGACTACCACAACCTTGTGTGCACAACAGCAACAAAAAACTGCAGTTTTGCTCAAAGACATAAATGAGTCTTTATACAAAGAACTTATTTCGACTCCTTACGATAGATTTCCATGGGCGAGAATCCCTGCAACACAGCCAAGCTATGCAATTGATGATGATGATTATTATTATTAATGTTGCACATTAACCACGACACAGATGCCCCACAGCGAAGATTAGAAACTGCAACGCACATCTCTGACAATGTGCTGACAATGCATCAAGCATAACAAATTTCCGAATACAACTAACAACTGATCATAACAAAGTACACGAACAACAATTTTGCCACTCCCATATCACAACTGATCATGAAAAAGTAAATGAACAACAATTTTGCCACCACCATGTCTCAAATACAGATTTCACAAATGAGTTACAAACTATGTCACAAATACACATTTCAAATGAGTTATTTTACTTTCAAAAAGCTATTTGTCTCACACAAGACTTCAGTTCTGAGCTGAGACTACTCAGTGAAACGCTTCTGATTTCATGTCGGTGCTTGACCGCATTTGACAGGAGCAGCTCTTATACAGTCAAGCCCTGATATATTCAGACCACATGTAACGAATTATTGAGTAACTCATACAGTAGTAAGATCCCATTGAATACATTTTCTGCAAAGAAGCTATTGTATATATTCAATTACCTCTACATAATACTGTTCTCCTGTAAAGGGGACACTGCTCTTAAAAAAAGTTCACTTCTTTGTTTATATTGATAATACCTGGTGAGTTTATGTATATTTGTGTGATGATTTTAAATCTGCAGTTATTTTTATAATATAGTAAGTATTCTTTAAAATACAAAATGTCTGAAGCATCTTTTGGGGAGCAACATATTTCCTAAACAGAGTGTTAGAAAGTAAATCAGCATATCAAAAAATCTGGAATCATAATTTTGTGCATTACAACAAAAATGGATGTTCTAAACCAATTCGAACAAGTGTTATGCAATGTTGACAATTTTCGAGTCTGTCAATTTCAAGCTGGGATTTCACACACAAGTGTTCTACTTACTATAACTTTTCTTCTAATGGGTTTAGAACATTATTTTGGTTGCACTGCACACAATTACGATTCAAGATTATTGGGATATGCTGACTTACCTTGTAACTCTCTTATTTCCAAAAAAAGTTACTCCTCAAAAATCACCTGTATTTTAAAAAGTACACACTACACAAGAAAAATCTTTCCATATGGGAAACCAGCACACAATGTACATACCGTATTTTCTCGCATATAACCCGCCCTCGCATATAACCCGCTCCCCTAACTTTGAACTCCCCGAAAAAAGAAAAAAAATCCTCGCGTATAACCCGCATGCTTAGCTTAAAAAAACTGTTTTGGGAAGTCACAGTCACAATCTCGTTTACAAAAGAACTTTATTTCGAAGCGATCGCCGCAACGTTGACGGCGCCGATTCCCGTTCCTTCAATCATCGCCCGACTCGCCGCTGTCGCTGCTGCCATCCGAGGCTTCGTCGCCGCTCTCGAAGACGCAATCATCTTCGGTGCCATCCAAGCAATTGCTGATGGCGCACTTTTTGAAACTCTTGCGCACCATGTCGGCCGGAATCGCCCCCCACGCATCCACGATCCACTGGCACAGCAGCGCAATGTCTGGCCTCCGCACGCGCCCCGTCGGTGTGAGGGCGTAAAGGCCGTCGGCCATCCACTCGGCATACAGCCGCTTCACGTGCGCCTTGAACGGCTTATTGAGGCACACGTCCAGTGGCTGTAGCATGGAAGTCATGCCACCGGGTATGATCACGAGGTCGGTGCGGTGGTCAGCGAGGCGCGCTTTCACTGCGTCAGTGCAGTGGCCTCGAAACGAGTCCAACACCAGCACCGACCGCCGTGCCAACATGGCGCCCGGCCTCTTCTCCCAGATCGTGCGAAGCCAGTCACAGACGAGGTCACCATTCATCCACGCGTTATCTTCGGTTCGCACAACAATCCCTGGTGGCAGTGGAGTGCTGGGTAGCGTTTTGCGCTTGAAGATTACATACGGGCGCAGTTTGGTACCGTCCGCCAAAGCGCACAACATTACTGTGCAGCGTAGTTTGGTGTTTCCGCCCGTCAGTACGCTTACAGATTTCGAGCCCTTTTTCTGCAGAGTGGTGTCCATGGGCATCTCGAAGTACACGGGCGTTTGATCGGCATTTCCCACCTGGGAGAGCAAGTAGTTGTGCTCCTTCCGCAGCCCGATGACGTAACGTTGATAGCTCAACAGCTTATCCTCGTAGGCGTTGGGAAGCCGCTGGCACATAGTCGTTCGCCGCCGCATCGAAAATCCGTGCCTGGCCATGAATCGCTGGAGCCATCCACGGCTCGCACGAAACTCGCGTGAGATGTTCATCTCGCGGGCCAACCTCAGCGCTTC
Source organism: Rhipicephalus microplus (assembly GCF_013339725.1). Taxonomy (NCBI): domain Eukaryota; kingdom Metazoa; phylum Arthropoda; class Arachnida; order Ixodida; family Ixodidae; genus Rhipicephalus; species Rhipicephalus microplus. The sequence continues at coordinate 128,165,854 of NC_051174.1, forward strand.
CATCTGCGCCATCTCCGTTGACACAGCGTGGCCGCGACTCCTCCGCTCCTCAATAAATTTGACAAGCTGCGTCTCAAGAAGGGGGTACGCACCAGTCTTCGGGCCGCGAAATGCTCGCTTCTGCTTGTGTGCACTTTCGAGAGAGGCCTTTTTTTTTCGCCAGTCGCGAATGCAGGACTCGTCGACATCGTGCCTCCTCGCAGCAGCTCTGTTGCCGATTTCTTCCGCAGCAGCTATAATCGCGAGTTTTTCTTTCGCGGTGAAAGATTGTCGCCGAGACCCACTCATGGTGCCTCACCAGACAAAGCTGACCAACGGTGCAAACTGGCCACACCTGACTCTGAGACAGACGCTGTCAAATCGCTGTTGTGACGCTGTTGACCAAATCAAACAAAGCACGCAAAAAGTGAATAAACACGCTACGGACGGGATCTGTCTATGGCCTATGTTGGCTTTTATTGGCTTTGCACCAGACGATGCCGATGGGGATGCGGACTGCACGGCAGGCTATGCATTGCCGTGAAGCCGACCTCTGCTTCCGGATTATTCGCAGATAACCCGCACCCCCACACAAGAGAAAAATATTTTCCATATGGGTAAACCAGGCACACAAATGTACATAAGCTCACCAGAATTCCTCAAAATTGACCATGAAATAATTTTCTTAAAGTGCCATGTTTCAATTAAGATTCTATATTTAGTGCACGGCAGCAAAAGTCAGATGAAAGGACCACACGAAAAAAAGACGCACACAAGCGCTCTGTGTTTCGCGACATCCTTTCACCCAACGTGCGCTGCCACAGGCTATAATTATCAACCAACTAAACCACCAGTACATTTTCACTCAGCCTTTACTTTAGGGCCCCAAACTGCGCAAATTCCGCACCTGGACCATCCTCGTGTGCTCGCAGCAACCTCGCCTTGAGTATGGCACACAACTGCTGGCAGATGTTGCGCGGCTCAAGCGAGCCGCCCCCACTGCCTTCCAGTCGGCAGCTGACGCTTGTGGGCTTCCGTGGCTGCGGGTTCGTAGGGTGCTGGGTACCCGTCTCTTCCTTGGCCGGCTGCGTCGGCGGTGGCGACTGCGCACCCTCCGACGCCTGCAGTATCGTGCCACGCATGAAGACCGACACAAGTACAGTCGAGTGCATCACCGCCAAATGCTTTCCATAACAAAATGACCTGTATAATGCAGGTTTTCTTACATTATGGTGTGTGACCATTACATGAGAAGTAGAACTACAAGGGCTTGCTTTTTTTTGTTACACGCAGTATTGCTGACAACCAACAGACTATTAATCCAAGAAATGTACAGCGGACATTATTTGTAGTAACCACAGTATAAATGTGACAAAATTAAAACGGTAAGGACCAAACTTGCAAATTTCATGTAATGCGTCTGATGCTCTACCAACTGAGCTACAGCGACATTCATTTTACACTTCATGGATATATACATGCACGTAAACCTTGGAGTGTTAGTAAAACTCGTAGCCATGATAGCAAGTAGTGCAGACAAACACTCCGATGTTCACTCCCAGCTGCTGACAATCTGTGGACCAAGAGGGTCTTTTCCAAAATGTCAATGCAAGATTGAATTGAAAAAATAAAATAAATATAGAAACAGGCCAGCTTGGCCTAATGGAGCAAAATTGAACTAATATCGTAGCTTGATGCCAAATTAGATAATTTGTGAGGTCTTAATTAACACGACAATAATTAGCTGGTTGTTCGTTCGTGTGGTCTAATAACAAATGTCTTAATTAGCAAGGTTTTCTCTCACTGCTCTTGTCCAGTCCTTTCTGTTTTCTCTCGTTTATCTTTTCTGTCCTTTTCTTTTGTTTTCTACAGCAGCCCCACAGTGAAAAACACCTATATGTACATTTATCTTGCCAACCTCAACGAATGTGCTCGCCACTGACCCTAGTATTCATCAAATGGCTAGAAAATACAGATAAGTGTACTATAACCATCCTCATTTCTCAAATGTACGTCAATTCTCGAATAATTGATCCCGGGATGAAGAAGACATGAAGAAGACAAAGAAAACATGCATTTGTGGAGCTACTGCATCGCACGTAATCGGTGCAGCTAAGTTTTCTGGCCACGCCAAGGAACGAAAAACAGCTCCTTTGTTAAAACCAGCAAACAGGCGAAAAGGCTGCACGCACCTGCAACTGCTCGTTGATGATGTTCTCCTCGGGGATGTCGGGCGTGCCGAGCTCATCGTGCAGGGCGGCGTCCAGGGAGGCCGAGAAGAGACGGGTGATCTGTTCGGACACGTGCTGGGGGCTGTTGATGCGGCCCCGCTGCCGGATGCGTTCCACAAGCACGTGCAGGTGCCGTTGCTGGAAGTAGTTGGTTCCTAGTAGCTGGTCAAAGTGCCTGGGTACACAGAGAATGACGTTACGAGATAATGTTACAGAGAATGATGTTAGCTTTCAATGAGAATTCATGTCATTAGCTTGCACTTGAAGTGCTATTGTTCAGTGCAGGCCTTGCAAAAATGTTTAGAAACCTTCATGATTGCTTTTTAATGTCCTGTAGGATTACACGTGATGCCAGGAGTTAAATATTGAATAGCAGCACAAGAGGCACGTACAAAGAAGGCACAAGTACACAAGTAGGGTTGGTTCTGGAACTAAGGCAAGCACCAGCAATAATGCTGGAATGTTCGATTCCACACGTAAAAGCTGATGTGTTTCACTAATTATCAGATTATCCATGACCGACGACCACACTGACTGCAATCATTGTACCACGACTTGCTTGAACCGCGAGTGTCCCTTTTGCCGAGCATAAGTTAATCTCATAAACATCAAATCGAATCAAATCTTGACGACGCCATAAATTTACATGGCAGCAAAATGAATCCGACAGACAATTGGGGTAAGGAAAGCATGGGGACATCAATTGTTGTCTTTAGCTATAGTGTAGTAATTATGATGTAAACTGAAATAAAATGATGTGTACATTGTCATCCAAGTTGCAATCCATTAATTCACTTACTTGCAGTTAATTCAATTTTATTAATCTAACTAACTTTGTTCCCCGCTTTTGGTAGGAGTGGCACTGGCCAACACTCCAAGAACACCCAATGAAATGAACGAGAAAGCACCTTCCGCTGAAGCTCAAATAGTACTAGAGCCTCAAACGCATAATTCGAGGTATATAGATTTGGATGTCGCCAACAGAAAGTGCGATTCTTCAATTTACATCCCAATTACTGCAATTTAATGCACTATGGTTTCCTTAACCTCACTATTTGCTGGATTGATTTGCTTCCTGAGGTCTCATCGACTCACTTGCAATGCCTGTACAACTCTAGAAGCCTACGGATGACCGAACACGACTGCTGCCCAGGATTCTGCGTGAACGTTTCTTCTAGCCGAGCCATGCTGAGCCGCAGGAGTTCGATCTGCCCCTGCATCTTGGCGCGGAGGCTCTGTGGATCCGAAGGATCAACTGGCGCCTGTGCCGCGGCTGTTGCCGCTTCCACCACAGCGGAGATGTCGTCCTTGGTGGCGTCGCCATCGATGGGCGGCGGTTCGATAAGCTCTGACGGTGCATTTGTGTCTTCCGGAGACATCCTGTGCAAAATAACAAGGTAAGATGACAATTAAAAAACTTCAGAAGTAAGCTAGGATTGTGCCATTATCTGAAGCCTAATCCATTAAAAATATGTATATATGAATGCTACAAAGTATTCAACCCGGACTGATAATTCAGTGAAGGTACTGTACGCTCTGACGAACTCCGAATATTCAAGCAAGCAATGAGCAGCACAGAATGCAGTTTTGCATCTTGCTAAAAGATACAATAAGGTAATCATCAAAAATGCTGTATACACTATAGCAACATAGGGAAATTAGAAATGCAAAACATGTTAATATTACACACATATTCAAAATGGCATTTGAAGACTGTTTCATTCCCGTTGGATTCATATAAAAGTTTCAATATTCACACAGTATAACAGGACAAAATATGAGTTAAGTGGCATAGCAGCGGGGGATCGCAGAAGGCTGAGCTTAGACCTGACCATTCTCAAAAGCACAGAAAAACATAGGTAAAGTCTAGAGCCTATCTAGTCTATATAAAACATAACAAAAGAAATGACAAGCACCGACTTTCGTAAATGGGGTTTCTGTATGGAGACTAGAACATCTTTATCAAACGTTTGAGTTGGTGTACCTTTTCTTGCCATCACATCAACGTTCAACTGCCAGTCACTTTGCTAACTAGTAGGTGATTTGCTTTAAGCTGTCTTACACAGAGTGTAAGCAGCTTACCGCATTTACTCGCCAAATCGGTGCACTCACATAATAGGCGCACCGCTAGTTTGGTCACAGAAAATTCGATTTTTTTTTTATTCCGCGCATAATAGGCGCACCCTGAACTTGGCCATGATCAGAAACAATTCTACCCCCCAGCGGTACAGTTGGAACGCGGTCCCCGTACCCTGAAGACAAAAAGAAGGCAAATCGACGAGCAAATAAAAAAAATTCGAAGTGCGACGGCTAACCAACGAGTTTGTCAAAATAAAACTTGAAAAAAAAAAAAACGTCCATGATCGAAAAAAAAAAAAAAGAAATGGCTGTTCCACCAATTACTGATACCCCCAAAATCGTCGCGGTCCTTGGCGGTCACGTGTACAATGCCGGGGGCTCGATCTGCAAACGGTGTGCGTACGTTGTGGTCATGTATTCAACTTTGGTTACATCATGGGGAAGTACGCAAACTACACTGCTGGATTTAAAAGGCAGTTCAGTACGTGCTAGAGCATGGCAACAGAGCTGCAAACAGGCATTTCGGTGTTGGAGAAACCAGTCTTCGGTAATAGAGGCATCAAAAAGAAAAACTTAAGGCGACGAAGAAGACACAACGGGCTGTCCGCAATGCCAACACCGGCATTGCGGAAACACCGAACGTCGAAGAGAAACTGGTCCGGCATATACGGGAGCTACGACAAGACCCTTTGCTTTGATATTCCACGAAACATCAGAGTGGAGAAGAAAGGTGCAGGGAGCGTCATCGTCGGAACGTCTCGCGCTTGTAAACAACGATGCCCCATAATGCTGGCAGTGACAACGGATGGGTGCAAGCCTTACGTTACTTTTAAATGTAAGACGCTCTCACTGGCGAATTTCCCTCAAGGCATCCACGTCAGAGTAAAGGAAAAAGGATGGATGAGCCCGGAACTCATGGTGGATTGGGTAAAGACAGTCTGGGGTCGGCAGCCAGGTGGTCTGTTGTTCCCGTCCATGTATGTCCTGGAGAGTTTTCAAAGGGAACCTAGTAGACCGCGTACAAGATGAGCTAAAGGAGCTGCACACAGATCTGGCAGTGATTCCGGGCGGCCTCGCAACGATACTGAGCCTTTGGACGTGTCCTTGAATAAGTCTTTCAAGGACAATGTTCGAAGGCTGTACACCACCAGGATGGCTGGAGGACAACATCAGCTGACTCCAGGTGGTAAGATTAAGAGGCCGCTTGTGAAAATGCTGTGCGCATGGATCGTAGAAGCGTGGCAGGTGATCTCTGTCGAAGTCGTCAAGAAAAGCTTCAAGAAGACTGGTATCTCAAACGCACTGGATGCGAGTGAGGATGACATGTTGTCGGGTGCGGATGAATCGGACACCGAAAAAGAATCCCCGCTCGGCGAGGATGAATGTGTGCTCTCCAACTCGGACTCCGAATAGGGAAAAGGAGGAACACCTACGACTTTTGTGTAAATAAATTTTACACGTGGGTGTGCAGTTGACGGCTTTCGCTTGTTCATTAAAAGGTACATAGGTATGTTTGTTTTATGCTGAATTAATTGATAAATGATAAAGTCGCCTTTTACTTGACAAATGTGCAGATTTAAAGTGCGAGAACAGAGTCGAAAAAATTTTTCGAAAATTTTACCCTCAATTTGGTGCACCCCTTAATCCAAGCCGGATTTTTTGAAAAAAAGAGTGCGGCTAATATGCGAGTAAATACAGTACTCCTCAATGGTGCAGACTACACGAAGTCTACCTATCTCAAGTCCCATAACGCCACTTCACACTCTTGCAACGCTGCGTCTTTGGCACAGTGAACTCGTACCCGTTCGTGGCCAAGTACTGTCGAGCCCACTTATAACGAGCCTGAGCGTGACGGGGCATCCGTTCGCTGTATCCCGAAGTTCGTAGTAAATGAAACAGAGCTTTTAAAAAAAAGCTGTGAATGAAAACACAAACTTTTTTTGCCCCAAAAAGTCCGTGATGCACGTGTTTCAAAGAGCAGAAGCGATAAGGGTGGTCTCGAGTTCATTTAAAACAGCAGGGTGCTCGTTCGCCGAGGCCCGTGGCATAAGCTGCATGAGGCACTGACTCAAAAGTTTCGTCGTTCTCGCAATCCGATTCCTCCAAATCGCTCTCGCCACGTACTTCGTTCAAAATGTCCCGATCCGTGCACGGTTCCGCAGTGTCGGCACCATCATCAGCCGTAATTAAACCATCGCAACAGATGTCCCACCCGCTCTCCCAGGTCGGAGTTGAGGACGCGCTGCCACAAATCGCCGCCGCAGTACGGAAGCTTCAGGCTCGGCATCGGGCCCGATGTCGACGAAGTCAGCCTCGCGAAAACAGTTTCGCACGCATGTAGTCAACACCACTGCCCACGAAATATTCACCATCTCCACAGCTGAATACCTGGACGCTCGAAGCGGCAAGTTGGCTGCCAGGTGGTCAACAGCTACGAGCAAGTGCTCCGCAATGCGGCACCCAACGCGCGGATTATGCTCAAGCGAAGGGGTGACACTTTCGACGTTTTGTTGGGCGGCACTAAAAAGCGTGCTAGTCCTCCCATTGGCCATCATGACCACGCAGACCAAGAGCGAGCAAGACGTGCACACGCGACACACATGCCAGAACGCGTGGAACAGCTCTGGGCCGGTTTCCACTCATAAAACGAAACTAACCTGAGCCAGCGTGGCGGAGCAGTGGAGACGGGCGAAGGGGTTGTGATCAAGAGAAAAGAGCAGACTTGCGAGAAAAGGGCAAGGAGTTGCGATAAAAAGAGGGGAGGATGCGGCAGGAGGGCGGCCTTGAAAACCAAAACACACGGGAAGGAGGCAGGTTGGGTAGCTTGCTTGAAAGGTCCGCGAAACTCGCACGTAGAAAAACTTGGAAAGTGTGCATGATGACCGCCTGAATCGGTGCGCGTGGTGGTGTTCGAAGAATCGGCGGCTGTGGTCAAAAAATCGTTTCGTTGCGCCGGCGGATTTGCGTGGCCTCACGAACTTCGAGATTTCGGGCTTCGTTCCGCGCAAATTAACAGCCATTTTCGCGCTTCCACACGCGCGCAGAAGGCATGCTGAGCCAAGTGCAAAGTCAGCGAGAACAAGTCCTAAACACGAAATGAATCGCAAATTATCAGAGTCGGTAGAGTAGCGTACGCGCGTGCACTAGACGCAGACTATCGGATACAATCGGTGCCCGACGATGTTGGCAAATGGTCTCGTCACTCCAGGCCGGCGATGCCAACGACAGTACCAGTGATTAAAAACAGGATAGATGACCGACTGGTCTTTGAAAGATTGGTGGCAGTGTGAAAACACGGGCCTCGTCTGGCGATGCGAGGTGCTCAGAGTAGTGGGGCGACAAAGGATGGAGGGGTGCGTAACAAAAAAGTCAGGGCATGGAGAAAGGAAACAACTTTTTTTCCTCCATGGGTTGGGGAGAGCGGCAACTAGAGGGTCGTGAAGGCAAGGTAGGCGTTTAACAATAAGAATGTATGGGCACCTCGCCGCTGCCTGATCGGTGGTCGAAATTGGTTTCCCGGGAGGTCGGCAAACCGCCGACTCCGTTCGCTGTAACTGATCAGCGGCGCTTGGAGACGACCGTTGCAAGTACGATTTTGTACCATTGAACCAATGCATATTTTCACGGTCACGCGGATATTGTTCGTTTTAAGCGAAAGTTCGTTTCAAGTGGGGCCGTTATATGTGGGCTCGACTGTATGTTTTAGTGTTGCTCGTAAGCAGCACGACTATCGGCAGTGCTATACGAGACCTATTCATACCCGGTGGTTTGAGTAGGGTAATTTTATTGTCATGTGAGGTCTACCTATCTCAAATCAGGCAAATCTACACGATTCGCCAGTGTGATCACGCATGGTTAGAACAGCGCAAGTCTATATTGCCACCAGCACGTAGTGGGTCGACAGCAAGAGTGGCTCTCAATCTCGGGGAAAAAGAAGATCGCGTGTCTTCTTCTCTGCTCGAGAGCCAGCCACGACTGACGCATCGTCTTAGAGCTAGCTACCCGGTCGTTCAATAAATCCCCCCAGTACTTGTGACTCATCGTGACAAACTGATGGAAGGTGCTGGGTAGTCTCACGGATGCTGCAGACCCCCCCAGGGAGCCGTAATACGAGTCCAGTGCCAGTCAATACTCCCGTGCATCGGACCAGCCGCCGAATCAGGGGATTGCCTCCGGAAGTCAACGATACTGCTTCCATCACGTCAACAAACATGACCAGCACTTCGGTACAAACCTTGCCAACCGGCACGGGAAGCACGTCGTCGAACCGCTATACGTTGGAAAGCCCACGGGCACCGACGACGTTCCATGGTACGGAGCACGAAGACGTTGAGGACTGGTTGGCGGACTTCGAGCGCGTAGCCAACTTGAATCAGTGGGACGACGCGGCGAAACTGGGTCGTGTTTACTTCTATCTCGAAGACGGGGCTCGCACGTGGTATCAAAATCGAGAGGAGCAGCTGACGACGTGGCCCGAATTCTTTCGTAGACTTCTGCAGACATATGCCAGCGCTGACCGCCAAGAAAGAGCTGAACGAGCTATTCTTTCCCGCGTCCAGTCGCCGAACGAAACTGTGACCGCGTACGTCGAAGACATGACGCGTCTCTTCCGACGGGCAGATTCAAGAATGACGGAGGACAAGAAGTTGCGTCACTTGATGCGCGGTGTCAAGGACCAGCTTTTCGCCGGCCTCGTGCGAAGCCCTCCGAAGACGGTCGCGGAGTTCTTGTCTGAAGCCGTGACAATGGAAAAAATGCTGCAGCAGCGATCAAACCTCTACGACAGGCGATTCAGTGGCATGTCCACTGCTGACATTTTCGCCACCGCTGAGACCAGCAATGACTCCTTACGTGAACTCATCCGTAATATCGTACGTGAAGAGTTGCAAAAGGCTGGTGTAACACCTCATCCTACGGTTAGCTCTATTGCAACTGTGATCAAGGATGAGCTGCACCAGGCCCTCCGGGACACTTTGCCTCCTGATGCAGCTGCGTCAGCTCCTGCTGAATACCACCGTGGGACAACAACCTACGCGGAAGCCTTGAAGCGCCCTGCTGCATCGCCGCCATTGTTCGTTCATCCTGTCCCTGCAGTTTCACTCGAGTCAGCGCAGCACATACCATACTACGAAGGCACGTACACGCCACGGCCCCTGCCCTTTGTCCGTGGTGCTTCTGTCGCCCATCGTTCGGTGCAACCGGTCCAGTACATCGACGATCGCAACTCGTCTCCTCGGAAGTCTGATGTCTGGCGCACACCCGATCATCGGCCTCTATGCTTTCACTGCGGAGAAGCTGATCACTTGTACCGCCAGTGCCCTTATCGCCGTCTTGGGCTTCGCGGCTTCTCTGCGTACGCGCCGCCACCCCGTTACGGTCAGAGACCACGCGACATCCAAAACTACCTCTCCCAGCAGCATGCACCACCGTCTGCCGGGCGCCAGTCGCGCTCGCCATCACCGAGGCGATTCTCATCAACGCCCCAGCGGTATTCTACCGCACGATCTCCCAGCCCCCGCCGGGAAAACTAGCCGAAGCGACCTCTGGGGGTGGGGTCGCTGAACGTCGAAGCGCTGAAGACCTCCTATTGACGCAGAACCGTACAGAAACTGGTCCGACATCACCTGCTGCTGCAAAGGATAGCCGGCTTTCACTCGACATAGCAGTAACAATTGATGGTTGTGTAGTTAATGCGTTAGTGGACACCGGCGCAGACTATTCCATACTGAGCGGGAAACTGACAACGCAGCTGAAGAAAGTAATCACGCCGTGGCATAACTCGCAGATTCGGACAGCTGGTGGCCATGTCGTTACTCCACTGGGCGCCTGCACAACTAGAGTACAGATTCAAGGGTACACATTCGTAGCAAGCTGCCTTGTTCTACGTGAATGCTCCCGTGACGCCATTCTGGGAGTTGATTTTCTACAGGAAAATGGAGCTATCATTGATCTGCAAGAGCGCCGCGTCACGTTCTCAGCCCAGCGAGCAATCAACGTGCAGGATGACGACATGCGTGTCGACGTACTCCGTATTTCTGAACAGAGCGTGACGCTTCCTCCCCGAGCCAGTGTTCTAGTCGACGTAACATGCTGTCGTTTGAGCGATGGCGATGTGGTGGCCGAGACAAATTTAGAACACCTCCTGCAGCAAGGCATATGTGTAGCGAGAAGTGTAATACACGTTCGTGACGGCCGATCTGAATTGCTCGTTACCAACTTTAGCAACGAGCATCGACACCTTTTCCGTGGCACTTCGATAGCGTTTGCCCACGAAGTAGCAAACGTAACCAACTGTCTCACGTCAGAAATAGTGGATAACGCAGACACATCAATGAGCAACATTGACATCAATCCTGATCTGTCCACCGATACCCAGACTGCGCTGCGAGCGCTCTTGTTCGAGTACAGGTCTTGCTTCGCAAGTTGCTCAAAGATCCGCCAGACGTCCATCACGCAACACAGGATCATCACGTACGAGGACGCACGCCCAATACACCAGCACCCCTACCGCGTGTCGGCTAAAGAACGTGAAGCGATACGTACGCAAGTTCGCGAGATGCTTGACGATGGCGTTATCGAACCATCCAACAGCCCGTGGTCATCTCCAGTCGTGCTTGTCAAAAAGAAGGACGGGTCGCTACGCTTCTGCGTCGATTACCGAAAGCTTAACAACGTGACCAAAAAGGATGTGTACCCGCTACCACGTATCGACGATTCGCTAGATAGACTTCGTCGTGCCCATTATTTCACTTCTCTCGATCTCAAAAGCGGGTACTGGCAATCGAGGTAGATCAGCGAGACCGCGAAAAGACAGCCTTCGTGACTCCAGACGGCCTATACCAATTTCGAGTACTCCCTTTCGGCTTGTGTTCAGCGCCGGCAACTTTCCAGCGAATGATGGACACTGTCCTCACAGGGCTGAAGTGGCAGACTTGTCTTGTCTACCTTGATGATGTGGTGGTCTTCTCTACCACGTTCGAGCAGCACCTTCACCGCCTGCGCAGCGTGCTGGAAGCTATCCGATCGGCGGACCTCACACTAAAACCACAGAAGTGCCACTTCGGCTATAAAGAACTAAAATTTCTTGGACATGTAGTTAGCGCCGAAGGAATCCGTCCCGATCCGGACAAGCTTGCCGCTGTTGCCGAATTACCAGCTCCTGTCGATAAGAAAGCCGTCCGGCGCTTCCTTGGTTTGTGCGCCTACTATCGCCGATTCATTCATGGCTTTTCACAGATAGCAGAACCTCTGACTCGTCTCACAAAGGACGACACGCCGTTTGTCTGGGAAAACGAGCAACAAGCAGCTTTTGATGAGCTGCGACAGCGCATGCAATCAGCGCCCGTTCTCGCTCATTTCGACGATGATGCTGACACGGAGGTCCATACCGACGCTAGTAACATCGGGCTCGGTGCAGTGCTCGTTCAGCGTCAAGAGGACATCGAAAGAGTGATAGCCTACGCCAGCCGCTCTCTATCCCGTGCCGAGGCGAATTATTCCACTACGGAGAAAGAGTGCCTCGCAGTCGTGTGGGCAATCACCAAGTTCCGCCCGTACCTTTATGGTCGTCCCTTCAAGATAGTGACGGACCACCACGCCCACTGCTGGTTAGCAAGCCTGCGCGACCCTTCAGGACGGCTAGCACGGTGGAGCTTGCGGCTGCAGGAATTTGACGTCACCATCGTCCATAAGTCCGGCCGTAAGCATGAAGACGTTGACACACTGTCACGCCTTCTTGTCGTCAGTCAGGAAGCAGAGGAAGACGAAGGCTTCCTGGGCGCCATTAGCTCATCAGACTTGAGTAAACGGCAGCGGGATGACGCAGAGATTCGTCCGATCATCGATCATTTAGAGGGCCAGGACACAATCATACCACGTCATTTATTCCGCTCGTTGCCATCGTTCTGCCTTCGAGATGGTGTGCTGTACAAGAAGAACGCTCGTTCGAACAACCGTGCCTACCTCCTGGTGGTTCCTCGAGACATGCGAGACGACGTCCTCTTCGCTTGCCATGATGAACCCACATCCGGTCATCTGGGCTACTCACGGACACTTGCCAGAGTGAGTGAGAGATACTATTGGCCAGGACTTTCGGCAAGCGTCAAGAAGTACGTCAAGAGCTGTCGGGAATGTCAGCGCCGAAAGCAACCATCTGTTAAACCAGCTGGTTTGCTTCAGCCCATTGAAGCACCTTGCACGCCATTCGACCAAGTCGGCATGGACATTCTCGGGCCATTTCCCCTGTCTGTGGACAGCAACAAATGGGTGATCGTCGCGACCGACTATTTGACACGCTACGCTGAAACCCAAGCGATCCCACGAGCCACGGCTTCTGAGGTAGCACAATTTTTCATGCGCCACATCGTGTTACGACACGGTGCTCCTTCCAGTGTAATAACGGACAGAGGGACGGCATTCACGGCGCAGCTTACGGACGAAGTTTTCAAACTGAGCAACACCAGACACCGAAGGACAACTGCGTACCACCCGCAAACCAACGGACTTACCGAGCGACTGAATAAGACCCTCGCAGACATGATCTCAATGTACATCGACGTACAGCACAAAACATGGGACCGGATCTTACCTTACGTGACCTTCGCGTATAATACCCGCGTGCAACAGACCACGCGATTCACGCCATTTCGGCTTCTCTACGGCCGCGAAGTGCAGACCATGCTAGACTCCATGCTACCGTGTCAAGACGAAGACGAGTTGGCAACTGACGCCGAAGAATTCGCAGAGCGTGCTGAGGAAGCCCGGCAGCTCGCGCGACTGCACATCGGCCAGCAACAGCAGGCAGACGCACGACGCTATAATACCCGCCACAGAGAAGTGTTTTACAGCCCCGGAGATCAAGTTTGGGTGTGGACGCCCGTCCGCCGCCGTGGCCTTAGTGAAAAGTTGCTGAGCCGGTACTTTGGCCCATATAAAGTGTTACGCCGCGTCAGTGACGTAAACTACGAAGTGGTTCCGGACTCAACACCCCATGCACGGAGTAGGACACTGCTGAGGCCGGACGTCGTTCATGTGTTGCGCATGAAACCATTTATTGCGCGTTGCTCGTAACTTTTCCTTTACCGTACAGCATCCTTTGTGTTTTTTTTTGTTTATTTGTGTGAACTTGCTTTCTCGTTCATTGACGTTTCTTATTTTGGCATGCTCTTCAATCTTTACTTTCACTTTATCCGAATTCCCAATTTCTTTTTCACGTGCCTATGTTGTAGCATCGCGGTGATGCTATGTGCTTTTCTTTCCTCCTTTTGGGACTTGTTTTTTTTTTTCGGAAGGGGGGATAATGCCACCAGCACGTAGTGGGTCGACAGCAAGAGTGGCTCTCAATCTCGGGGAAAAAGAAGATCGCGTGTCTTCTTCTCTGCTCGAGAGCCAGCCACGACTGACGCATCGTCTTAGAGCTAGCTACCCGGTCGTTCAATAAATCCCCCCAGTACTTGTGACTCATCGTGACAATATGATTGGTTAGCAGGATGTCGTGATGCGCCACTATATGTGCACTTATACCAGATTGTTGAAAGCAAGATCATGTGACCTGCAGGCTCAGCCAATAGAATTTCAGTGGACACCTACTACTACTACTACTACTACTACTACTACTACTACTACTACTACTACTACTACTACTACTACTACTGTATAGGCTTGTGCGAATAATCGAATGCTTTGAATTTTCGAACGAATAGTTTAGTGTTCGAATTCGCTTCAATTCAAATTTAAATTATCAAATATTTTTGAAGTAGTCGCAATGAACGAATAAGTGTATATTAATCTGCATGTAACCACCTGCAAGGTGGTTTTACTGCAATGTAGGAGTGCTAAGCCAATGTAGGAGTGCTAAACTGCAATGTAGGAGTGCACCTATCTAGGGCAAGTTCACTTTGCCGCAAAGCCCCCCTTCATGAAAATTTAAAGGGGCCCTGCAACACTAAGTGAGCATGGTCAAAAAACGCTGCTGATCGGTATTCGAGGCTACCGAGAACACGCGAGGCAAATATTTTAGTGCAGCACGCGGCCCGTAAATCACCATAAATTTTCAAAGATAAAATTTGCTTTCTTCTCTCGGCAAATTGCTTTTTTCCCTCTACAAGCTCAAAAATCACTTGTCACAGCCAACAAGGAATATACGGCTCTGGTCACAGTCATTGGCTCACTTGAGCATGGTGCGCTCATCGTTACCGGGGCCGCCACGGGAGGTCGCCACTTGTCCTAGAGTATGTGCGCGCTCGCACTAAAAAGCCACATATTCGAAGAAAAAAAAAGGAGGTGCTCAAGGTCACTAGGTGCGTGTAGAGTATTTTCTTTCGCAGTGCCATTCCTTCCTGCATAGCTTCCAGCTATTTCGTCAAGACGAGAGGAGAGAATGTAGTTGCAGCGTGCAACAAATTTCTGGAACTCCGCTAAGTACTGGACTGATTCTAGAAACTTTCCTGCAGTGAATCTGTGAGGCAACAAGCATGTTTACTGGTTCCATGGCTACTTGAAAAAGTGTTGCAGGGCCCCTTTAAAGGAACATGTTACCCTCAAATCAATTCTTCATTTTATTGAGCTTATTATGACAGCTTATGTGATCCAAGTATATTAAAACATTAAGTATCTTACAGGTTATCACTCCCATCCTACCAAAGCTACTACTTAAGGTTGTTTCGACTTCCTGTGAGCAACAAAAAAAAATTGCATTTGCATAGTGCCTCTATTTCAATTCAGAAGAAATATTGTGCAGGTTAGTTAGGTCATGATAAATATTTCCCTTTTTTTAATATGCCAGGCATACCATTCAAATTCGATTCGAAACTATTCGATCAAATTCACTGTTGGCTTCGAATTCACTTCGAGCCTAAAATTCATTATTCGCACAAGCCTATATAGACATTTCAGTAAAATGTTCAGGTCGGGGGGAATGCAAAAGAATAAAGACTCAGCGGCAGGGTGGCGGAAGGCAGGCTTACAGGTCTCCGACGAGTGACTTCTCCGACTGGGTCTCCCAGCTTTCGTCACCCGAGCAGGACTCATCGTCGCCCTCCTCGTCCCCGTCGTCCCAGAGGTCGTCCGAGTCGTATTCACCGATGCGGTACAGCTCCTGTGGGTAGCACAGCGACGTCTTGCCGCTCACCCACTGCACCTCCACCTTGCCCGCCGGGTGGACATCCACCACCTGGCCCGCTGTCGATTCGGACTCCTTGTCCTGCGCAGGGCATCGCCCTTCCGACTGCATCAACGCGCCACCAGAGATTGATGTGGTGCTAATGAGGTTTCTTTTTTTTTTTCCTGTGAAAAACACAGGAGGCAGCTCTGGTGGTAAACTTATTTACAATGGTAAACTTTGCCACTTTGTAAACTAACCATTCGGGACAATTAAACATGTGTAAGTAAAGCATGCAAGCCATGAAGAATGACACGAGTTCAAATTGAGCCCCGGCTGCGGCGGCTGTATTTCGGTGGAGGCAAAAACGCTAGAGACCCATGTGCGTAGATTTAGGTACACGTCGAACCCTAGGTGGTCAAAATTTAGGGACTCATGGTCCCTAAGTTTTCCTAATAGTAGTCCCTAAATAGTGATAATTTAGGACTGAAACACTACAGCATCCCTCATAATCATATCATGGTTTTAGGGTTTAACCTTTACGATTATTCGTTGTGAGAAGACGAGAGATCAGCACACGCAATAACCCATGTGAAGCAACGGCAACAGCGAAACTCACCTCAAAGTTCGCCACCCTGATGACGCAGGACGCGGGCCTGTACTTGAAATCTGGATGGTCCTTGATGTCATAGACGCTCACCTCTTCAATGCCGAGTTCTTCGGGGCTGAGAGCGCAAACGAGAAAATGGAGTCCCGGTGAACGATTTCCATGCAGCGAGTATGCAGTGCGCTTAGCGATAACCTTTCTTTCTGTTGTCGAGTTGTTATTAACAACAACTGCAGGTGACATTTCTGGGGACCATTTTTTCAAATGTTCCAACGAACACGCCGGAAAGTCAGCTTTATTGCAAGGAAGGCATTAGGAAGCAAACTGTACGCAAATAAACATAAGCAACAAACCACACAGCCAACCATGCGCTAGCGACCGCCCGCAGCCCACCAGAGGCCACCAACGTTACGCAGCAAACCATAAGAAATCAAGTTATGCATGGCCAACCGTACGCAGCTAACCACATGCGAGATTGGAAAGAAGTCACCATAACAAGACAATGCATTTTCGTGATTAATGCACATACACACATGCCCCCACTACCACCTATTGCAGCACAAACACTCAGTAAATGTACAGTTCATTCATTTCAGTAGTGGCTGTGGTGATTTGAACACCAGATGGCAGTAAGTAGCATGAATTCAGTTGGCATGAATTAGTAAGTGGGCATGAATTCACAATACAGACTACCGAGAACAACACAGAACCAGTGGTTGTTCTGAATTGTTATGGCAAGAAATTCATATTTGCTTTTTTCAAGACTTCTCAATTTCAGCGTTGATATCGTGTTTTCGTCTTTCTTACGTCTCTGTTTGTTAGGGCTCAATACGTGTTCGAGTTTTCAATTTTATTCACGATCTCTTTCATGGTGTCAATGTAGAGTTCAAAGATCAAACCTCGTCTTTAATCACTAACGGCAACACAAGAGATTGGCAAGATTAGCTCACTGGGGGTCTGCGCCGGCCATGTAGGTCTTGAATTTTGTCACAACCGCCGTTCTTCCAGAGTGGTCCACCTTCTTGACCACTGCGTACTCATGGGCGGGAGGGGTGTCTGAAAACAAAATGACCGACAACGGTTTAAAAGTCACAACTATAGCGACTGTAGAACACTGCAAGTGATTTTCAGCAGAAATAAAAAAAATGAACTTATCAAACAGAAGCTTTCCAGTGCAACTTTCAAGGTCCCAACAGTTAACAGTGATTAGGAATACAGTAAGCATGAGCGACAGATGATTGATTAGAAGATAATCAGCATGTGGTTGCAATTTGCATTCTATTTCGTGCCTTTGGCAGCGGTTACTGAGTGTTACACATTACATTCAAGTTCATCTCGTAAACCAAGACAGAGCAGCATATAAAGAGCTTCGAAATGCCAGTTTTGTATCTCCACTGACAAGAGTTTCAACATAATAAGTGAGCATTTTGCAGAAATGCTCACTTATTGAAGAAATGCTCCCTCTAATCACTGGCCTCGCACCAGAGAAGTTTCTGCAAGGGAGCCTTCAGATGCCAACAAAAACCCATACAATAATTTCTACAGAAAGAATAGGTCAAATAAGCTAAAGTACCCCCCCCCCCCCCCCATGACATTGTTCAATATACCTGTGTTTTCCACAACAAAGTCCCCAGGAAAGAATTCGTGGCCATCCAAGTGATGGATGGGGTAGAGGTCTGCAGAGGGAATTCCATTTTCTACACTGCCGTCCTGCAATAATGAATAAACAAACAATTCTTTCCAAAAAGTAGGAGTGTGCGAATATCAAAATTTTCACATAGCAACTGAATACGAATACACAGCTTCAAATACGAATTAAAGACAAAATAACCAAGAGAACTAACTTTTCCATCAGTTGTATTTTATTTTGCTGCAAATGTATATTGAAAACAGTACTTTCGTCTGTTACAAGCACAAAATCTGCTTTTGTGCAAAGAATGTCTGTACTTACTAAGAAGCACATAAGTGTGGTATATTTCGGTGAGCTTGTGACTTAATGGCTTAGCTTCAATTTGCTTTAGTAACAAACTTAGCTTCAATTTGCTTTAGTAACAAACTTTTTATTTCCCTTATTTGTCATTGTAAAACCAAAAATAAGCTTTAAGTTTCTGGGCACAGTACCTCTACCAATTTTATTGGCATCTATTGAGTGCTAGCGTAACAGTTGACTAGAAGCTTGATCAATAACTTCATTCATAGACCCTGACAGTGAACGGCGTCCACGAGCTGCGCGCGATACAGAAGGACCCACTAGATATCACTAGAGCAGGTGGACTCTATAGTGTTTGTTCCTTTTCGCAACATTGTTTTCCTTGTTTTCATTTCATTTGTTTATTTACTGCCATACACTAAAGGCCCTACCAGGCATTACAAGATGGGGGAAGGACTTCAAGGGACTCCTGACACCAAAATATAAAACTATTAGGTCGATGCTGATTGTTGAAATAGCAGTCCAGAAACCTCACAGCATTACTTTTGTGCCAAGGAAGGACCTATTTTGAAATAAAATCACATTTTAGTGGTCCGCATCAGGTTAGCGCACTTCAAATTGCCCGCCTCGAGAAGCGGACCGACCGGACCGACTCGCGTCTCTGTTGCCGTACACAACGTTGCCTGGCTTTACTGCGCTAGTAGCCGCAGACCGAAAGCAGCGGGAGCCACAGCAGCAACAACGGCCATTGATCAATTTTCCTTCATTAACTCCGAGATTGCAGACGTTTTTGGGTCAACTGCACCTCGCTAGATGGCACCACCTGTCCAGTGTAACTACGCGAAAATTGAATTTTTGAACCCCTCGCGCCATTCCCCATAGTAACCTCCGGCAGCTCTTTTTTCCATGAATCAAACAGAAATGAACAAACACATCTCTTGATGCACGCAAGGTTCTATACTTAGTGCAGCTAGATCAACTACTAGTGATTGATTGTAGGCGGTCCGTCTGATGCCATCGGGATCAAATCGAGAATGTCCTACTGTGTCCCATGTGGTTTTGTGCATTTACCTTAACTTCTCGGTAAGTGGGGCACTGTTGTCGATAATAATGTCGTTTTAGATGTTGTCATACATTGAGCTTTCACTCTGACGTAAGTTGTTATTTGACTTTAGTGACCCTTTAAACTGTTTGACGGCCTTGCATACTGTACGGATGGGATCTAGAAAACATGAAGTTATTGGAATGACGTATCGCTTTCAGCGGCAGCATGTACAATCGCACACATCAGATTTAGAGGCACGTCACGCAACGTATGCTTGTTCAAGTGGCTTGATACACGTGGACATTCATGCAGGCTTCCCGAGTGAACAAATACCAGTCATTTAGCTTCTTCATTCTGCGTAATGCTACAGAGGATCACATGGATGGCGACAATACTATGTTCAATGACCAGTTGACGTGCCATCTTCCAGGACTCATGTCAAGAGTGTTTTTTTTTTTGCTTGAAATGAATGCAACAACAACAAAAAAAAAAAAACAAGCTGTGCTTGCACTTAAGTCTAATATTTCATATTTTTAATGTAACACCCAAGCTAACTGATTAATAATTAGATAATTACATGTTAATTAATGTTAATAACAAACTCGTGCAAAACAAAACAGTCCTTATTTTTCTTTCTTGGAATGTAATACTGAGTGCCTTGGAATCATGCCATGCAAATTAGACACGTTTGCACAAAGTGGGCCATAATTCGACTCTGAAGGGGCATACACAAGAATAAAGTAGGCATCTGGCATGGAAATGAGCAAATGAATGAAGCTGTAGACAGTAGTGCTAGGTGGCACCCCCTCACCTGCCAGACAACCTGGGCAGTGGTGTAAGTGGCCAGGGTCTCGGTGACCAGCACGTCCCCGGGCTTCATGGAGGGCTGCTTGATGGGCTGACGCTTGCGCGCCCGACGAAGCTTGGGCTTCTTGAGCAGCTTGGTCGCTAGCGATGGGCCGTGCTTGCCTCGCCGGAACGCTGGAAGACGCAGCGGGGGGCACTAGTTACGACACAGACTTTTTTCCATTTAGCAACGGCAACTTTAATTTTGTTCTCAAAACATTGCAGGTGCAGTAGCGAGGCAGGCCTGTTAAAAGCAGTTCTTCTGCAGATACCTTGAAACAGAAATCATTTGTTCTTTACTTCTGTTGATAGCTACGTGCTAACAGACTGGTTGTTAATGGTCATTACGTCAAAGTAAGGTTTTGTGAATTTCAGAACAGAACTGCAGTGACATTATTAGGAGTCAATATCCCACAACTCGTAGTATGACATGAATAAGTGTACCATTTTGACCCGATTCTCAACCGTAAATGACTTTTTGAACGAGCTCAAGAAAGTGGACAATAGCAATTTCGAAAGATCGTTAGCCACCAAGCTCTTATACCGTTAAAAAAGAAAAGCGCAAATGCAATACGATGGTTTGTTTGTTTGCTGGGGGTCGAACGCCCAGAAACACTGGCTATCAGACACACCATAGTGCCTACTGCAGACGTTCTCGATCCCCTAGGGACCTCTTTGACATGCACAGACCTCGGGATGAGCACGGGTCTCCAGCATTCGGCCTCAACTGTGACCACAATGGCCAGAATCGAACCCGCACATTCCGGGTCAATGGTCAAGCACTATAACGACTGGGCCACTGCAGTGGTCACATCATATATGAAATATAAAATTTAGTTAGGACATTCTTCCATGAAGACTACAGCGAGATACCCTACCGCTAATTACTGATATATACTTTCGACAACACATAAAGCAGAGTACATGGCCTCTACAGAGCCTCAGTTGTAAGCATCTATCCCAGATGTAGTACTATATAAAAATTATCTCAACAGATGTTATGTCATTGTTTTCATAAAATGTAAACCAGCAATTAATTATAAATATGTAATTTATCCTTTCTTATCTGTCAACCTACTTCTGTGTTTTGTAATGTAAGATGTAAGGAGACGCCTTAACAGTAGTACAGTAAAAGCTCGTTAATTTGAATTCCACGGGAACGCTGAGCAATTTCGAATTAAACAAAATTTGAAATAATGAAAGTTGTGGTGTACACGTATCCCGAGGAGTACGGCCACCAGCGTGGGTCGGTCTTAGCGAGCCGCAGGGCACGCGTTTAACCGTCGCCGTGGCGGGAAACACGATACTGCTCAAGTCGCAACACTTATTGTGGCAACACCAAACGCAGTACAGCCCGTTGCAAATAGGCGCGGCGGGAAACAAGTAGGCTTATCCACGCCACGGGCACAAAGTACTACACAGGGGTGCCACGAGCACGTCCCGCGGTAAAGCTGATCCACGGAGACACCGGAGCAAAGGCCCGGTTTGCTCGAGCGAGGGCAAAGGCGCCTCGCGTTGGCTTCGAAGGGAGACGGGTCGGCGTAGCGAGGCCACGCACTAGGACACCGTACCGCCCTTCGGCCGTGCGTACGCAGCGGAGCAAACAGCGGGTGAGCGTTCGCCTTGGGCGCGAGGCGCCGTCAGCGAAGTCCGACGAGCCCCCGACTGACGGGAGTCGACAGACGAAAAGATAGCGTGGCTCACCGTTTGCTGTCCCGGGAGAGATCTCACCGCTCCCGACGCAGCGCGCGAAAACCTCTCTTGGGAGTCCCCGCGCGCGGCGCCACCGTCAACATCCGCTACCGGGTGAGGGAGTTAAACGTCACTCCGCTCTCCCACCACGGCAGACAGCAAAGGAGGGCAGACATGTCGGGACATGAGAATGGGCAGAAAGGCGGGAAAGCCCGCGCAAAGGCAGCGGGCCAGCCTCAATGCCCACATCCCCCCTCTCCTAAACTTGTCCTTACCGGTCTGCAAAAGGCAGCCGGACGTCACCCATGCAGTTAAAATGACACTGCTATGAGCGATAGCTAACCTCAGTCCAGCCCTGCTACTGCTGCTTAAAAGAAATATGATTACAGAAGGAGAAACAAAAACATAAATACAAAATAAACACACAACACTATACAAATACTGGCAGAAGGGAGGCACAGAAACGTGGGCACTAGTGTTCGTGGATGCTGAAGGGGGATAGCGTCCACTGCGCGGAGGGGGCGGAAAGGCGTGACAGTGTCCGCTGGGTGCGATGCCCGAGTGCGGAGGTCAGAGGTAACGGAAGGGGGGGCTCACTGATGGCTTGTTCCTGCTCTTGATAAAGCTGCGAGTCGACGAAAGCCGCTTCGGTTGTTCGGAGGCCCCCGCATTTCTGGCTCGATGAGGGAGCTGGACGTTGCGGGAAGCCGGGCCTCTCCGTGGTCAGGGAGGCCGAACCAAATTGGCTGCGAGGCGCCCTGGCGTTGGCCGGCAGCATATAGCTGCTTCAGCATGGCCTCGTGCAGGAGCCATGGTGGGAAAGGCAGCACGGCTTCTTCGGCGGACAGCCGAGAGCAGAGCACAGCCAGATGGTCTGACGTCAGTGGGTCAATGACCCCCAGTACCTCCAGCGTCCGCATCGATGGGGGACGCCATGACGCACTCTTCGCGGGCTCGCAGCGAAGCGTCACGCACTTACACAAGCACAGAAGCACGCACGCACACACACCGCCGACAGCTGCGCCGAGCGTAGGCGCAAAGCGTCCTTCGTCTCTCTCTCCCGGCAAGCACCGCCACTCAAGGTCACACACAGCTCCCTTCGCGATAGACGAACGAACACGAAAAAAAAAAGTAAAACAGAGCAAAACGACACTCAACATCTGACAAAAAACAGAAAATACAAATATCACTTAATATTAGACAAAAGAAACAAAATACACATGAACACTTCAAAAAAAAAAAAAAAAAAAAACACTGGCAGCAGACAGAGCGGGGTCAACTTCTTTACGAGAAAAGGCCGTAAAGAAGCTAACGTATACTGAGGCTAGACAGTAAACTGAGGGCCTTCGGTTGCGGAGAAGTCCGCCGTCCGGCGCGAAATCACAAAGGTGACCGCTTCCTCAGATTATACCGGTGCGGGGTCCGAATGCGGTCCGCCGCTCCGGGTGTGCCCGTTGCTTGCGCGAAGTGCCGCAGGGCACTGGCGCAAGCTCGTCAGACCATGACAAAGGGCTTCAGGTCTGCGATGTTGGCACGGCTGAGTTTTCCCAAAGGGGATCTTTCAGCTAGTACGCGCCACGGACGCTCACTGACAATCGGTTCATAAGACCGGGCGGCTTTCCAACCCTTGGCTCAACCGTTTGTCAGACGTGGCAGGCACGGAATAGCGATAAAAAGCCACGCTTCGTGCCGGGCCAGGTCACAAACATTGCTCAGTTTGCAAAAACTTTCGAGCCACTCAGGTGACCGGCCATGGGTTCGTCGTGAGAGGATCGCAACAGTGCGGCTCTCAGACTTTTGGG
The DNA here is from genome assembly GCF_013339725.1 of Rhipicephalus microplus. Taxonomy (NCBI): domain Eukaryota; kingdom Metazoa; phylum Arthropoda; class Arachnida; order Ixodida; family Ixodidae; genus Rhipicephalus; species Rhipicephalus microplus. The sequence goes on from NC_051174.1 coordinate 128,189,163, forward strand.
CTTAACCACCTTAACGGGTCTATGGACCTCGTCGTCATGGCTATATATTTCAGCAGGAGCCCGTCATGGTCCAGCAAAATGAATCCGCCGGGGACTCAGCGAACACACGCTGTTTCAGCCCCCTAATCGCGCCCCGCCGCAGAACAAGCAGCGTACCGGCGCTCCGCGCCTCGTCAAGACGGTTTAACGGCGCCCGCCGCAAAGCAAGCAGGTATACGGCGCCTCCATCCCTCTGAGACTCGAAACGGATCACCTCGCCGAGCCTTCAGTAGCTCTTCGCTGCCGAAAGGCAATTCCCATTCTCCCAAATGGGGGAGTCGGTATCGCGCCCACTCAGGACCGCAGCAACCGCACGCGTGAGTCGGCGTTACGGGTTCGCTCTCGGCCTCGTGGCCTTCGGAAAGCTCCCCCGCTCGGCCGCTTCGCGGTGCGCCGCTTACCTGGTTAGCAGCCAAGGTTTGTCCGCATGGGGACTCACCCTTCTCGCCGAATGGCGGCGAAGCTGCTGTTTCGCCCCCGACGCTTGCATGTGCTAAGGCACCGCGAGCGGCCGTCGCACCGAAATCCAGGTTCTCGGCAGACAACAAGGGGCACGAGATAGCGCGTCAGCTACCACGTAGGAGTGTATTCACCACAAAAAGGGGTGACGACACAGGCGAGCGCCGAAGGGCGCCCGTCGATAGAGGCGGTGGCCTCTTGGTGCAACGCGGCATGCCACGAAGCAGACATAACGTTCGGGTAGGGCAAGAGGCCCATTCCGAAGCGATGCGCCATCTCCAAAGGGAGCGGCTAGGCGCCTCCTGTCGTCACCGCAATAGGGGGTGCCGACACGGACGGGCGTCGGAGGCGCTTGTGCGTAACGTTCGGGTAGGGCAAGAGGCCCATTCCGAAGCGACGCGCCATCTCCAAGGGAGCGGCTAGGCGCCTCGTGGGTCGTCACCGCAATAGGGGGGTACCGACACAGACGGGTGCAGAAGGTTCCCGTCAATAGAGGCAATGGCCTCCGTGTGCAACGCCGGCATCCGCTAAAAGGACAGCGGACCAAAAGTCCCGCGAGGCAGCCATGTTGCGACGAGCCCGAATCGCGCAGGCGAACTGACTCTCTAAGAGCAATCAAAAGCTAGAGCTCTTTGATACCGCGTTGGGGCGCCAGTGTGGGTGTACACGTATCCCGAAGGAGTACGGCCACCAGCGTGGGTCCGGTCTTAGCGAGCCGCAGGGCACGCGTTAACCGTCGCCGTGGCGGGAAACACGATACTGCTCAAGTCGCAACACTTATTGCGGCAACACCTAACGCAGTACGGCCCGTTGCAAAAGGCGCGGCGGGAAAGCAAATAGGCTTATCCACGCACGGCACAAAGTACTACACAGGGGTGCCACGAGCACGTCTCCGCGGTAAAGGTGATCCAGGAAGACACCGGAGCAAAGGCCCGGTTGCTCGAGCGAGGGCAAAGGCGCTCGCGTTGGCTTCGAAGGGAGACGGGTCGGCGTAGCTAGGCCACGCACTAGGACACCGTACTGCCCTTCGGCCGTGAGTACGCAGCGGGGCAACAAAAGGTGAGCGTTCGCATCGGGCGCGAGGCGCCGTCAGCGAAGTCCGACGAGCCCCGAGCGACGGGACTCGACGGACGGAAAAGAATGCGTGGCTCACCGTTTGAAGTCCCGGACTGTACTCGCCGCTCCCGACGCAGCGCGCGAAAAACCTCTCGGGAGGCTCCCCGCGCGGCGCCACAGTCAACATCCGCTACCGGGTGAGGGAATTAAACGTCACTCCGCCCTTCCCAGCGCGGCAGACAGCAAAGGAGGGCAGACATGTCGGACATGAGAATGGCAGAAAGGCGGGAAAGCCCGCGCAAAGGCAGGCGGGCTAGCCTCAATTCCCACAAAGTGAGCAAAATAAGTGGATTTCGGGGGTGGGGGCACCAAAAATATTTATTGGCCAAAAGAGTCGGTGATGAGCATCTGCTTTCTTTCCTCTGCATGCCACAGTTCCGGCTCCCTGTTCCAGCGCGCGGACGCGGCGCAGGGGAATCCTCTTCACTCTCTTCAAAGCTGAAGAAGAGACACGCCACATTAAGTGCCTCCATCACCGCAGAAGCTGACGGGCGCACAGGCGCTCTGTCATTTTCGTCTTCCTCACCTTCTGGTCTTCAGCATCAGGCTGCGCACCAGCTACTTGAGCGATAATGTCCTCATCAGTCAGGGCACCACACACCGATGCACCGGTGTCAACTTCAACATAATCGGCAAAACCGTACAGCCCCGAAGAGTGTCGCGCAATGCCACTGGCATGAGCTACTCAGCACCATTCACGCTGACCTCACAACTATCCTGCGCACTTCCAGCTGCAAATCCACTGTGGCGGAAACGGTTTGCGATTGTGGTCGCGGTCACCTGTTCCATGCGCGCCCCAACCATGTGCATGGCAGTGAGCAGCGTAATGCCGAAGTCCTTCCTGTCGCCCGCGCACAAATCATTCGTGAACGAACAACGTGCTCGAGGAACAAGTGACGCTGCCGGGAGCGGCCTAGGACTGCTAGGACTACTCCGCCGACTCCTCAGCATCCCCAAGGTCCCGCGTACAAGTGGCTCCAGGCACTGAGATAGCGGGAGGGCTAGGAAAAAAAAAAAAAATTGCTCCCTGGATTTTGGAGGCCATACTTTGCTCGCTCCTTTGCTCGGAGGTCACTTGAAGCTCGAAAAAAACTGGTCGTGCCACCTATCGTTCGACGGTAAAAGCTTCCACTAGTGTTGACGATGATGACGCTCGGCGGCGCGCGCTTCGAATTATCCGTAGATGGCAGCAATTTCTGTTCGAATTAACGAATCGTTTTACACATGGTCTCCTATGCACCTGCGGACCGGACTGCGGCGACATTTCGAATTACATCCAAAATTTCGAATTAATGAGGGTGAATTACGAGCTTTCACTGTATTTCTGGATTTTTCTAAATTTGCATTTTACTGCGGTTTGTAGTTGTGGATGTGGGTTATATGCAGCGTCGGTTAAACATGGTAAATTATAATTGCTTGGTTCTACATCTTCGTACACAGCTGTGTATATTCAGAGAGCATTGAAAGCCTTCAGCCTAATGTTGGCTTCATTTTTCACAATCACATTAGGCTGGCTTCTTCGGATGATGCATACTGCTGCAACGTAAGGCTTCTTTCCCCCCCCCCCCAAGTTCGATGATATTATCACTAAATTGTGCAGAGAACAGCAGGTTGTTCCTTATTACGGCATCCATCATGTTTACAAAGGAGAAACAGCAACACACCAGCCGCGGTGGTCCAGTGGCTAAGGTACTCGGGCTGCTGACTCGCAGGTCGCGGGATCAAATCCCGGCTGCGGCGGCTTGCATTTCCTATGGCGGTGGAAATGCTGTAGGCCCGTGTGCTCAGATCTGGGTGCACGTAAAAGAACCCCAGGTGGTCAAAACTTCCAGAGCCCTCCACTACGGCGTCTCTCATAACTATACGGCGGTTTTGGGACGTTAAATCCTACACATCAATCGAGAAACAGCAACACTACAAGATGGGCCAGTGGATCAACGAGAAGGAATACTGGGGCAAGGACATGTGAAGCCAAGCGGTTGTTTCTACTCACTGTGTGTGCCGCTCTCGTTATCACACCACTCGCTCTCGACTGATTGATTGATATGTGGGGTTTCACGTCCCAAAACCACTATATGATTATGAGAGACGCCGTAGTGGAGGGCTCCGGAAATTTAGTCCACCTGGGGTTCCTTAACGTGCACCCAAATCTGAGTACACGGGCCTACAACATTTCCGCCTCCATCGGAAATGCAGCCGCTGCAGCCGGGATTCGAACCCGCGCCCTGCGGGTCAGCAGCCGAGTACCTTAGCCACTAACCACCGCGGCGGGGCACACCACTCGCTCTCCGTTCCATAGATAGAAATTCAACTTCCATGAGAAAAAAGCCAAACACTTCTGAGATGTTCACAACGTCAAGTGCCCAGCTAATTTCAGTTCTATTTCAGCCAGTGTCAAGTATAGTCGCGTTCAATATAATTCAATATAAATAACAATTTGATTCACCTGAGTTCAATATGAACGGGTTTGACTGTATTATCATATTTTAGTTGAGTGCCCACCGGAGTCCGCCTGTGGTGGTGGTCCATGTAGGACCACTGTCGAGCCGCTCGTCCCGGAGACCGAGTCGGAGCCACTCGCTTCGTCATCCTCAACGTCCTCGTAGGTCAGAGTCCGTGCCGTCCTGACACGCCTGTAAGTCGCGGTTGTTCTCGCCATCGCGCGTGTCGCCATGACTGGCCACCACGGCGGCCGGTTGCTGCCGCACGCCCTCATTTTCGGGAGCCTGTGGCTGTCGAAAAAAAAGAAGTGACGATCAATCTCGACGGGTTCACGTACGAAACGAAAGAACTTGTGTTACAAGGGCCTCAATTTTGCAAATTGTTGCAAAAGAGTTATTGAAAACTTGAGATGAGTTAAGGGGATACTAAAGTGAGACTCTGAATAAATTCTACTCTGAACAGAAGTTATACAAATTATAATTGAAAAGCTTCAATGTTTGTTTCATCATAATAGGCTCATTAGTAAAACATCAAGGTCACAGTTTTGTTTTCAAATTTCAAACTGAAATTCGAGTGAATGACGCTATGGATAATGGTTTATTTTTACCCAGCCACACTGGCTCAATGGCACTATCAGAGGGCAAATTACTGCATATTAACCGATTAGTAACTACATAGGTTATGGTGACTGGTGCCAAAATTTCAAGGCGGCTTTGCCGCTGACATATTCTTTCTGCGCATCTTCTCACTTAGAACGAATACCCTTGCGGCAAGCATGGTGATTTCAGTATTGTCAACGAGTAATCTACTAACACGATAAAAAAACGCCAGGCCTGCGCGGTAGGCGCAGCACAGTCACAGCCAAAGCTAGAGGAGCAGCCTTCCAGAGCCTTTTGGAAACACTCATTGGGTAACTACTGCAAGCACACTTGCTTGGTACCCACTAGGGCATTATAATAAACTTTGGGGTAGTAGGCCGGCAGTCGCTATGCTATTTTCGTCATTCTTCTGAGAAGCGTGGTGTCTGCTAAACACTTGCAAGAAATTTTGTGCCAATTGTCCATGTAGTGGCCGACGATGATGAGGAATAATGGTTGAAGTGTGTATTTGCCAAACTTAATAGAGGAACAAGAACAAGCTTTCGTCATGGTTTGGAACATTGGACGGCCCACTCGTTACGCTATTTGCATTGTGCGACGACTGGTTGTTCTCTTGCTGTTGTGAAACGCTCTATAAGTCTTATTGACGTGATTGCTTTCTCAGCATCAAGCCTGCATAAGGCAAGTTTACAAGTCACAGCACTGGTGTAGCTCAGTCGTAGAACATTGGGCTGGCACCCAGCGGACCCGGGTTCAAGCCCCACTGTGAGATTGGTGCAAGGTTATTGTTTCTATTTTCGTGCGATGTGGCGGCCAACAATGACTGCGAGTGACCTGAGAAGTGATCTCCTAACAGCTTTCTCTGTAAAATAGTTTCCTCCATGGCGTCCCTTCTTTATGTCTCGGGGGTGCTAGAGTCTAAGACGTCTTCATTTCCTTCTACATAAGAAGGATTTAGGAGTCTGCCCTTGCCAAAAAAAAGACAGGCAAGCAAAGCTTTGCAAGTGCACCATTTTTCTTTTTATCACACTGCACAATGCTCCCTCCTAACTGTTTCCTTGATCGCATGCAGGTCTGAGATTACCCAGAGAGGGCTCTGGCGCTGCAACCGTCAATTGGAACGGCAGGTAGTACACAAATTCGCCTAGCCTTCGTGCTTGTGGGCTTCAAACGCACTTGTGGCTCGGTTTATCACTGTGTTTTGGTTTTGTCTTCGAATAAAGAAGTTGACTTGCTTGAACTCGTGGCCTGATTTGAACAGGTGAGCCTAAACGTGAACTGCAACAATACGCAAAGGCAGGCTAGTTGGTTTGGCTGCATACTGAAACTTTTGTGCACGCAACACGATGACACAAATAATAGCCGGAGGGGAATCTGGCACTAGTGTTTATGCGAGCTCCTTCGGCAGCGCTTGTGCCCCCATGGAAACTATGGGAAACACAGGCCTCGGATCTGCTTTGGATAGAACACGCTCTTGAGATTCGAGACGCTTGTTTGCCAAGTGTAAAACAAGGCAAATAGAAATTATATTTAATTGAAAGACAGTTCGCTAGCTAACCCATTCCAATCCGAAGTCTGTACTTCCCACAATTCCCATAAGGGTACGTGATTGCAGCACCAGATTCCTCTCTAGATATTATTGTATGAAACTCTTTAGACCAGCGCTATCCTTGTGAATCTTTCATTAGTGTCTTCGTGTTGTGTGTGCAAGAGTTTCATTATGGAGCATTAATGGTTAAGGTGGTGAAGTGCAACTGCTGAATATTTGCAGATTGTCGTCTCGTGCCAAAGAGGTTTTAAGCCGCGCAAAGCCAAATGAAGTCGAGAGTACGGAGATTGGACAAATTTGTGTACTGTCCATCATTCCCCCATGGTGGCTCAAGTGCCATGCATTGAAGCCCTCATACACAATAGCACCTGAGCTTCCTCTAGAGTATTTACAGAAAAGTACCGTAATTACTCGAATCTAACGCGCACCTTTTTTTCGGTTAAGCGAGTTCATAAATCGCATGCGCGTTAGAATCGAGTACGAACAAAAAAATTAGGTCAATCTATAGCCATCGGCAAATTCAGAATGGCCGCCCCCTACGTGCGTCGGCATGGCGCGTCGGCCATTTCTGCCTATGTGTTTCCCATGTGCGGCACTTCGTACGTGTGCTGAGGAGTTCGTCATCTAGTAGTGCATTAGCATCGACAGCGTGGAAGGGCCGACTCCAAAAACTCGAGTGCACCACGATGCCGCTTTTAAAAGGAAAGTCATCCCGCGTGCAAAAACGGACCGAAATCGGGCCGCATCGCGGTCGTTCGGAGTTCCCGAAACGTGCGTGCGGGACTGGCGGAAACAAAAGCAGAAGATTGTCGACAGCAAAGCTTCACGCAAAGGCTTCAGTGGACCACAGCAGGGTCGGTTTCCGCAAATTAAAGAGCTGCTCGGCGAGTATGTGCTTGAGCAGCGAGCGGCACAGCGGCCCGTGACGACAGAACTGCTCCAAGTGCGGGCTATGCAATTAGTCTTAGAAAAAGGTCTAATGCGGAGCCAGTTTAAAGCGAGCAGGTGCTGGCTGACTAACTTTATGAAGAGGAAAGGCTTTTCCCTCCGAAAGGGAACATGCATATGCGAAAAGTTTTGCAGTAGAGTACGATGAAAAGCTTCACAGTTTTCAGGGGTTCGTCCTAAACTTGCGGCGCAACGACGGCTACCTGCTTGGGCAAATCGGGAATGCCGATCAGACGCCTCTTTACTTCGACATGCCTGGCACCACAACCGTCGAGAAGAAGGGGGCGAAGCAAGTTCGCGTGCTGACATCGGTCCACGGTAAAATTACAGTGACGGCAATGCTCTGTTACACGTCGCATGGGCACAAGCTTCGCCCGTACCTCATATTTAAATGGAAGACGCTCCCAAAAGGAGTCGTTTTTTCGAGTGGTGTGATCGTGCGGGCCAGCGAGAAAAATGGGTGCGCGTTGCAATCGATGTCTTACTTTTTTTTTTTTTTCGCGGTGTAAATCGGGTGCGCGTTACAATCGAGGGCGCGGTAGAATCGAGTAAGTACGGTATAAGGGGAATTGCACCGTCGTCTACAAACTTAGTAGTGCAACACTTCAGTTGCTAGAGGTAACAACGATGGTCATGAGCTGATATCTAAACAACGATGAAACGTGAAACGACCAGTGACATCGATGAAAGACCAAACTGCAACATAATGAACACCTTACTGCGGACAATTGAGAGAGCAATAACTCAAAAACGGAGCACATATACATGCACTCAACTGGCGTACCTTTGAGGGCTGCTTTTCTGTACGGTTTCTGGTGCCTCATTTTTCACATACAGTAGATTCTCATTAAATTGAAAACTCTTAAGCGAAAATGCTGTTTAAATAGAGTAAGGGCTTCCGACGAGATTGGTTTTGTACCTGTATTCTGCACTATTGTTCATTTCTCAGTCATAAAGTTTCCTAAAATTAACTAGAGGGGACTCTGGGGCTAAGATCGTTCAGCGACCATGGTAATGATGGGTATTACACGGATTTGCCTAGTCTTCGTACTTGCGGACGGCCAATTGCATTTATGGCTTCATTTATTGGTGTGTTTCGGTTTTGTTACAAAGGAAAGAATGAACCTTTTTGAGCTTCGGGACCCGATTTGAAATGGTAAGTCTAAAAGAATAAGGTGGTGAAGCGCACCCACTGAACATTTGATAATTTTTGTTTTGTGAGAGAACAGCTCCAAGCCACACGAACACACACGGGGCCAGAAGTATGAAGATTAGACAAATCCATGTACTACCCATCATTCCCGTGCTCAATGAAGGGTCCATAGCGTCGCAGCATCCCATAGACACTAGCGCCAGAGCTCCCTCTAGTGTATAATTAGGAAACTCTATGCTCTCAGTAAATGAAACTCAGGTTAAATGGAACACATCTGCCCTGTCCCTTCGGTGCCTACTGTGTATGAATACCGCCATTGAAATTTAACTCTCAACGCCCTTCCATCAAAAAAAAAAAAAGTAGACACTCACACATTCAGGGTTGTGAACAGGTGGGGAGTACTTGGAGGCACAATGTCGCTTCCACTGGTCTAGAGTGACAATGTTGTCGGTGGCCTTGAGGGTGTAGTAATTACGGTCCCCAATCTGCAGAGCACACCGCTCGAATATGTTGATCATCTTCACCCTGCAAGCAACGGCAAAGCAGCGCAGGAATATTCAGAAGGTTCAGACACAAACGACGTAGACATCTTAAAGTAATCTTTAATGCTGTTACTGTAAGGGTAGCCATTATTGTCGTCTTCTGTACTATGTTCATCTCTAGCATCTCATAGCAACAACATGATCTAAACTAGGTAATACTCTTCAATAAGCTGACTATTTTTCAGATCGTTCTTCACTTTCCCAGTGATGTGATGCACCTTTGTTAGGCTGAACTCTCAATTAAGTCTTACATTTTAATTTTTCCTCATCGGTGCACATACACCTTAAGATGCACCTGTGCTAGTTTCTGTCCTTACATTCACCCTGATTGGCTGTCTGCATATTAACCAATTCACAGAGGTTGGCCAATTAATAAATTGATTACAAAGATTCATTTCCAAGCATGCCAGCCGATTCAGGTTGGAGCTCAATGATTTTGCTCAATGATTTTGGAGGACAATTTGACATGTCGGCAAGAGTATTGTTTTTATGCAATGTAGGCCATATTTAAATGCAACTGGTTTTAGATGACAGAACTGGCAAAGATAAATAGCGGGATTAGATTCACAGGTTACACAAGAATTGCCTAGTAAAAAAGATATATCAAATGGCGGTGCAAACAGCGATCAGGAAGACAGATAATCAAAGAGTAGCCAGATTCTATGCTGGCTGCTCTATCCCGACTTCACCTTCCCCATCTCTGCACCAGCCGAACGCGTGCCTGTTTCCGAGAGCCGCTTCCTATTCCTCACACAGGTTACGCTGAAGAGAAAGAAGATGTCGGATCATGTACATAGATTATATTATAGGTTAAATGGAGAGAAGAGAGCAGAGTGGATTAGAGAACAAACGAGGGTTAAGGATATCATAGCTGAAATCAAGACGAGGAAATGGACATGGGCCGGGCATGTAGCGCGTAGACAGGATAACCGCTGGTCATTAAGGGTAACTACCTGGATTCCCAGAGAAGGCAAGCGGATCAGGGGGAGACAGAAGGTTAGCTGGGAAGATGAGAATAAGAAGTTTGCGGGTATAAATTGGCAGCAGCAAGCAGAGGATCGCATTGACTGGCGGAACATGGGAGAGGCCTTTGTCCTGCAGTGGACGTAGTCAGGCTGATGATGATGATGAAATGGAGAGATTGTATGCACATCAGCCAAGTCGGGTTACTGCAATTGGCAGAAATTACACGACTAGACATCCATAAAATTAAACAGAGATTCTGTAGATGACTCCACCTGTCCAGTGCCTCTCCTTCGATGACATACTTGATGAGTTCATCATTCTGGTTGTTCCCATTGGATGTGTCCTGGTAAGCCTTGCACACACCTTGCACAAATAGGTACACCACCTTCACCTGCAGAGAGCACCCTCAAAGAATCAATGCCCCGGGTCAAGTATTTCTTTCATTCTACTTTATTACACCGTCGGTCCCTTTTGGGCTATTACAGGGGCGGAAGAAAAGGAAAAACTGGATAACTGAAGTGCTCCTTAAGCAATCTATAAATAAAATGTAACAATAATATACTTGTGCGAATAGTGAATTTTTGGTTTAAGCGAATAGTGATTTTGATCAAATAATTTCGAATCGAATTCGAATGGTATGAATGACATATAATAAAGAAAGGAATATTTATCATGACCTAACTAATCTGCATGATATTTCTTTTGAATTGAAATAGGGGCTCTATGCAAATGCCATTGATTTTTTTCTTTAAAAGGAAGCCGTAACAACCTTGAGTAGTAGATTCGGTAGGATGCGAGTGATAACCTGTAAGATACCTAATGTTTTATTATACTTGGATCCTATAAGCAGTCATAATAAGGCTAATGAAATGAAGAATTGATTTGAGGATAACATGTTCTTTTGAAGGGGCCCTGCAACACTTTTTCAAGTAGCCATGGAGCCTGTAAACATGCTTGTTGCCTCACAAATTTACTGCTGCAAAGGTTTCTAGAATCAGTCCAGTACGAGTGGAGTTCCAAAAAATTTGTCGCACACTGCAATTGCATTCTCTCTTCTCGTCTTGATGAAATAGCTGGAAACTAAGCATGGAGGCACGGCAAAAGAAAATACTCCACACGCACCTAGTGACCTTGAGCACCTTTTTTTTTCTTCGAATACGCGGCTTTTCAGTGCGATCGCACACGTACTCGTGGACAAGCGGCGGCCTCGGTATCGACGAGCACACCATGCTCAAATCAGCCAATGCCTGTGACCAGAGCCGTATATTACTTCTTGGCTGTGACAAGTGATTTTCGAGCTCGTAGTATCACTTGCCGAGGAAAGAAAGCAATTTTTAGCTTTGAAAATTTATTGTGAATTACAGGCCACAAACTGCGCTACAATATTTGCCTCGCATGTTTTCGGTAGCCTCGACTACCGATCAGCAGCGTTTTCTGACTGTGTTCAGTAAGTGTTGCAGGGCCCCTTTAAACTTGAAGGGGGGGCTTCACGGCAAAACAAATTGACTTGAACACTTATTCGTTCATTGTGAATACTTCAAATATGTTCGATAATTTAAACTCGAATACTCAACTATTCGTTTGAATGACATGCTTTGGCTGCAAATAACACACACACAAAGTAAAGGAACACTCAACGACAAGCACAAGTGGCGTTGAGTGTTCCTTTACTTTGTGTGTGTGTTATTTGCGGCCAAATCATGTCATTAAGCAAGTACCAACTAGGCCAACAATCAGTATTCGTTCGAATATTTGAAGCACTCAAATATTCGCACAAGCCTAAACAATAATTAAGCAATGAGTGAATAGCCATGACGCTACTATTTCGAAGCACAGTGATTCTAAAGCATAATAGCTAGCGTATTCGAGGTAACGGCAGCGGCGTGCAAACCAGAGAGCGTGCAATTGCAAAGAAAGCGATTGGCTGTGGCACGTGAAGCCATTGCCTGCCTTTCCTGCTGGCGTCGATTATGGTTTGGCGGTCTCTTTACTTCGCCCCTGTGGCAAAGCCTTCGAGTGCGTGCCGCACAAACGAGGGCGCTACGATGTCGTCCGTTTACTGAATTCATAGGCTTCTGTGCTCGTGAAAATGAAACCATGTTTCTAAGTGTATATTACAGCTCTTTCATTCCAGTTTTAATTGACATCAAAGACTGCACACAAACACACAGACATTGCATTTTCATTGCAACAGAAATTAAATGAACACTCTTGGCGCATTTTTTTTTTCATGCCACGAGCTTCCACGTGAAGCTCGGAGCTCGATAACATTGCTCCGCGCGCTGTATGCTCCATGTGCGGGTGAAAACGAGTGAGAGCAGCCAACGACAGTTTCTTAAGTAGAGAGAAACATGCCAGCCATTTAACTTTGGGAACGAAACTCCGAAGATAAAAAAAAAAAGTGGATTGTCAAGGCATGGAAGGCCATTCCAGGTGAGATGGTGCGTAAAAGTTTCAAGAAATGCTGCATCACGAACAACACAGATGGAACCAAAGGTGACTTTGCATAACAGTGAGGACTGTGGTGCAAGTCATAGTTTTAGCGAGAACAGTGACAAAGAGTTACTGGCCTTGCAGGCAGCGTGTTCTGCTTGATAAATAAAATTTTTTCTGCCAATGTATGTGCTAAGTTGCTTGAGCAGTAGCTTTTCTAAAGCCTTTCTTTTATAAAAAAAATGTGCAAGCAATTTGTAAGGATTTTTTTCTTTTTCCGGTGAGCCGAGAGTGGGGATGCAGATTATATGTAGGGCCGGGTTATACGGACGAAAATGCGGTAACTAAATATTTACAACCACTCAAATTGAGCCTCCAGAAACTTGCAATGAAGTTCCATGAATTCCTCGCACTTATGAGAGGTCAGTCACGATGCGTGTCACAACGGAACTAAGTATCGATGCAGCACTCACGTCGTCCACGGTGACGCGGACGTGCTTGTGTGGACGGCTCAGCAGGGCTTTGGTCCCCTTGGTGCAGTTGAGCCAGCGGGCCCCCTCGAAGCACGACATCGGGCCGCACAGCCTCTGGCCCTTGTAGAAGCCTTCCTCCTTGAACTCGGACGACTGCGCATGGCCGGGGACAAGAGGATGTCATGTGTAGCATGCCACAGTGAAAAATACCTGTGATACTTATAAGGAGGTTGTTTTCAAGTATCATCATCATCACACTGATTACACGTATCGCAGGGTAATGGTCCTTCCCATGATCTGCCAATCAACTCAGTTTTGTGCTTACTGCTGCTCCGTTATACCTAAAAACTTTTCAATTTCATCGGCAACTCCCTATAAATATTCCAACACTGATACCCGATTATAACAAAGTTGCGTCTTACACGAAATAGGTTCGTTGTATCTGAAAAATCTATAAGGGACACTCCTAATGCTATATTGCAAAACTATTTTTCATTTGCTTCGTTACATTCGTTACTTCATTACATCTGGGTCCGTTATATCGAGGTTTAAGTGTACTTAAAACATGAAGGACGTCAGAGACCCAAACGGCAGCAATAATACTTGAAGAGGCCATCGCGAGTACACTCGAACCTTGTAAAAACGAAGTCACACCTGCCACGGAAATACTTCGCTATATTCAAAAATTCGTTATAAACATATATTTGCAGCACTTTAGCTGTGACAGAGCCCTTCCTCACTTGCTTCGCTATAACCGATAATTCAGTATATGCGGGTTCATTATATCAAGGTTTGCGTGTTACATAAGGGGAAAGGGGGAGGGTCCTGTCTGAAGAGTGTAGATATAGAGCTGTTGTGAGAATTGTCACAAGAAATTATGCATTAAAAAAAATCACTCCAATAACAATTAAGCGAACAATTACAGCACATAAGTTTGGTCTGACATATTACACAGGTGTTGAACAAAATAAAGAGCTGAACAATAAAGCATGCAAATACATGCAAGCTAGTATTTTTTCTTCACAGAAATCACAAGCACAGGGAATTTAGATACATATTGGCCTAATATATACATTATACTCTAATTCAAGATACTCAAGTATTCAGTACGCCAGTAGTATGGGATACAGCAAGAATATATTGCAAAGATACGAAAATGTGTTATAGAGATTGGCAACAGTGATAAGCAGAGTAATATTTCGCTCATAACATGGCATTAACTTATGATATGCATTGTAATTTTTCTCACTTTACAATGTTTCAGTGTCCTCCTTGGCTTTTGAAAAAATATGACTTCATCATGGAAGACACATTTACACACTAATTTATGTGTTGTACATTACCCTTTTTTTTGTACTGAAATTTAGTTGAAAAGGCTGAAGCTTTTTGTTCTTGCCCCTTCTATCAACGTGAATCGCCAAAAAAAGAATAGCCCTATTATTCGTATTTTAACTTCGAGAGTTATCGAGCAAAGTACAATTTCAGACCCCTCGACATGCAGACTAGACTTTCAAGAGAAAGACAAGCTCACCGGCAGTCTCCGATCTAGAGCATCTTCCAAGTCGAGTGCGTCATCTTCTTGAAGTATGCATCTGGAAGGTTTATGAAAGCACGTGAGAAAGCACACCTCCTACACTTCCGCACAAGCAAGCAATTGAAGTTGTTTCCCCCTCCCCATTACAAGGAACTGAAACATGCAAAATAAATATTCAGCAGCCCTTCTACTATAAAGAAAATTGGGAGCAAGCAAAATTTTGGCGTACGCGCTGCCTCCCGTAAGAGTTCATTCTTTCTATCACGTTGTGCAACACTCCCTCCAAAATTATCACTTCCTCCGTGTCGAGAATTCGACCTCTATCCGTGTGCTAGGCCGCGCAGCACTTCGGTTGCTATGGACAACGGCTGCAATGCAGGCAACGATTAAATGTGGCAACGTGAAAATGACTGGTCATATAGGATCAGATTGCAATGTCAGAAATGGCCAATGGCCGACAAGCCCCCCCCCCATTTGAAAAACCATCGATTATTGTAAAATAGGTTATACAAATACACATCTGACTGGTGTACCTTCAAGACCGCGTTTCAGTATGCTACTCAGTGCCAGCTTTTTTGTACACATAAGGGATGCGATGCAAGCTTGTTGGTAGTTAAACAAATTATAGTGTATCTTATAGCAATTAAATTTAACTACAACATAACTAATGATCTAATTACTGTAATTTAATGTCTTCAGGTTTGTTTGGTTTTTTTTTTTGCACCGTGCAGACAGGACAAAAATATAGGCACACATGAACACACAGCCCCCTGTGTGTCCATGTGTGCCTATATTTTTTGTCCCGTTTTTTTCTTTGTGCGCTACAAGGAAACTTCCTGTACACTTTTGTATACAACACTGGCCCTGAAATATGCAAATTCTTCGAAGCATTATTTGAAAAAGGCAACGCAGGAAAGCGAGCAGATGGGGTGAGAGCTAGCGTATACAACATATCAGTCTTTTTATTGTGCTGCAATGCCACAATGATGCCCAAAGTTTCCATCACTGTGGCGCACAAACCCATACAGGCTTTTCCTAAAAAGTAACTAATTTACATTAAAAGCCACAGCTGGCAGAAAATAATAACATATATAAATTCATTTTGAAAATTAATGAAATTACTATGAAAGTACTATAAATATTCTTTACCATTCTGCAAAACTCGTGCATACTATATACAGAGCATACATACAATGAATTCTCCGCGCTCTTTGTTTGGCTTCCGACACTTGAAGTTCAGCATTCACATTAAATTGCCCATTATCTTTTTTCCTCTTTTTGGTCAATATTTTATGCCATAAAGAAAGGGGAGATGCTACTTGTTAGTTAAAAGTATTTGGAAAACTAATGGGTAACTTTTCTGAAATTACTGACTTGAAGAAATTCGCTGCATGACTAAATTACCCGGCCAGCACTACTTTTTACAGCAAAAAATAATCGAATTACTGTAATTGGGCCACTGCCAAGCCATGATGTGCACTTCTCTATCCAAAAGTCATGTTACTCGCAAAACGAAAGGGTACACTCACGTTGACCCGTCAGGAAATCGGACTGTAAGCTCCGTCTTGAAGCTTTGCACCATGCCGACCCAGGAGTCAAGATATATGGCAACATCTTGGCTAAACCTCTGTGCAAAAGTTTAACAAAATCGATTGGCAACTTCGAAGGCAACACATAATCCATTGCACAAAATGTTTATTCATTGCAAAAAGAAAAAGTGAAGCATGCAATAACCTCGTCGAGTGCAAATTGTGATGCATCGTATGCAAATGAGTCAGATTATAATGAAATAATTCTGAAGACATGATATCCCATTCCCAGAAATAAGATCTTTTCAGTAATTAATCATATTTAGCATGCAATCAAATGTTCAATTATTGCACAGTCAGTCATGTTGCATAAAAAAAAATCAAACTGTAGATTCAAGACGCATGCCCAATTTGCAGCGTTTCGAACAACATGTGAAACATTGCAATGCTTTCACGGAAGCGATGGACTACACTGCTAAACACACTGAGGTCAAATCAAGACACGCCGACTATGCAGAAAGCTTCAAAAGATCTAAAGCGCAATTACTATAGTTATTTCTTGGCCACTAGTCTAAGGAAAACCAACTGGCGCGTACATGTGCGAATGTAATGTCTCAAAGAGATTAACTATAATCAGCACTGCAACGACCCCATAAACAACACCGTCACAAACAAAGACGAGTAGAAAGCTACCCTTTCTACACCATTCCGTCCTTCCTCCATACTGTCAAAGTCCAATTAGTCAACTGTCCATACCTAGTTGATGCCAAAGCAAGATACAAATAGAGCAGCTAATTTAGCATGTGTCACATTTTTAGCTAGAGCTAATAGTAAGATGAAGCTGACCGCTCTGATCAGCGTGAAATGTGATGCTGAGCTCCATAATAACAGTTATGTAACATAAAAACAAAGTTAGACTTTTCACACTTTTCCTTGGAAAAAAAAAAGCACAGAATGATTAAAAGGTGCTTGACCTAACCTATTCCTCTCCACCCCCAGCCCCAAATTATTTTGAATATTTCTGGACAAGTTAGACCTCAAGAAGGCCTTTGATAATGTAATCCATGCAACGGTGCTAAAAAGGGTAAATGATCTAGATCTGGGACAACGGACGTACAATTACGTGCGCAATTTCCTGACGGGAAGTAAGGCAAAGATCATGATAGGGGGCCTAGTTTCGGAGGAAATTGAGATGGGCAGTGCAGGTACTTTCTTTTCCATTTTTTTTTACCTCTTCAACATAGTGTATTAAAAATTACGAATCTCTTCTAAAGTAGACAGTAGATCATTATCAAAATTGCAACGAGTATCTTAGTCGTGCAAAAGTATCAACTCCAGAATCATACAAAATACAGGAAATTAGTAACAAAACGTTAGACACTTTTAGGCGTGAAATCGCCCAGATTAGTTGGGATCCTGTCTATAAATCAGTTAACGCTAATGAGGCATATGAAATATTGCCGCATGAATTCGCGTGGTTTTCGTGTGGAAGAGGACGAAGAGGTTGGGTTGGAGCAGTTTTTTCTTTTTGTCCTAGCTTGACGAGCAGTTCTGCGGAAGGTTTCCTTGAGTGAGACAAGATTGGTGACAAGATTGGTGGAGCTGCTGGGTACGACAACTGACGACGCACCCCATGCACAAGAGCCCATCCAGGAGCCGGAACACAAGCCCTGTGCCCGTGGACACGCCAGTTCACAGAACAAGCCGCCGCCAACGAGGCCTACCACCAGAGACACCGGCACAGCTTATCCATAGAGCGACTATGACTTCGCCTCAAGGCGTCATGGAAACTCCTACGTCGTCGGCACCAATTTATTGCACTGTCCAGAACCCGCTGATGCCTAGTCCCTTTCACGGAGAGCTGTTTGAGGATGTGGACGACTGGCTGAGCGAGTTCGAACACGTCGCAGCGATCAACTACTGGGACGAAGCCGCCAAACTCCGCAACGTCTACGCGTGTTTGAAAGACGGCGCCCGAACGTGGTTCATGAACAGAAGTGATGTCTTGACATCCTGGCGCGAGTTCCAGCATCGCCTCTTGGAGACCTACCGGAGCCCCGACCGCCGCGATCGTGCTGAACGTGCATTGCATTCACGCATCCAGATGCCTAATGAGACCGTCACCATGTACGTGGAGGACATGACGCAGCTTTTCAGGCGAGCGGATCCGGCAATGCCAGAAGAAAAAAAGCTACGCTATCTGATGCAATCTCGCTCATAGAGAAGAAATACAGTTAAGAACAGCCGATGGAAAAACCATACCCATAGTCGACAGGATCAGGGTACTGGGTCTGCTCATCGAAGCCAAGGGCAACAATGGAGAAATCCTCAAGCGACTGAATGCAACTGTAGCCCAAATAATGAGACTCATAAAAAGGATAGCAACTAAGCACAGTGGCATGAGGGAGGAAAACACGATAAGGCTGATACAGGCATTCGTGATAAGCAGAATAGTATACATAGCGCCGTACTTAAAATGGCAAGTCGCAGAAAAGATCAAGCTAGACTGCCTCATTCGAAAAATATTCGAGCTAGCTATAGGGCTACCGATCAGCACAAGCACCGACAAACTGTTACAGCTAGGCCTGCACAATAGCATAGATGAGCTTATTGAGGCGCAACGTACGGCGCAATATGAACGTCTCTCTAAGACACGAGCAGGAAGACATATTCTAGAGCGACTAGGCATAACGTATCACATGCAACACGGCGTTAAGGTGGACATTCCAAAAGAGACCAGGAGACAATGATGATAACACCCTTGCCAAAAAACATGCACCCCGAACACAATAAGGCCAGAGGAGAGACACGAGCAAAACAAATGCAAAAAACGTTCGGTAATGACAAGGACGCAGTTTTCGTAGACGCTGCTCGATACAAGCGCAGACGAGGGTTTACAGCAGCCGTAATCGATAGCAACAAACGCTGTACGACATGCGCGACTACACGCACCACAAGTACCGAGACAGCGGAAGAGGTAGCCATAGCGCTCGCAGTAGCTCAGACAAACGCAACCGTGATAGTCAGTGACTCTCAAACTGCAGTGAGAAACTTTGCCAACGCCCGCATCTCCCCGGAGGCACTACGTATTCTACAAGGAGGGTGTCGAACAAGCCCCAGAAATGCATACATTATATGGACACCTGCTCACGGCATCGCGGGGGACTGCAACAACGGGGCTGTACATGACGCAGCTCGAGGGCTCACCGACCGAGCTGACCTCTCAAGTGCCGCCCCAGCCTGCTCCGGTGATTACGGCGTGGCAGACGAGTGGGAGTGGGAAGACAGAATGACCAGATACAATGAAATTACAAAACATTATAGATTACAGAGGGGCATATTCCCGCCCCCTCACCCAAAATTAACAAAAAGACAGTCGGGCGAATGGCGGCAGTTACAAACTAGGACATATCCAAAAACAGAACAGAACAGACGGTTTTATTTTGCTAAATGAAGAAGAATACATGTGCCATAGTCAGAGACTGCAAGGGGACCTCTTGTACAATGTAGAATTGAGAATGATTGTGATGTACATAGCAGGGAGACAGAGCTACAGTAAAATGCAATTGAAACAGATAAAGTAAGAATATACCCTTGTAATCTCACAGAAACAATTTAAAAGCAAGAATAACACGCTAACTTCAATGACAAGTGATTACAGATCGCAACTCACAATGAACAGGAATCAATTAAGAAACAGCAAAACAGGCTAGTTAGTTGACATGATATGATTTTTTAACTTCGATTTAATTACCTTCAGGGAACGGCATACTTTAATGTCGGAAGGTAAACTATTCCAAAAAGAAATTCCGGAAAAATGAATGGTTTGTTTGCCATAATTGGTGCGAACTTTTGGCAGTAGAAAGTTATTGTTAAGGGCAAACCTTGTGACATTGTTATTTGAAAGAATGGTAGTAAAGTGTGGAAGTTGGTTATTTATAGTTCTATACATGTAAATACCAAGGTTATATTTAGCTAGCTCAGATACAGTTAATATATTGTTTTCGCGAAGTAGTGACTTAGCGTTAAAGAGATATGGGCTTGACGTGAGAATTCTTATCACTTGGTTTTGAATTGTCTGAACTGAAGTAAGATGAGTGGTGTATGTGTTACCCCATGAAGTAATACAGTAAGAAATGTGCGAATGAACAAAATAAAAATACAGTGACATTAGTATTGATGGATTGAAATAAAGACGGGATTTAATCAGTAGTCGAACGCCATACGTCATTTTTTTCCTAATATATGCAACATGTCGGTGGTATTTCAAGTTACTGTCGAGTTCAACGCCTAGGAATCTACAGCAGTCGCTCACAGGTATGTCATTGCGCGCAATTATAACAGGAGGGATAGAAGGTAAGGGTTTTTGTGGTGAAGAGAAGACAACAAATTTTGTCTTAGACGTGTTAATTTATAACATGTTATTACTGCACCACCGAACGAGTTGTGCCAGATCAAAGTTTAGTTTTCCAGTTAAGGATGTAATGCTGCTATCGGAGTTAAAAAATTGTGGTGTCGTCGGCGTATAATATACAACTGGGTGAAGAAAGGCATTTCGGCCAATCGTTAATATAAAGTAAAAACAAAAGGGGCCCCAGAATGGACCCCTGGGGTACACCAATATTAGTTAATTTGGTTGACGAATATGCATTAAAAATTACCACCTTCTGTGTCCTGTTGCAGAGATAGCCACACAATAATTGTAATGTTGGGCCAGTTATACCAAATGCTTCAAGTTTATTGAAAAGAATGTGATGATTGATCGAATCAAAAACTTTAGTTAGGTCGATTAAAACGCTGCCCGCATAGTAACCGTTGTCAATAGCCTTTTTTAATTGGTCAGTAAGTGAGATTAGCGCAAAGTCACTGGAGTAGCCGGAATGGAAGCCAAATTGACAAGGCGATAGTACATTAAATTTGTTCAGGTAATTTGTGAGACGTGTACAGATCAGTTTTTCAATTACTTTGCTCAAAAAGGGTAAGATGCAAATGGGGCAGTAGTTATTCAATAACGAAGCATCTCCTTTTTTATGTACGGGGATTATTTTACCCTGCTTCAGTTCATGCAAGAAAACACCTGTTCTAAACATTAAATTCACAATTGAAGAGAATACATTTGATATAAGGTGAGCTAACACTTTTATATGGGAGGGGTGAATGCCGTCAAGGCCAGCACTCGTCTTTTTTAGGGTACCTATAACGCTGATTATTTCATCTAGAGTTGTGGGAAACAGAAAGAATGAATGGGGTAGGCGATCTAAGGCCATTTCATTTAATAAAGGTAGGGTGTGCTCGACGTTAAAGAAGAAGTTTGCAAACTGATCGGCGATGTCAGCTGGGTCACTATAAGTGACATCATTATGAAGAACTGTAGCTATTTTATCTGAACGTGGGTTCCTATTTAAAAAGGAATTAATGATGTCCCATTTTTTCCTCGTACTATTTCCGGCCTCAGTTATCTTTTGCGCACAATACTTTCTTTTAGCTTCCTTTAGCTGGGTGTTTATTAGGTTACAAAATTTTTTATAGCGAGCAAGCAAATTCGTGTTTAACGGTTGCCTTTTAGTTTTTTTGTAGAGGTTGTCACATTTGCACATGTTTGTAAGTAATCCCCTCGTCAGCCAGGGATTTGCTGGTGATGCGATTATTTTTTTGCATTTTAGCTTATCTGTACAAGATTGAACATGTGATAGGAGCAAAGATGAAAAGAGGGTGAAAGCTTCTTGTGCACCAGCTTTAAGACAAACTTCAGACCAGTTAGTGTTAGCAACGGTATCAATAAATTTTTGCTTGTCCAATATATCACTAATAATCGAAGGTGAATCACGTTTTGCAGTGGAATCGAAACTTGCACTATTGCACATTATATATCCTGATATATACAAAACGGACAAGTGCAAGTGTTCTGACTCCAGAGCCACTCTGGAGCATATGTTATGGGAATGTAAAGATATTAATACTCATAACAAGTATGCGGCCTCTGCTGACAGCCTTCGCGCGTGCTGGGAAGCCGCAATGCTCAACTCCGTCCTCGAAGACCAAATATGGGCCGTCCAGCGGGCCGAGGAAGCCGCCAGGATTCAAGGACTCCTGGCCGTAACCTAGGCGGGGCCAATCGCCTATCCCATCCACTCGCCGGACTATGAATAAAGTTCTTTCCTCCTCCATTTCTAGACAACTAACAGGTTAGTTCGAAGTGAATAAGAAGGAAGTTACACTTGGCAGTGTTAAAAAATATGTTGCTTGAAAACAAAAGACTTTTAAGTGAAGCCGCAAATCAATTGTCTCTGCTACATGTTTCACGAACCGATGCTGTACTAGACATCTAACGAGTGCACATCAGTTCAGCCTATCTCATCTTCAATGATAATTTCACAACCTTGCTTTATTAAAGAGGCAATTAGTGAAGGATGCAGTTCCAAGAAAAAACTTTCTTTTCCATATTTTTTTACCTCTCCAACATAGTGTATTAAAGAATTGGGAATCTCTTCTAAAGTAGACAGTAGATCATTATAGTCAATGCATTAAACAAGCAATATATATATATTGACAAATGTTGTTTTTCTGTAGTAGCAGACAAAGCAAAAGATTCCATTTGGGTACAGCTTAGCACCAACTTGAAAAACAATTCCAACACGTCTCAACAGCTCATGCATATTGTTAAGACAACTTCGAGAAATTGCATCATCATCTATTCAGACCTAACCATGGTTTTGTAAGGCCAACGAATGCACCGTTACTTCAGTGTTGTGAACAACAGTCTCTAGAATATTCTTAATACTTCCCACTAAAAGCTTGCATACCATTAAGCAAAGAGGTCAGTAACCTTTCAAAGCAACCGCCTGCAACTTTCATGCAATTGTCACGCAGAGGGTTCTAATGGGAGAAGGGAACAATTATGTGCAAATAGTCCTGCATATGTCAAACCCCCATATAACAAATAACTGTATATATCAAATGGTTGTAAAATATCTTTGAATATCTTTTTGATACATAAAATAATTTATATATCAAACCGCCTATATATAAAACATTTTGATGGTCCCCTTCAGATCGAATATATCTGGGCTCAACCATAATGTTGTCATATACTTAACACTATCACTATCTACATGCTTACTCCTAAAAAAATAATAGAAAACTACAAAGGTGATCAGTCCCTTGTAACTAAGGTGAGATACGCTCAGTTCATCTCGAGTAAAAAAGAAAACTACCGAATACCTGGCCTTGCTTTCAACACTGAACATTGAAAATACAACTGGACATATTTTCTGATCGCAAAAACAGTTCAGGCTACTTTTTAGCATTCCCACAAGTATCGATTCGATATCGCCCATTCTGGCACATGCTTAAAAAACAACACATTTCAACACAGCTGTAACTAACACTTTCATAACACTAGTATGCAAACTATGCAACTTCACAGGACTTTCTTTTTTCAACGTGCACATGCTATTGCATTCGCTAATGAACAGAGATGACACAGACATGTACAAACGGCAATACGACAGACTCAGTATCGCTGCTTGTTATCATTTGTAACTACGGGGACAGTCCCAACTTCAATCTGGCAACTCAGCTTCACAGTCAGAGACAATTGTTGTCCACCGGACAGATCTACTGGGAGTTTTTCTAAATAAAAGCCATGAGTAGTAAGTAAACAAGGCCCAGGTTACAATCACACAGTAGTTGCTGTACGAATTTCACAGCTCTATGTGCATGGCACATAGATATACAAACTTCGTATGGCTACCACTGTTCGGATTGTGACAAAAATAAGATGGAAAATTTATTACGGTGAAAATAAAAGTACACGAGTGCACCAAGTGTTACACTACATAATCTAAACGTATGATCAAATTACAATGCTTAATTGTATACATTGGTAACAAAGTCACACCACAAATGTGTAATAAAACGGCAAAATTTTTTTTTTCTAGAGGGTATGGTTGATATCACGAATAGTTACTTTGAACGCAAGTTTGCGACACAACTAAACAAAAGTACAGCTGCAACTTATTCTATGGGATTAGGATTTCATATGCGTCTAATGTCGTAGAAAAAGCTGTACACTAATGACGCTTAAGTCACACGAACAATATGTCGGCGTTTCTGGTGTAAAAGTATGGAAAGCGCGTTTCTCAAATTTTGTGAATTTCATAACGCACACGCAACAACAAAAAAAGCGCGTTTCTCAAATTTTGTGGATTTCATAACGCACACGCAACAAAAAAAAAAAAAACATTCGCGCGTTACGCAACCGGCAAACAGCGTCCGAAATCGGTTAAGTAATCTCAGCAGGCCCGCTGTACGGCTCAGTGGCATTTCCCGTGCACAGACGCAACACCATCGTTAGCGCAGTAGCGAGAAGAAAAAAAAAAATCGAACCCGTAAGCACCCACGCCCATACCGAATCGGCTGCGTGTCATTCATTGCGTTGCTCCAAACAATAAATAGAAGTGAACAAGAACAAGGCTTTTGCGCGATACGCGTGCCTTTCTTTACTAGGAAGCTGTCAAAAATGGAATAAGGGTGTTAACACAAAGTACACCCCAAAGAGAGTAAAATAAAGCAGTAATGACGTTATGTGACACTATCGGAGGGGGGGGGGGGGTATGAATGGAAAAAAGTAAGATGAAACGTAGTAGAAATGAAAAACTGGCGAAGGAGGGGACCGGAATTCTTCTACGCTGAGATGTGCATACAGAAACATTTCTTACCTCCAGTGGAACTAGATCGACGCTGTTGACGTTGTTGATTACGCAGTTGGTTCCCAAGACCTGGACGGTCGCTAGCACCTCGGTGTTGCGACAGTAACCCAACTGGGTGTCTTTACCCTTGACCACTTTCCTCACGACATCGCCAGGCATGAGAGAGCGATCGTGCAGTTTTACCTGCGTAGTTAGATAAACAATAAACGGAGCGCCCCATAACCTCCGAAAGAGAGCAGCAGAACTCGGTGGGTTGCTTATAAGAGGGGAAAAAAGAAAGAGAGAGGAGGAGGTTGGCGAGGGATTGTATCGATACGCACAAGATCGGCGTATCGTATAACGACGCGAAACGAGAACCTTCGCGCTTTCTCGCTTTGACAGGTACACCGGTGTGGGTGACCGTACTGCACTACGTCCCGGTTTAGCATCTCAACCCTCGTGCAAGGCTCTGGTTCCCCCCCCCCCCCCCCCCCCCTCAAGTTTCGCTATTCCATTTTACGCATACTTCCGGAGCTTATCCCCCGCCAGGTACGGGGCTCGATTCGCGAGAAAGAAAGTAGCGAAGGCCGCATTTACCTTCTTTTCGGAGACTACTTCCTCGCGACCCTTGGGGTGCCATGCGACTCGTACGTGGCCCCTTCTCATGCGGTCCCATTGGGGCACGTTGGCCCCGACTTCGTCCTCGTCCTCGCTGGTGACGTACTCGGCATTCTCGAGCACCAGGCCGAACTCGATACGTCCCTTGCGAGTGATGCGGTAGACGGAGTCCTCGTCAAAATATTTACAGTTAGATGCCATATTCGACCCGTCTGCGCTCTGTGCTTGAGTCGCGAACGCGCAGGTTCTCGCGAGATCGCGAGGTCTGCGCGAGAGGCAGAGCAATGCCTCCTAGAAAAATTTATGCCTGAAACGTAAGCCGCAAACGTGCCCCTCTACCCTCAGACTTTAACCTTCTCCTCTAGTGCAAAGGCGAGCGCCTCTGGCGGCCTCTTCTTGCGAACGCAGCATTGCTCTCATAGTTGCCTCTGAGCAGCTTGTAAAGTCACGTGACAGAACGGTACGGTCATAGTCCCTTGCCTGCCGAATGAGCGCGAAACGCCGGTCATTTATAGCGGCGCTGCCTACGTAGGAATAAGGGTCTTTGTACTTGGCCTTTGAGACCGGCAATTTTGGCATTTGCTACCAACTTCAGAGGCTATGTCTTGTATTGAAGAAGTTGCCTGTTGAATGACGGGTCACTTACGCAGAGTTAATTATGATTAAGTTTACACCATTTTAAAATTTTTTACGTTATTTTTGTTGCATACAAGTTTCAAAACCGTAAAAACTTGTTTGAAAACATCTCCTACTTAGGTGGCGTCATCACTATAGTTCTGATGACGGCCGCTTTCCAAATGACCGCCGATAATCCGGCAGGCAAAAAAAAAAAGGTCCGATAATGTCACGTGACTGAGTGGTACGGAGGCGAGCGGTCTCACGCGGCGCACAATCGCAACACACTGCAAGAGGCATGGACTCCGAGATATTGCGCTGGCAGGAAACTTTCAATTGAAAAGAGAGCGACGTTCAAGGCATAGTTTTTCCAGGAGGCGTTGGGGAGAGAAAAAGTGGTTTCGGTTGTCACGGCAACAGTGCCGCACATTGCATCTAGATGTTCCACGGCGCTTCCTCCCTAAGAAGACGAAGAGGAGCGCGTCCCTCATACGTAATTTCACTTACGTAATAAAGAAAGATAGAGACGCCCTGCAAGAGGCATCGCTTGTGTAACGGCGCTTTCGTAAATAGTCGACGCGCACACGAAAGAGTCACATAACGCGACGTTGTTTAGTCAGAACGTTGCCGAGGAAGCGTAACATGGGCAGTGAGCATTCGTGTTACAGTGTACTACAGCGCAGGCTAGTGCGTTTAGGCTGATTGATCAACGAATGCTATCGCTTGTGTGCATTCTAACTCTTATATCACATCCGAATTTCTACCTTGGATTCATTAACCCATGAGAATAATGCCCTCTTTTTCATGCCCAATTTTAACAATTAGAAAAGCTGCTTTTTAAAACATTCAGCAAAAAAGGAACACTCTAACCAGCTGTACTAAATGGTCTCAAAAGCCCCTTTTACATATTATTTAGTCGCTCCGCAACCACAAAACAACGCGCTCATGGGCTAGGTAGCGCTACTTAACACGCCAAAGCTAAGGCACGCTTTTTTTTTTTGTTGCGTTCATTTGTCCAGGATGGCTACGCCCCGCAGAAAAATTTTGCCATGGCCGCGGCGGTCGCCAGAAAATTTCTCCTCTATTCATCGTTGCGCCTGCAGTGCAGGGTGCCGTCACTGCGGGCGAAGTCGGAGCCCACAGTGCGACAAATTCGTCACCGGATGTGCTACAACTCGGGCGCCATAATGCCCGAACCTGAAACGTCCAAAACGGGTCTTCTGTGGGTGCTCCTCTCTGTCCTACCCGGCCTGTACATCGGCGCAACCATCAGCAAGGAAGGTGCGGCGTTTCTGGAAGAGAACGACATCTTCGTGCCCGACGATGACGACGACGACGGATGAGAAGACGGTGCCCCTAAATCGCGGGTTTGCGTTGTCGCGAAACGCCAGTGCCGTTTTGCGCCTTCTCACGTAGTGCCCTCCGAGGACTCGTCGAAAATTCGACCGCCTCGCCGATGCAAGCAAAACTCTTTTATTTGTCTCTACTTAAACTAGTCGTCGAGAATTTCGTCGTGTGCCGTGAGCATTGCTAAGGCGAATTCGTATGAAACTGCCTTGTATGTGGATCGCTTTACGACGCAAGCTAGTACTTATTATACACTGTAAAAAATACATAAATCCTAAGGTTATAAGTCTAAATAAAAACAGAAAGAAGTGTTGTAGTTAATCGCACTTTAATTTATACATCCATGGAAGAAAATACACTGCAATATACAAACACACACACGTTTTACAAACAAACAGTCTCCAAGGCACTAAATTGTCTTATATTACATTATAAATAAATTACGAAATAGGCAGCGACAGTTCTGCAAGGCTTTGGCGATATAGTCTGATCTGTGTGACTATGACACGAAGTTGTAGAGATGGACGTCGGGTCTACAGCTTGAGCACGGCTTTCCCGCGATGGTCTGCACTGGCGTGGAAAAAAAAAGTGGGTTTAAAAGGACATTATCATGGTTGCATTCCCATATCTCTCACTTGTGCATACAACACTATCAGTCTGGAATGCTGATGCTCCCGCTGATGAATTTTCCCAAGAGTAACATGGGCGTTTCAGAACCATGCAAAGCATCTCACAAACGGGCAGGTGAACTTTTTGTGAGGATGTACAATGCCCACCGTCTTAAACACAGTTTACGACTAAGCAACGCACATACTCTCCACCGCGATTAGTTTGCAATGCATCGGTGTAATCTTTAGTTTTAACTCGCTCCACAGTCAACTTTACTTTTAGCAGCCAGATTCATAGCGGCATGACATGATTAGCTCGATAAGTTGGATGTATAGGACGTTAAACTAAATGTTTTATGACCTATTTCAGTCTCTGAGAGCTCTACGTAATATTGTATTTGTTAAGAGAGCTTAGCTCTGTGGGCTAACCCTCTAGGTAGTTAGCACTCAAACTCTACACACGGTTGATTTTATCTGGTGCCCCTGTTTACTATCGCATTTAACTCCACAACAAACGCATAATGCCCTGCCGTAAATTATTGCAAAAGCATAGCATAGCGGTAAAGGCTAGATCAAAATTGCTCGGCAGTGCCAGATAAATTTACTGTAGCTAAACGACATCAAAATCGAAAAGTGAAGTATGGGCGCGAACAAGCCATTAGTTTGACCAGAGCACATTTCTGGCGGCCTCCCTTATTGATGCACCCTTCAGTAAATCCTTGGTCACATTTTCAGGAGGCTGTCGGCCATAAAATAGGAAAGGTGTATCGATAAACAGAGCAGTAGAGTGTTGCAAATATGGCATTGTCAGCTTTGGTACGAGATGGCAAGGCATCGGAAGTATATGGCACAGTCATGGTTTCGTACAAGCTTATTGCATAAACACTTGGCGATCTTAGGCAGGATGGAAATTTGTTCGCTTCAGTTTCAGAACCACGCACAGTAAGTGACAAGTCGAGAATGCAGGACAGGTACCTTCCCTCCCCCTGCGTCCCCTACACAAACCACCATAAAGTGCAATCTGCCTGGCTATGTATTTTTCCATGCACTATGACACGGCACCTTTATAAAGACCATTGTTAAGAAAAATAGTTGTCCTTATTTTGTGATTATGCACACACGTAAAAATTGTCGAGTGCAACGGAAAAGGCTAACTGGTTGGTAATCTCAACAGGGGTTAAGAAGGGTGATTTGCCCGAACCTGTACGTACATATCCTGTAATCCGTCACAAGTACGTCTTCACCTTTAGGCTGGTCAAGGACACACACACAAAAAGAAACGCCTTTGGAGTAGCCACCTGCTCCTGAGCCCATTTTAGCCACCTGCTCCTAGCCCGAGTTCATCTTTGCTTCTAACACAATGCCCATTAAGCTTGCACCTTTTCAGTCTCAGAGATTCAGGAATGATAAGGTTTCAGGGTAGTTAGTCACTGATACCTGCTATTCCTCATACAGTAAAACCTTCATACAATAACAATGGAAATAGTTACCAGTTATAATGAAGTACATTAAGAATAACCCAGCCTTCATGATAACGAGTGTTATAAATGTACACTTATGACGAACTTTTAGATATGAAGAAACTATTTTTATGTCAAGTGGAATTTGCTAAAACAGATTTGCCTGCGCATGTCAAGACACATCAGTGTTTTCTGAAAGGACCCAGTCGCCTCCTTCACTCGGAACAACAGCTGCACCCAATGAAAGATGTGCAACCCCATTAAGGCACGACAGGCTTAGCTACAACAAAGTGCCCGAGTGTGGAGAATGTGAGGGCGTCGATATAGAGAGAAAAAGTTACCGCCCAAGTGTCTGTATATATGGTTAACTAGTAAAGCTGAAACATGCGGCGCATCATTAGCTGGGTTATGTACTCGAACCTCATTATAACAAAGTTGCATATTGGACAAAACTATGTTCGCTATATACGAAAGTTCATTATGAAGGTTTATTCCTAAGACTAGATCTACTGCAAGACTATTTTTCATTTACTTCGTTATAACCGATATTTCGTAATATCTGAGTTCGCTGTATCGAAGTTTGAGTATTTAAAAAGTCCTCTTCTGTGACTTTTGATTTATCCATTTGAAGAGATGCTAGTTTCAAACTTTGTGTATGGTGACACTAGCTTTCAGGATATGAAGAACACCTGAAGGATATTATGGGCAGCGATTCATGCTGGGGTGTGTATCAACCCTAGCTAACGTATGCTGACGAAAGCTGAAAAGAAACTAGAGCAGGAGCGAAGACTCCTCTGGACGTTCTAAACCCACTCGAACAAAAGCAAGGGCAGGCTGAACATTAGTGACTGATACTGCCACATTGACATTGAGTTGCTCATGACTGTTTAACATGCTGTAACTTTTGTTGAAACAGGTTCAGAACATCGATTCCTATTGGCTTGCATACAGTAGAATATGCCAGCATTTCCCCCTAATTATATTTTCTGTGCACTCAAGGACGGCCACAGTTATCCACCTCCTAGCCATGTGCAGCTTCACTGTAAAAAGATGGAAGACTACGATGTCATGACTGCATCCCCTTTGAAAGGAACCCGATGCTGCATTCTTGAATTGCCACTTATCACGTCGCACAATACGACTCTTTTTTTTTTTTTTAAGGTATGCCGACGCATTTTCAAACTTGAGAGACACCTTACTAAAGGCACTTCAAACAAGAAGAGATGATGGCAGTTAACTAGCATTATTTTCAGGAAGCATCCACAAGCTTCCACTTAATGCTAAACGTTGGGAACGTCATACCTGGTGTTACCGATATTATCGCGACGTCTTGACATGAAGTAAAACTCGCTGACATCGTATGGTGATAAAGATAAGCATGGTCAGATTGATCATGAAAAACTTTCAAAAACAGAGCAATGGGCACTCGTAGCTGCGCTCGCATTTGGAGCCGCAACGATCGCAAGAACGGAGCAAGCCAGCGTATCACGACGAATGTCACCTTGGCGCAGGAATCGGAGACTGTTCATAAAAACTACTTAGGCTGGCTTTGTGATGCAAAAGTGACTAAGGCTATGCTGTGCCAGTCACAGACGAAAACAAATGTTGTAGTAAACCACATATAGCGTTCTGGCACTAGGGATAAATTTCTTTTTGCATTGGCCTAAAGCCCTCTTTGGATTGCCTTCAGTTTAGCGCGCAAAATGTGGCAAGTTGAGAATGTTGCATCAGCAACACCTTTCAGAGATCCAAGTTGCATTCACCTACAATGCACCTTAGCAGGCTCTCTGGCAAGCTTTCCTATTCCATCAAATTAAAGCATTTGTTTGGCTATGCCAGGAAATCTATTTGCGAACTCTCAGCAATGGTCAAAACAATTAACCGGGAATAAGCTTACAAAGTCCGCTGAAAACACACGAGGAAGAAACGTGGTCCGGTGTCCAAGCTTAACACGAGATCGTTATGCAACCTTGTGACCTATACGCGTTTGGAGCAGCACCTCAACGTCCTTGACAGACCAAGTACCCAGAGTAGGCGACAGGTGCTTTACGAGTCACTTTAGATCATGGTCAAGCCTAATTCGGATCGAATTACTAGGTCAGGATTAACCTGTTCCCACAGCTTGCACAGCAGCCTATCACAACAGTGAAATCCGATCCTAATTGGGCTCAAGGGGTAGATCCTTCTCTGAATAATATTTTTAAAACTTTGATCTGTATTGATTAAACTTGCTGAGTTCATGCATATTTCAGACATGCAATTGTTGTTGTGCAATGTACAGTCTTTAAAATATCCAGATTTCATAAGTTTTTTGTGAGAGCAATAATATTTCATAAACTAGTTTAAAAGAATTACAAAGTGAATTGGCATAGGTAACAATAATCTGAAATGGGCGTAGCATGTGGTGAAACGAGAATGAATGCTCTGAACACACTTAACAAATGTTCAGGCATGTTGAACATTAGTGACTGAAACCGGAAGCTTGACGTTGACTCGCTCATGATTGTTTAACATACCATAACTTTTGTTCAAACAGGTTTAGAAGATCCATTCGTATTGGTTTGCATACTGTTTGTATTCTAGAATATTCTGATATACCCATTACATTGTGGCTCCCTCAGTTCAGATTAGGTGCAGTTCCCAAACGGCACGAGAACTGTTCGATATTTTAGATGCCATACTACGATAGTGATTGAACATTCAAAAGCAGCAAACTAATATGCATGAACTTGGCAAGTTTCAGTAAAATAGATCAAGAATTTAAAAAATACATTGAAAGTGAGCCGTAAGACATCTGTACGAGGCTGTCAACGAGAAGGCGCTGCCTTTGTTGAGATGCCACGTGCCCTAGATGTTCGCAGAGCGTGGTTCCTTGGTGGATCGTCGTCGTCACTAGACTTGGTGGTTCGACTGCTCCCCTACTCGGCGACTGTCTTGTAGGCTCCCCATCCATGAAAGCACTTTGTGAACCTCCGGGACTCCTTTCCCTTCACAGTAAGCATCAGCTTTCGCGGCAGCTCGGGCTGTTTGACCCTCAGATTTTGCACGTAGACCTGGGAAAGTGTGGAACGGCATGCTTTCAGAGGTAGTGTAACCCTAGAGTTTCCTAATAAAGCCTCTATGTACCATAAAATCTTGAGCAAGTGCCCCTGCCCCCCAACCCTACGGTGAAAGGTAGGTTAATCACTCAATATTTGGACAGAGGCTCTTGCTCGGTTGTGGACCAGTATTTAAATGGTGGCGAAAGAGCCGCTATGAAGTGCTTCCAATAAAATGCTTTATTAAATGCGCATACACTTACTGTTTTTACTCAGCTGGAGGGAATCCTTCAGTCAAATTTCACAAGGGAAAAGACATTTTCAAATACTTCGACATTCGACACTTTGTGACAACTCTGAATGTAAAACTGAGGCACCAGACTGTAAAAGTGTGAATAAATTATGAAGATATCTAAGTAATCTCGGAACTAGGGGCTCCAGGGCACCGCTGCTGCAGGATTCTCTGAAGGAAAACAAGTTGAAAAAAATATGAAGAAAATGTGAACTTTTGTCCACCTCGAAGGCTTTCGAAGAACTGATTTGCCAAGTCGACGTGGGTGCGACACCTACATATGTTTTTTGCAAGCACGTCTATTCGCATCACATTACGTTCTTAAGCAAGCACCAACTAGGCCCGAAAGCAGTTATATATCAAATCACACGTGCCTTGGCACACGACAACATAGACTTTGAGCCACGCTTCTGCCGAGGCACGGCTCAGGCAAGCATGCTTACCTGAGCGCTCTTGTAGGCGAGCTTGACCTCAACCTCGCTGCAGCGCGAGCCGACCCAGATGAAGACCTGCGCCCCGTTGTCGAGGATCATGATGTCGTCATCCGCCAGGTCATCCTGGCAAAAGTCGGCGCACTTTTCCGAGATAGCGAAGTAGCCCTTTTCGTTGGAGCACCGGAACAGACGAGCGTGCTGAAGGAAGTCAGCCTCCTGCAAACGGCAATGAATAATGACAACGTCCAGGGTTCAATGTCCCAATACTTCGACATGATCATGACAAATGGCCAACAAATTATGAACATGTGCCCTTCTTTACAGTGCACATAATAAATCCAAGCATTTTGCTTCTACAGAAATGAGGCCATCGCAGCAAGGACCCTGTCTCGGAATCTTCAGGTTGGCAGTCAAGCGCCTTAACTACTAGACCACTGAGTCGCATTGACTGTCAATGTCATGAAGGCACCACGATGCCAATAAATGCGCACGAACGCAAAGACGATGGCAAGTACCGATGGAAAAACTGCTGTACAAAAATCCATAGCACTTTTTAGCTCGCCCTTTATGGTGATCCCGCTAGTAACTGCAGCGGACGATCACCGCGGGTTCACGCTTAGCGAGCCACAGGGCCGCTACTCCGTTTACTCGCGTGTAGCGCACCACTCCGCGCGCGCTCAACTAATAAGGCGTTTAGCGTGGCGCGGCAAATAGACAGTGTTCTAATGCAAAAGTACACAACACTTTATTGCCTCTGGCGGCACCCCGAACAACAGTACAACGTCCGCTCCCGGGACGCGGGTAGCAAAGGCACCCGCACGCGGATGTTCACAATAAGGGGAAAACCGCGAGCACGTCGCAGCTGGCAATGGCGAGCTTTGACACGCCGGTCGGAAAAAGGTCCCTCGCGGCTATGCTGCGCACTCTCACGATGGCCACTGGGCCTGGTCGCAAGTGTTAGGGCAAACCTCGTACGCGTAGGCCTACGGCAAGTGCGGCTCGTTGTGGTACAACCACTTCAAGCACTAGGCACCGCTGTGAGCTTAGCGTACGCTACCGAAGCTAGCACTCAAGAAAACACACCTGCCGAGGTGCCACAGGCCACCCCAGGCAGGCTACAGTCCGGCGATTCCCAAAGCGGACGCGGACGAAGGAAAACACGCGCATACTCGGCGCCGACCACGGAGGAGAGACCGTCAGTTCCTCGACGCGCACGTACCGCGTGCCGCCCGCACGTGGCGCTATCTATCGCCACGTGGTGTTAGCAGAGCAGAAAAGCAAAAGGGTGTGGCCATGTGGCGGAATGCCCGCGAAATGGTCGCGGGCGCGCCTCAGATCCCCACACCTTAAATACTTACCCTCAAACCCACAGCACACGCACACGAGAGATTCTATACAAAGCTTTATGGTAGCAGAAACAGCTGGTGATTTCTGTACCCATGGATTGAAACACGAAAATTTGGGCAAGGCAATGCACATATTTCGTTTTCAGCATCGACATTTCGTGTCGAATTGGCATAATTTCCACATTGAACACTTACCCAAAAGCCAACATAACATTTAGCAGTTTGACTTGCAGCTACATGATACAGTTATCACAAAGGAAAGAAGGGAAACATTAAGGGCTTGCTTTTCTTTGTTAGACAGAATATTAGAGAAATCGGTTGTAGCATGAACTTGACACAAGGACAAAAGAAGGAAGAGAACACACGCAGAGCTGATGACTCTAGTAGAATATTATTGAGTGCTAACACACAAGAAACCTAACGATAGTATGGGGGATGTTGCATGAAACAATTGAAACGGGGTTTATTGGCGTAAGTAGTACTTGCACAGCAGGTCTATTGATGCGGAAAGCGGGCGGCAGCAACCGACGCAGGAATCACAACACTCGGGGGAACAGCTCGTACAGGCTGGGGAGTCGGCCCAAGCGGAGGTCGTGGCGGAGTAGCAGCAACAGCAGCGTAAGTCAATGGCGCGATGACGGGTGCTGTCTGAGAGACAAACGGCAGTGCCTCAGAGACCTGCGCCTGTATTACCTGCCTGACGGCGGGCGCGAGACGCTCAGAAGAGGGTTCCGTTGCCGGTAGATACGACAGGCACGAAAGTTGTCGGGCCACCTCCTCGCGCACATATCGTTTGATTTCCGACATGATTGTGCTGTGGTCTCCACCCAGGGTCAATGCCGCGAGAGTTTCATCGGTAGCTGCTGGTCGCCGTGTCATGACCCGTTGTTTGCGCAACTCCTCGAAGCTCTGGAAAGAGTGGCGAGTTCGGACACGGTACGTGGGCCATTGGCGAGCAGCATCTGGAAAGCGTCGTCGTCTATCCCCTTCAAAATGTGTTTGATCTTGCCTGCCTCGATCATTGAAGGGTCAAGGCGCTTGCACAAGTCGAGCACATCCTCGATGTAGCTTGTGAAGCCTGTGCGCATTTCCGTAGGTGCTGTTCGGCACGAAGCTTGCGTACCTCGGGGCGACCGAATACATCGATAATGCGTAGCTTAAAGGCACCTCAAGTGGCGAATTCGGAGTGGTGGTTGTTAAACCAGAGACTCACTACCTCTTTCAGGTAGAATTGTACATATTGCAGCTTCGAAGGGTCGTCCCACTTGTTGCTTGCACCTACCTTTTCAAATGTCGACAGCCAATCTTCTACGTCTTGCTCTTCAGTACCGTTGAAATAAGGTGGATCGCGCACGCGTAGCGCAGTGGGCACGATGACCATCGGAGGCTGGGTCGTACCTTGCTGGGTGTTTTCTTCAGCCATGTCTGGGATGGCAGGTAGTTTCCTGTTGCGGAGTTCCAGGTTGAGTTACCCAGCACCTCCACCACTCTGAAATGGGGTTTATTGGCATAAGTAGTACTTGCACAGCAGGTCTATTGATGCGGAAAGCTGGCGGCAGCAACCGACGCAGGAATCACAACGCTCGGGGGAACAGCTCCTCTCGCTAAAGGCGTGACCCACTGCGGCACATAATCTTCTTCCTCTCTACACAATTATGAAAATAAATGAGAAGAAAGTAAAGTGGAAGAAAAGATAACTTGCTGCCAGCAGCGACCTAACCTGCAGGCTTCGAATTTATTTATTTACTTATTAGAATACCCTCAGGGCCCGTAGGGCATTACAGAGGGGGTGGGTACAACATATATAACACACAAGAAAAAAAAACAAAATAAAGAAACAAGTATCAGATGCGCAAATCAGGAAGGCAACATAAGTCAACTAAAAATGTATAAGAATTCAAGCACATACAAGACAAAGATAGATAATGAAAACTGCGTATAGTTACAAGCATTGCTGAGAAATTGCAGTCTTGAATAACAAAGGGTCTGTTATTGATACAACGGAAGAGGGAAGGTGGTTCCAATCGGCGGCTGTTTTCGGTAAGAAGGCTGCTGAAAATAATTTGGTGCGGCAAAACGGAATGGCAACCTTATGCTCATGATCAATGCGCGATGAGTGGTATGACGGTTGTGAAATGAGGTCTCGCTTAATTGATGGATTGTGAAAAAATATCTTATGAAAAAAATGCAGTCGCGCCAGTTTCCTCCGGACAGTTAAATTGGGTAGGTCAAGGTTAGATTTCATTTCTGATATGCTAGCAGTACGGGAATAATTAGAACAAATGAACCGAACTGAGCGGTTCTGAACAGATTCTAACGCGTTAATTAAATTTTGCTGCACGGGATCCCATATAGCGGACGCGTACTCAAGCTTTGGGCGAATTAGTGATCGGTATAATAGAATTTTGAGGGACAGCGGAGCACGAGAAAAGTTGCGGCGTAAGTATCCTAGCGTTCGGTTAGCGTTATTACAGATGTAGGTAACATGCGTGTGCCAAGATAGATTGTTGGTAATGTAAACGCCGAGGTACTTATATGAAGAGACATGCTGGAGGGGAACGGCGTTAATTCTGTAGGTACAGGGGGAAGAAATAGATCGCCGGGTTATTGACATGCATTTAGATTTGTTAGAGTTGAGAGTCATAAGCCATTTATTGCACCAGGTTGAGACAGTGTCAAGGTCTGACTGTAGAAATTGGTTATCATATTCATTGTTTATTTCGCGGTAAATTACACAATCATCTGCAAATAACCTTATAGCGGAGTTAATGCTGTCTGGGAGATCATTAATATTGTTTGTTAGTTCTACTTTATATCCTAGCAGCTACTACACGTGATTCGTCATAGCTGTCGCACTGAAAGAAATGGAATGTGTGAGCACATTACATTGTAAAGACAGTTGTACTCTTCGGGAAAGTAATGTTGCCCCGAAATGATGATTAGAATCTATCTTAGGTGCCTTTCCTTTGCTTTCATTTTGCTCAACCAGCACATCCAGGCTGTAAACAGTGAGCACGTCATCAGCATGACACACCCATAAGTTGCAAAATGAAATGGCAAACCCAACGGGCTGGATAAAGCTGCTGATGTCTTGGTGCCACGGGGGCATTGAAAAGCTATCTCCAGCAGCAGGCAAGCCGAAGCTTTTCAGCGCTTACCGTGTCATAGGGGGCTTTTCCTCCGAGTCCAACCCAGAAGAAATTTTCAGGTTCCTCGCCTTCATCGACAGTCACTATGGAGTACTCCATCTGAAGTGTGTAGAAACACAACACATTTTCTTTAAGAAAAACAAGAGCATCCAAGCTACTAGCTGTGTCTGACCATATTTAGTACACAAACTAGATAGTTATACAGACATTGTAATATAGAAGAACTGGGAAAATAAAATATTTTGTTATATTCGACAAACGAGTAAAGCTGCATTCACACAACAGACATGATCGCGGACGGATCAGTCATGTGACTTGTGACGTAATACAGATCCCTTCGCAGGCACCATTCACACGACAGGGGAGAATTCATGCTTGATTGATATGTGGCGTTTAACGTCCAAAAACCGGCATATTATTATGAGAGACGCCGTAGTGGAGGGCTCCGGAAATTTCGACCACCTAGGGTTCTTTAACGTGCACCAAAATCTGAGCACACGGGCGCTTGCTTTTCGCTTTTTTTTTTTTTTAAATTCTCTCAGCCTCTTCGCGGTCGACGCGCGGCGAGGCGCAAAACGTGACACAGCTGGCGCCATCTGTAGCGCGTCGCGCCAACTCGCGATGCTCTCCTCGGCTTTTTGAACGGCCGGGACGCGCTGCCGGCGCTGTGCTGCAGTGGCGGCAGATACGTACTCGCCTACGCTAACTTTTCGTCTTGTCTCGGCATAGTTCGTTTCAGAGGAACTTATGAATCTAAATGTTACGATTATTCTGAATGAAACATGCCGTCCACGGCAAACTTTTCATCGTTGTATCCGATATGCGGTGGATAACATATCGTTATATATGGTTTTTTTCCCCATAGCCCCAATGCATAAAATGAGACTGTTAAGTCGACCCATCGTTATAACCGATATATCGTTATATGTGGTATCGTTATAAGTGGACTGCACTGTATTCGGCAATCTGGCTTCAACAGGAATCCTAGATACTAAAACACATTACTCTATGTATGTTTCAAACACACTATAAACGAGCTAATCCTTGCCAGTCTCCTTGTGGCATTTTAAATAAAATAGACTATAACATAAAAAGGCAAAGATGCAAAAGAACAAAGTTTGTTTGACAAAATAGGTCGCCATTGACATTTTTTCGAAGAAGGATGCGATCTTCATTTTTAAAGGATTTCTTAATGTTACAACCACATTTTAAAAAATAAGGTTGTGAATAGTTCTTCAATATAAATATATTCTTACTTTTCAAGCTCCTTTTTGATTTTCAAGCCTCACGCAAATAAAATATTCCTTCATTAGAGCCAATATCACAGCAGCCCTCGTGTTTTCTGTTTTGTTATAAGAACAACAAGTTCCACTGAAATGAAGTATGACCATTCATAAGTTCACAATGAACTAACTGCAAATGGTAATTTGCTACATTGGTGTTTGCTTTAACGAGGCTCAACTTTACCAGAGATCGACGGTGGCGAACACAGTTATGGCATGAAGGGAAGCGAATGACGGAATGAAGCTGCCGGTAAACGATAAAAGAAAATATATAATGCCTTCACTATAAAGTCTACTAAAACAACAATGCAAAGGCAAAGCACCAAAAAATATTATGCTCACCGCGCAATACAAAGACCGTGCCAGTTCTTCCGCTAACCGCACGTCGTCCTCGTCAGCCTTGCTGCCGATCCAGACATAGACCATGCCGTCCTCTTCGCCATCTTGCTCAAAAGGCACTTTGAGAATATAACTGCACAAACCAGAACGAACAGGGTTGCTTAAAGGTAATGAGATGCACCACAGTCAGACATATCAAACTTGAATTTATTGAATCAATATTCGCTATAAACATGAATCAAACCATACTCTCTGAAACCTCACATGACGGTACAGTTCTGTGGCATGCTCATATGTATAAATCTCTCGTTCACCTCAAGCTCTTGATATATCAAATGCTGTGCTGCTGCACCCCTGAAAGTTGGCTTTCCTAACTGACACAAAATCATTCTCCATCAAATACATTCAAACCCATGAATTAGCCACGTTTTGGAAGACAGCATCACACAAAGCATTGAACCATAATGTGTGTTCTGGCTGGCAGAGCGGGGATTTTATTTTTACTGCGTGAAAACAAACTTGTTTTAATGAGCTTCACCTCAATGCAGCCCTCTTATGCAACGATACACACTCAAAACTACAGGAACTGACTGCCCTGCAGTGAAGCATCCTACAAGTGGCGTCCAATATCGCGAGAGCAATCAAGTTTCTTCAAGAATGCTAAAGACCTCGAGTTACAATACGTACGCTGATTCTACAAAACGATGACAGATAGAAGAAGGAGGACTCACCAAAAAGCTGAATTCAGGTTGCTGGCACAGGGAGGAATCTGTAAGAGGCAAAATGCACAAGACGCTTTAAAAAGACCGAAAATATGCAGCGCTGTTGAAATTTGGGCTTGCTGGTACATACTGATGACGAGAAAAATAGCGCTATATGAACGGGGACACAAGAATAAGACAAACTTGTGTCCTCATTCATTCGGCTCTATTATTATCGCCGCCGAAAAAAAACCTACAGACCGGCAAAAAAGGAGAACTGAGAATGAAGACCAACAAACTAACATTGCAGAAATTAGTTCTGCCCCAAGTAAAACAGCAGGAACCGAGGTCGTGACAGCTTTCACTGAAACACCGAGACCTCATTGACACAAGCTACATTTTGTTTTTGTTATCATTATAATTGCTGTATTGGTCTAACTGTATATTATATAGAATGTGTCCACTCTTGCTAAAACTTTTAAATAGGCCTGCAGTATTCTCTGCTTATATTAAATAAATAAATAAAACACAAGAAAATCATCACAAAGAATCCATTAAAGGGACTGTCTATCGTCCTTCGTTGCTCTCCTGTTTTGTGCCGCAATAAAAAGTGTACCATGTGAAGTGTCTAACCTTGCAGCGGTTTCTCGGGAAAGTGCGTAGAAATTTCTTAAACAGAATTTTTCTCCCCGCGTTATGTCTCCTTCCATAGGTGAAATGAATGCCCACAACACTAGTCGGTGCCAGTGAAAGTCGAAAACTGAGAGTGCGTGTGGTTTTTGCAGGCTTCATCAAGTTTGGTTATTAATAAAAACAAATATCTTAGTGGTCATTTTAGGCACACACACTTTCTTGTTGTTCTCATGAGCGGCGGCAGACGCTGTGGTCGTGTTTCTGTGCCGTTTGCAGGCAGGCATGCAGGCAAGCGAACGCACACTGCTGACAGCGCCACCGGGCGCCTTTTTGAGCACGTGAGAAAAAAAAAAGAAGCAGAAATTGGTCTCTGGCACAGCCTAAAGCTGCCTCAAGTGCATAAAATACAATTTCAAGTTAAACGTGCTTGTTTTTAAGCAAAATAAGTTTACCTGCGAGGATTTCTTGTTCTACCAATAGATTTTCAAGATTGACCACATTTGCTGTTGGGTGATGCTAGTGGTCGCTTCTTATCGACTTTCAACATCAAGTAAAACTTATAATTCCTTGTTTCTGGCCCGGAAGCATGCTCGGTGCCGCCATTGTGACGAACAATCTTTTCATTTGCACCACAATCGGAAAAACTTTTTTGAGTGGTAGACAGTCCCTTTAAAGAGCACAAAAAAAAACAAAAATACACAAGAAAAACACACACACACAGGGCCAGACTGATGACCAGCCTCTCATGTTGTTAAGCTTTGTGGGTATCTCGGCACTGGCCCTGTGTGTTTGCTTTCTTGCGTCGTTTTTCGTGTGCTGCTTAATTACCTTTGAAGATGCCCCTCACATTTTCTCTAATGAAAACATTCCTAAAATATAGTTTCTCATAGTCTCAAAGCCAGCGCTATCTACCACTGCCAACAGTGACAGCTGTCCTTGTGATTCCAACTGCGCTATCCCAATACACGCATACCTAATAGTCAGGAGTTCGACGAAAGTTCGTCTTGTCAGGTATCATGATGAGGATGTAGATGCGGTCAGTCACCAAGTCAAGGTGAAAAAACACACGAGACGTTTTGGGACCCATAAGGGTTCCTTGTTCTCACTAGTAACAAGAAATTCGTATGGGTCTAAAAACATTTCTGTGTCTTCTCACCTTGACTTGGTCAGAGAGTGAACAAGGAACCCATATGGGTCTCGAATCATTTCTGTGTTTTTTCACCTTGACTTGGTCAGAATGTGAATAAGGAACCCGTATGGGTCTCGAAACGTTTCTGTGTCTTTTCCTTGACTTGGTTAGTGACCACATCTACATCCTCAACACACATACCTCCACAAAAAAAAAAAAAAAAAAAAAAAAACTGTTTTGCATATGTCATAAAGCAGTGAGAACGGCATGACTACCGCTAAAGCTCGCAGTGATGATTACAATTATTGCCAACGAGAGCTTTCATTGCAATACAAGCTGGCACTCTGCTCTCCTAACGTATTTGGGACGTTAAACTCCACATATCAATCAATCAATCAATCAATCAATCAATCAATCAATCAGCTCTCCTAATGTACACCACGAATGCGTAAGTTGCTTCTGGAAAAGTTCCAAAACAGCGAAAACTTCAAATGAACCTGCAGCCTTTGGATCTGAAGGTTGCAGGTTTAATCCCGACCAGCAGCAAGTTGTCTTTTCATCCACTCTACTTCACACCTGTATCACAATTACTGCAATACACTTAAAACAGCACACAGGTTACGTCCCCTAAATAGTTTCCTTGGCTTCATTATCTGCCCGCTTTCATTAATGCTGAGCACGATGATGGGCGATGATCACAGAGTCAATAAATGTAACACCATAAATTGTTTCTCCCCAGCAGAAATGTGGACACAGTGATGATAACAATGACCCCACAATCGAATGTTCATTACGCCCACCTGAACACATCTCGAGCAGATGGGGCTGCCATTGGCACGCAGGTGGAACAACTCCACCGCGTTGTTTTCCTCCATCTGAGACTTCTTGCGGCTGCCCGTGTGGATGATGAACTTGCGCTTGAAGTGCGACAGGAACTTGAGATTCTCTTGTTGCTGCGAGGATGGCGACGTTACTTATTGTACAGTCAACCAGTTAAGTCAACTTGAAATTCCCGCATCAAGCACCATGAAAATGCTGCCACGTCATAGATTTTTGTGGCATTTACTGGGTCCACATCGTCATCATCATCAGTCTGACTACGTCCACTGCAGGAAAAAGGCCTGTCTCATGTTCCCCCAATCAACTAAGTCCTGTGTTTGCTGCTGCCACTTTATACCCGCAAACTTCCTAACCTCATCGGCCCACCTAACCTTCTGTCTCCCCCTAACTCGCTTGCCTTCTCTGGGAATCCAGTTAGTTACCCTTAATGACCAGCGGTTATCCTGTCTACGCGCCACATGCCCGGCCCACGCCCATTTCTTCTTCTTGATTTCAACTATTATATCCATAACCCAGGTTTGCTCTTTGATCTACTCTGCTCTTTTCCTGTCTCTTAAGGTTACAGATATCAATTTCCTTTTCATTGCTTGCTGTGTTGCCCTCAATTTAAGCTGAACCCTCTTTGTAAGCCTCCAGGTTTCTGCTCCGTAGGTAAGTACCGGTAAGATTCAGCTGTTATATACCTTGCTCTTGAGGGATAGTGGCAATCTACCAGTCTTAATTTGAGAGTGCTTGCCACATGTGCTCTACCCCATTCTTTTTCTTTTTAGTCCTACATAGATCCTAATCAGTGAAATTGAAGTACATTGAGGGATGGATGGATGCAAAACTATCCATCCATCCATCCCTCAGCATACACTGTGGGGGCCCTAAAGTTAACATACCGAATTTCAAAACATTCTGTTGCACTTATATTGTCAAAGTAGGAAAGATACATTTTGCAATCCATGACATCACGCACTGAAATTTACGCATGAAATTCAAAAATGAAACTGACATTAAAAGGCTTTCTCCTTGGGCTTGTTCGCTTATTAGGATGAGTAGTGTTGGCATAGGACACGAACAGGGCGAAAACCATTATTGGTTAATTGAGAAGAGTAAAGAGACCCTTTTAAACATTTCCATGACAACATTACACATTGCACCAGCTATATTTAACCAAGAAAGTATGACAGTGGTGCAAATTTAAATCACGCAAAACATCACCACACATGTGGTGATATACGAACAGAGCGCATAACAGCACTACTAAAAAATACAAAAAAGCGTCAGCGTACACATGCCACGTCACTCAGGTATGCTATCTGCTTCTTAGATAAGGTGATGAAAGCTGTGCTTATGCCCTAGTCATTAAGAAATGTGATG
This sequence comes from Rhipicephalus microplus, assembly GCF_013339725.1. Taxonomy (NCBI): domain Eukaryota; kingdom Metazoa; phylum Arthropoda; class Arachnida; order Ixodida; family Ixodidae; genus Rhipicephalus; species Rhipicephalus microplus. Next base: position 128,232,832 of record NC_051174.1, read on the forward strand.
GCATTGGCTTCCATAATGAGGCAGGTCATTTCATCTTTACTTCTTGCCAAGATCATGCATCGGTGGAGCTTCGGCGCACGACCACACTTATTGTAGCGAATTGCCAGCTAATCCGACGCCTGTTCTCCATGTCAATCACTGGTTAATGAAGCCGGTAATTTCACTTTAGGGTTGCGTTTTTCGATTTGCATGATGTTCCCATGTACGTACCTGGTGCGTCCTGAGCACCTGCAGCTTGTCCCCAAACAGGGCCTCGAACTTCTTCTGCAGGCTGAAGGTGAACGTGAGCCAGCCCATGTTGCCCGCGTCCCTCCCCTGCCAGAAGTACACCACACACGTGTAGTCGTCCTCCAGGGCTTCCTCTTCTTCCTCCGCCTCCTCGTCCTCGTCGCCGGCACCTCCGTCGGGTCCATTCTTGACGCCCGCCTCGTCCCCGTCGCCGGGCCCCTCCGCGGGCACCCAGTAGCGGCAGAGGAACACGTAGCAGTCCGCGCTGTAGAAGTGGCCTGCCGGAGAGGACGGGAAGAAACATCCCATGATTGCTTGCTCCTTAGGAATGATCAAAAAAAGTTATTGCAGATCCACAAAGTGAATACTAACGACGGAACAAAGCTAGGTTAGGGTCCATAAGGCTCCCTGGGCGCGCCATAGGCCCCTCGGGACTGCTGTTAACATGTCTGACCCCCCAAAAATGCACGGCCGAAGCTGTGACGTCACCTTTTGTACTCCCGTGCAACAGACCAGAAAGGAGGGGAAATTCCTGTCAGTTAAAAAGGTCTATAAAGGACAGACAGATGCACGTACGAATAGACATATACATGGGCAAACGCATAGACAGACGTACGGATGCGTGGACGGACAAACAAATGGACAGATGGATGGACACACGGAAGCACGTACGGACTCACGGACAGAACGATGCATGGACAGAGTACAGTCTATTTTAAACTTATAAGCGCTACGAACGTTTCATGTACGATAAATGTAACATTTGTGTTTCCATCCGACTGGAAGCTACGACAACGACGTCAATGGACATCGTGAAGGCCTTAGGAGCTTCGCTCCTAATATTCAGAAGCTCTTTTCCTATCGGAACAATGGGCGAAACTGAAGCTTGCTGTGAGCATGCCTAGCCAGCTACTTTTCTTTGTTTCTATTGCACTGTACAATCCTCCCTTCCAACTGTTTCCTTCCTCCATGCCGGGCTCTGAACCCTCATCCACGTGCTTAGTGGTGCAACACCCTTGTTGCTACAGGCAGCGACAAAAGTCAGACATTCATACGAAGGCAACAAATAAGGACAGACGTGACAATAGGAATGGTAAACTTGGTCAAAATGTTCAATTTCTTAAATATAGCTTTTTTTTTCTGCAATCACGAGATTATGTTTTACGTCATCATTAAATATTAGAACGATATAAGCAGTAGAAGTTGAGAAAAAAGCATTTTATGGGTGGGCTGTCATCAAAAGCTACGAGAAAGCTGGGCTTTAGAAAATGCAAACCCGCAGCTTTTTTTCGACACAGTGGCACCACATTAGCATCATCAAAAAGAAGACAAATCGGACCTTAAGATAGCTGCAAAGCAGCAATTCTTCCATGAAAAATAAAGCCGGCTCCCAACCGAGTTCCGTTTTCATGACTTCAAGCTGGAATTTCTTTGAGGTCCATCTCTTCAGCTTTCATTTTTTTTTAGCAGTCGCTGTCAGTGATCCCTGTGCCATTTTGCAACAAATGAAGATATAGCCATTCCGTTTTCTGCACTTAGATCCTGTGACATTGGTAAGTGCCGTAAAACTGTCCATATTTGTGTGCACATCATATTGATTTTTGAAATTGGCTTTTTATAAAAGTTGTCAGAAAGACCCAGGACATTTCTAAGATTCTTTTAGTGCTTATTTAAATATTAAAAATAAACCAACAGCATTACGGTACAGAATGGGCCCTTGTGAATATCCTTACGCAAAAATTTTGATGAACTTAAGTCTAATTTATTAATTAATTTTGGTATGACAATGAGAGTCAATAAAGTATTGTAACTCAAAAACTACATTAGATAGCTCATAACCAATTTCAGTTGTAATATCAGCACAGCATATGACATATGCACACCAAGTTTCATCCCTTTATCTCCACAAATAGCAAAAATGGTTTTCATTGCCATGTCCCCTCTTAAACCTGGCAGCGTGAAGGCCAAACCTCATTTGCGCGAAAATGCACGCAACAGCGACGAGCGACGTTATGAGCGACGAAACTGGCTGTTTGCGGGATGTGTCATGCGGTCGATATTTCGTGATCACTCGATTTAGGTTTAAAATTTGTTGTCCATCGCCCGGAAGTGCAGTGCTCAAGCAGCCAAAACAAAACACTGGAACAAGATGTAGATCAGTTACTTACTCAGCCCATCAGCAAATAACATATAATGTTTATGTACGTCCATGTAACACACTACCGCAAGAAAACAATAAACATTCTATGTACCATTAAGCAACAAAACATCTTATTTTCCATTGCGTACGGCTGACAACGTGGTACCTTTTGTACAGACAGATGGCGTCATGCCAGCAACAGTGAAGGTCGCATCCCAAAGCTTTCGCGTGAATGGGGTTTGCCCATGCAAGCGACAGGTTAGACAAAGGCGACCTATGTTGGATCGCTCATCGCTGTCGTGAGCGTTTTTGAGCACGAGGGGATGGGTGTTGAACCGACTAGTAAATTCAAACAAAAAAAAATCACATTTCTACATCATAAACGGCTGACCAATGACAAATGACTATCGAGAAAGCGTCAATTACTAAGAAACAGTGCATATAAATACTACAAATACGCGTGCGACGGGTACATCTTCAAGGGCCGCGTTTCTTTCACATCGTGCTTTTCACGTATGCCGCCACTACAGAAATCTGCAAGTGTAAGAGATTCGATTAATTAAATTATGTAACAAGATCTCTCTGCCAGACCGTGTAAGAGCTTCGATTAATTAAATTATGTAACAAGATCTCTCTGCCAGACCAATTCAAGGTCCCGAGGAGTGCTGTAACGCTAAATACCGGATTTCGACCACTCAACACTGCGGCGGACTTACCGAGTTCCTCTTCGGGAAGTTTCACAAACTTCTTCCCTTCAAGCACGAATGCTTCCATGGCTTCCAGGTCGTCGTTCCACTCCTCCATGAGCTGCCCCTGTGGACGTGACAATGTCACATATAAGATTGCACGACTTCAAGATTTTATTATCGAAGTAAATGTAACATATTTTCCACGTTAGTGCAAGAACAGTACAACAATTATATTTTGTTAGTTGTAACATATGAAACAGAAAAGAAAAATGCAGAGAGAGGGTCTTCCAGCTGCACGAATGAGACAGAAACCTTGTGCAAAACCATACATCAGAAACGAACAATTATTAAAAAGTGATAAAAACAGAAAAAAAAACAATATGTTCAGGCAAGAAGGAAAATAAAACATAATATTGAAATACAAAGGTAGTTATAATAAATGATACTTGAATAAATTGAATCTGAAGAAAATTGCAAGGAAGTACTACTTATACTCTAAAACCTCGTTAAAACGAAGTTGCATCTCACATAAAAATAAGCTTGTCCTATCCAGAAATTCGTGATTAAGGTATGTTCCTAACATCATGTGTATTGCAAGACTATTCTTCATTTACAGCATTATAACCAATATTTCGCTATTTCTGGATTCGCTATATCAAGACTCGAGTGTAGGTAACTTGACCTACAAAATACAGTATACTCTCAGTGAACAGAAATCTTTGAAACAGAATTGCTGCTTTAATTAATAAAAGTACCTCCTCTATGATTGGTTTCATACCTGAATATTTAAACCTCACTAATCGCTGAGAAAACAGAATGCCTGCTAAATGGAAAACCTTTTCTTGGTCCCTTTAGGTTTTATTCAATGAGAGGCTACCGTAACATGAATATCGAAAATATATTCAAGGAAATTTTAGAGCAGTTACAACAGAATTTTATGACAACAGACACAGTATTCGCGAGGGACATTAGCAAAAGTACTGCAGCGGCAGGCAATAGATGAGACGTGTTTCACAGTTTATGCAGCGAAATATATGTGAATAAGAAGACAGGAAAAAAAAAACAAAAAAAAAAGCCTCCCAAACGTGCCACCAAACGTTGTTGTACCACACTCACCGCTTCCTCTTTGGACATGGCCGGCTGGCGCGGCATAAACAGGGCAGAGAGGTCAGTCTTCGTCTTTTGAGTGGCCATCCATTTCTGAAGTGCCAAGGAGCACAAAAGGCAACACATTCACCAGTCGGACACAGTTAGTAGCAACACTAACACTCTATGAGAAGATGATCAACGGAGTGCTGTCATTCATCAACAAACCATAGATGGTTCGGGAGATGAAACTGCATTCAGGGCCATAAGAAACATATTCACAAGTATTACAGAATACAAGTATGCAAGCGTGAACGTTCACCAACAAAAATAGTTCTCTTGAGTTAATGAATACTAAAAGGGCATAAGAAATAACACAAAAAGGCAGCCCTAACAAGACACTGCTCACATGGCAACAAACAATTACTTAATAAGAACTACATTTCTTAAAAGTATTGCAGCAAGTAATATGCCCAACAACAGAACCAACCTCAGTTTGTTGCTACTCTGCTAACAAACTTTAGTGAGCAACAATTGATGAAAAACACATTTCCAGTCGGTTTTTAAATGTGTTTGCAAAAATAACCGCAGTAATGAACCAACTGCCAGACGCAACTTGCCCAGGATGCTTGCTTCCTTTCTGCTGGGTTTAAAGAACTGAAGTGTGTCCTTTGTGCCATTAACGAATAGCATGACCAATACACTGTGTGATTTCGGCTATGTCCTAAAAGATCACACCAGAAGCACTATGAAGTGCCCTAGAAGGACACAGATGCTTGTGTTACAGCTCTTCCCCTCGTGTCCTCGCTAGTCGCAAGTGCTGACATAAGGAATACATTCCCTTTTTGTGTCCTTGCAAAGATGCAACAGAAGCACTACAACGTGAAACTTCTGCAGTGTCTATGAAGGACATAAAGGCATACGTCTACCTTATTTGTCCCCAAAGGATATAAGTATGCATGCTTCCTGCTGTGTATCCGTTAGACTTGGAGACTATTGCGAGTTTTCCCTTCATTGTGTACTTGAAGGATGCAACATAAATACTACTATTATGTGCAACTTCTGTTGTGTCTGCGAAAAACAGACTTCTAGTGACGTTCCTGTCCGTCAGAGTTGTACTGCTTGTGCCCCGCTCTCTTTGTTGCATCCCCAAAGGTCACAAGTGCTCGTGCATTGTTGTGATCTTGAAGGATGCAACAAAAGCTCTACATCCTGCAACTCCTGTATTCTCCTTAAAGGACATTAATTTTCTAGATCGGCCCGAAAAGAACACAAGCACTTATGCTACATGCTTCCTGATGTGTCCTTAAAGAAGCATACAGTATTTGCATCATATCCTGTCTATTAGACTACAGATTTTGGCTAGAACACTACGAAATGTCACACAGAAAAAGAAAGACCAAATCGTCCCCCTTACTTGCACATGCAGCCAGTTTGGCATTTAGCAATGCAAAAACGCACAACTTGCCTGAAGGTCAGCCCCCGTTCTTGCAACAGACTCGGCTGTGCGAGTGAAGTCAACAGCAATTACGTCGTCCCAGCCGACGAATTTGGATTTGAAGACCATCGACTCTGTCCTATAAGAAAACAAGCGATTTTTCTCAAGACAACAAGAGCACATGAGACAAAGTCAGAGCCGACAAATGAGCGAATAAGTGCGCTAACAGTAGAGGTGAATGACTGAGTCATCGAATGAATGAACGGGCACGCACGAAATGAATTAACCCACTCACCCTTCCTGGCAGCGGTTAACAATAGCGTGGCTCGGCCGGTGAATCATGCAGAGCAGCTCCTGGCAGAGCTTGAGCGCTGCCGCACGCACGAGTCTCGTCGACCGTTTGCCCAGCCAAACAAACAGGTCCGAGTTGCAGTCCAGGATGTAGACGTTCTTGGTGTCCAGCAGAGATTGCACCAGCTTGCCCTCTGGCACTTCCACTGCAAATTTCAGCGTTAGCGTACTTTGGCCATTGAAATACAGATTTTCGTGCAAGTTTCTATAGAATGACGATAGTTATAGCGCGAGGATAAAACGACAACGCAGAGACAAGAAGGACACGAAGGACACGTCCTTCTCGTCTTTGCGTAGTCGTTCTGTTCTCGCGCTATAACTATCGTCATGTCATACCAACTAGCCCAAGCTGCTACACTTCTAAGTTTCTATAAGTTGACTTCACTGAAACAAGGCAGGTAAGGTTTGAAGCTCGACATCCAAAACTCACGAAGATCACAAGGTGCATTATGTGGCAGTTCATGAAATGAGTATTATGGTACTAAGTGAAAACAGCAGGTTTGTGTGGGATATGCCACGCAGTCACAGCAAAAGAGGGAAGGGCAGCCTTTCTGGAGTCCGTTTTACGCTCTTTAGGGGTGACTGCTGCAAGTACTCTTGCAAGGTACTCACTAGTACACCATAGGTGGTCTCAATTCTGCAATGTAGGAAAGTACCCACTATGCCATTACACTCAAGCCTCGTTATAATGAACCCGGATGTCACAAAATGTCAGTTATAACGAAGTAAGTTAAAAATAGTCTTGCAACAGATATAGTGTTAGGAATAAACCTTCATAATAAATTTTTGGATATAACGAACTTATTTTTATGTAATATGCAACTTCGTTATCATGAGGTCTGAGCATATCAAGCTGTGCAGAAGCAAGTTGCTCGCTTTGCGTCAATAAGCCACTGTCGAAGAAAAATTATGGCAGAGCCATAATTTTTCTTTTAATTCGGTTTTTCTTTTAATTTTTCTTTTAATTTGGTTTGGGAGCTTTGAACCGCCAACTAGTAATGAAATCAGCATTGCCTAATGCTTCATCATTATTACACTTTTCCACCAAACCATATTACATATTATGTGATTTTTTTAAACAGCAAGTTGCTCGCTTTACGTCAGTAAGCCACTGTCAATGCTCTGGCCAATAATGAAGAATTATGGTAGAGCCCTTTGTAATGGTTTGGAAGCTTTGAACCACCTACTAGTATTGCAGTTGACATTGCCTAATGCCCTCATTGTTACTCCACTTTTCTACGAAACCATACTACACCTACTACTGTAATTTTTTTACCCTCCATGGTGCCCATATAGAGTCTTTGTACAAAGGAGTTCAAAGCACCGGTGTTGCTCTGTCGTAGAATGTCCAGCTGCCACACAGGCACCCTGGGTTCAAATCCCACTAAATCTTGAACATCATTTTTGCCCTGTGCATGACAGCAGTTACGGATGCCAGCAACACGAGACAACTGCGCTACCGAAATCGGCCGCTGTGATCTAGTAAAAGCTTTTGCTGTAAAAAAAGTCTCCTTATAAGCTTGGCAAGTTAATGTCGGTTCATATTTTTTTAGAACTATCATGAGTAAGATGAAGCCAGATTAAGTTCGCCATTGAAGGTTTGACTGAGCTTCACATAACTGCAGCCCCCCAGATGAGCTATAACACTTGCAAAACATTCCTCTACCTTGAGGTAACTCGAGGTAGCCCATGCCGAGGCCGACCTTGTACAGGCAGGGGTGAGCGGGTGTGAAGTTTTCCGGCACGTGCTCGACCGGCTCAAAGTCTTCAAACTCGCTGGGGTCCGTGCAGCCGATGGCACTCCAGAAGTGCTCTTCGTCCTCTTCAGATTGCGCGCACGTGATGACCTCTGAGTAGTTCTTGCGCTCATTCTTGTTGATCTTTTCAGCCAGAAGCCTGAAGAAGACATCCAAACCTTTTATGCACCCTCTGAAGAGGTATCGCACAAAGTCGATGCATTTACACAGAAACCTCGATATAACAAACCCTTATACAACAAATTATTGGCTATAATAAAATAAATGAAGAGTAGTCGTTACAATTATACATCTACACTCGAACATCAACAGTCAGATCTGCCAAGAAATTACTTCGTTATATCCAAAGACGCGTTATAAGCATACATTCTTAACACTGTGTTTATCACAAAGCTATTCTTCCCTTACTTTGTTATAATCAATAATTCATTATATCTGGGTTAATTACATTGCGATTTTATAACAAATTTGTTTATATAACGAAGTTCTTTTCGGGTCAAATGCAACTGTGTTAGAATAAGGTTTGAGTGTATAAAAATTCAGTGCAGCTCAGGCTTCTCATTAATGAATTACTTCATTTATTCATTGGAGACCAGGAAAAGAGGCCCATAGTCCTGTTGTTTTGTCTTTTATAGACCCTTTTCAAATACGCAAGTGTGCTTCCCCATGCTGAATGTTTTCCCATCTGATCCTAGCACCTCTTGTCCTACAAGTAGGGGCGAAGTATTAGTTGCATGCACTGGGGCTTGGTATATCATCTAAATTTAGTTGAGTCTAAATTTTCTGCACCACAGCGCAATCAAAATGCGCTGTTTTCGCCAAGTGACCAGATGCCATTAATTGGGCAAACTGCATTGCAAGAAAGCAAGCTTTACAGTCATAAAGAGGGTCAATTCGTTTCCATCCTTCGTGCAAGGCATTCCGGGTTCACGTTTACCTTCCCTTGGAGACCATGGTGTTCTGCGAGTGCCTGCCGCTCCAGACAAAAATCTTCCGGCCAGCGTCGAGCACAAAGACGTAACGCGGGTCCAGAGAACTGGGGTCCACCGCCACTGACTCGACGTGAAGCAGCCGGTTTCGGGAGTGCAGGCGATACAGGCGGACCGCATACTCCTGCATGTTTGAAAAGTGCCGCAAATTAAAATGCAAAGAAAGAAGTGTGGATGAAAATATAACTTGTCAGAGGCAGGAAATGAACCTGCGGCCTTCGAATAATGTGTCTAAAGGCCAGTTGTGACGACATCTGGCACCGAAAATTCTGGTATCCTCTTGTATATCACCACTCAAAATGAAGAAAAGATGTGTAAATTTATCGGCTCGATTTCTTTGTAAGACACAACATTACATTGCTCACATTACAATTAATTCCAATCATCATCATCATCATCATCATCAGCCTGACTACGTCCACTGCAGGACAAAGGCCTCTCCCATGTTCCGCCAGTTAACCCGGTCCTGTGCTTGCTGCTGCCAATTTATACCCGCAAACTTCTTAATCTCATCTGCCTACCTAACCTTCTGTCTCCCCCTAACCCGCTTCCCTTCTCTGGGAATCCAGTTAGTTACCCTTAATGACCAGCGGTTATCCTGTCTACGCGCTACATGCCCGGCCCATGTCCATTTCCTCTTCTTTATTTCAACTATGATATCCTTAACGCCCGTTTGTCCCCTAATCCACTCTGCTCTCTTCTTGTCTCTTAAGGTTACACCTACCATTTTTCTTTCCATTGCTCGCTGCCTCGTCCTCAATTTAAGCTGAACCCTCTTTGTAAGTCTCCAGGTTTCTGCTCCGTAGCTAAGTACCGGCAAGATACAGCTGTTATATACCTTCCTCTTGAGGGATAGTGGCGATCTACCTGTCATAATTTAAGAGTGCTTGCCGAATGTACTCCACCCCATTCTTATTCTTCTAGTTACTTCAATCTCGTGGTTAGGCTCTACGGTTATTACCTGCCCTAAGTAGACATAGTCTTTTACAACTTCAAGTGCACTATTACCTATCTCGAAGCGCTGCTCCTTTCAGAGGTTGTACATTACTTTCGTTTTCTGCAGATTAATTTTAAGACCCACCTTTCTGCTCTCCTTGTCTAACTCCGTAATCATGAGTTGCAATTCGTCCCCCGAGTTACTCAGCAATGCAATGTCATCAGCGAAGCGCAGGTTACTAAAGTATTCTCCATTAACTCTTATTCCTAACTGTTCCCATTCTAGGCTTCTGAAAACCTCCTGTAAGCACGCGGTAAATAGCATTGGGGAGATTATGTCCCTGTGATGTGTGGTGCGCGTTCAAAGTGCGCGCCTTTGGAAAGTGCGCGTCACAAAAACAGAAGAGAACAGAGTGCACGCGCGGTGCTGCCTAGACAACGACGAAGACGACGACAGTGAAGATGTCGCGTGCATGAGGACGCGTGGCATCCCGTGAACAAAATAAAAGATAAGGTAACCAATGATCATAGACCACGGAGATTTCAAGGCCCAATGGCTGGGTACCACGAAAGTACAGAATCTCCAATGAGAACGAGACAAGTGGGCCAGAGCTGAAGCAGGAGCCTGAGCAGACCAGAGCAAGGGAGTTCGAAGAAGACGGGGCAAGCGGAAGGTCGTCACCGGACCGGGCGCTGAAGATGGGCCGTCGGGCGTAGGACCCGAGCCTGCAGGTCTTCAACCGGCCGGGGCCTCTTGCCGTCGTGTTCCCGCTCCAAAGGACCGTGGCCATCCGGTCCTGAACTCCTTTCCAGGGCCTGCGGACTTTGGTTCCGGCAGGCGAGCTACAGCCGTCGGGCTCCGGGCCCGAGCTGTGCGCCCAGCTGCTTGACTAGGTCGACCCTGGTTCTCTGACGCGTCACCACCAGCCTGCGTTCTCTCGTCACAGACGGGTCCACACTCCTAAAGCCAGAGCCACCACGTTCCGGCCTGGTTTCTCGACGTGTCGTCAGCAGCCAGCGTTCCTTCATCCCCGTCCTGCCCGCGTCCTGAAGCCGGAATCACCGCGTTCCGGGTTTCTCATCACCGCCGAAAACCAACTTGTGGGTGAGACCGAACAGATATCTTGCGCTACTCCCTTCACTCAGCCCCTTTCGAACGTTAGGTTTAGTTACTGACTTTGAACGTTCTTGTTGGGTGTTTACAGATGTGTTTCGTCATGTCCAGTCAACTGTTTATTAAGTGTTTTGTTTTGTGAGGAATCTTTGCCTTTTTACTTTTCAATTAAACTTTTTGTGTGTTTCTTGGAAACCGAACGGCTTTGTCCTTATTAACAAAACTCTCTGAGGCTCAGCCCGGGAGAAAAACAAATCAGCAACAAGAACCCGCATCACAAATTGGCGTCCGCAGCGACAGGACAAAGTCGTTTGTTTTTCCAGTAGATTTTTTTGACGCGGTTAACACGATGACGAACACGTGGGAGTTAATTGAGTTGGCGGATAAAATGGGACTGACGGGAGCGGAGTTTAGAGTATGGTACGAGGAGCGGATGGAGAGGGAGCGTGAGCAACGGGCCGCGATATGTGACGCTAAAAAGCAGCAGATTGTATTGCAAACACACGCTAAGAGAGAGGAGTTCGAGCGAGAAACACGGGCTAGGAGAGAGAGGCTCGAGCGAGAGACACGCGCTAAGAAGGAGCAGCTTGAGCTAGAAATGCGTGAAAAGAAAAGGCTGCTCGAGATAGAGATGTGCGAAAAGAAGAGACTGCTGGAACTAGAATATGAGGATTTTCAGCAGTGGCTTGAGAAGGAAAACGCTGAATATACGTGGTCTGAGAGCCAGAGTAGTCAACCAGTGGATGAGGTGTGCTCTGAAAGCAGTTACATCGGGAGCGATTTGAATTTACGTGAGACTGACCCTGTACCTCGTCATGACCTTTCGCTAGAGAGTGAAACTAGGCAAGCGTATGACAGGGAGGTGGGTAGTGAAGAAACTAAAAGGCTCGAGGAGCTTATTGAAGCACGGGAATGCTTCGTGAGCATGGAACAAGAACGTTCCATTCAAAGTAAAGGGTGTGTTAAAACCTGCGAGAGGTCAAGCGCACTTTATTCAGAGGTAGGATTGCCTCTGAATAGCTCCGCTGAAGGAGCAATAAAAGGTCTCCTAGGTAATGCCGGCGAATGCCATAATGAAAGCTCTGATGTAGCAGCTACCTATTGTTTTGGGCCACTGGAGATAGCAACAGACGCTACGGACATGGTTTTTCACCATGATTATAACTTGCCCATACAGAGAGATGGCTTGTGTTCTCGGGAAATTGTAGATGATGCTTTTAGAAGAATATTGGAGCAAAATGCAAAAGCACTTGTTGAAGAACAGAGAGTAGAGTTGCAATGTAGGTCAGCTATATGTGACAATGAGGGTAATCACGATGACCCAGGCAGAAGGGTTGAAAGTATTGATGAACAAGCAATACAGAAAGCTGAAGTGATGGAAAGTGAACCAGAAGGCAGTAATGGTCCAGCAGGTCATTGTACGAGGAAGGACGCCGACTGGTGCTCTGTGGCATCTTCGGTTGAAGAGGTCGCTTCTGTTAAGATGTCTGAACGATTAGCAGCTTGCGAGCTCAAGCAAGGCGTTCCTGGGAAGGATGAAGTGATTCAGGCGTGGTTGTACTGGTGCGCCTGGAGGCAAGGCCTCCGACTGGCATACAGACATTCCAGCGTGTATGCTTGTGATTTAGAGGTTGGGCGTCTGGTGATACACAGCTTTAGGTTCAGACGGGCATACGTTCGACAATTATTCCACCGGCGTCGAATTCCTCACTTTTGTCAATTGGTTAGAGCCATTAAACGTCTTGTTTGGGACGCTATAACGTAATCGTCAAGTTCGATATTCTGGTGGTTTCTTTTGGATCTTGCTTGCGGACCATGGAAGGGTGTTGCTTGTAAATATTTGAAGAAGTTACATGCAATGTAACATTAACATGATGTATAGTTTTTGAGATGATAGGGTATATATGATAAAAAAAAAAAAAGGGGTGGTGTACTACTAATTTGGGGATTTTCACAATCCGCTAGATGTGTCCATACTTTTTCTCACTTCTTGCGTATTTTGAGGTTAGTGAATGTGGACATTTGGACGATGTAGCGAACTGTAGCCCGGTGATGTGTTGAACTGCGTGGTGCAAATATGTAGTTTAATTGTGACGTAGTGCAGAACGCGCACTCATCGGCAGTTTTTTTTTTCTAAAAAAAAAAAAACTTGAATGAAAGGGGGGCGTATGTGATGTGTGGTGCGCGTTCAAAGTGCGCGCCTTTGGAAAGTGCGCGTCACAAAAACAGAAGAGAACAGAGTGCACGCGCGGTGCTGCCTAGACAACGACGAAGACGACGACAGTGAAGATGTCGCGTGCATGAGGACGCGTGGCATCCCGTGAACAAAATAAAAGATAAGGTAACCAATGATCATAGACCACGGAGATTTCAAGGCCCAATGGCTGGGTACCACGAAAGTACAGAATCTCCAATGAGAACGAGACAAGTGGGCCAGAGCTGAAGCAGGAGCCTGAGCAGACCAGAGCAAGGGAGTTCGAAGAAGACGGGGCAAGCGGAAGGTCGTCACCGGACCGGGCGCTGAAGATGGGCCGTCGGGCGTAGGACCCGAGCCTGCAGGTCTTCAACCGGCCGGGGCCTCTTGCCGTCGTGTTCCCGCTCCAAAGGACCGTGGCCATCCGGTCCTGAACTCCTTTCCAGGGCCTGCGGACTTTGGTTCCGGCAGGCGAGCTACAGCCGTCGGGCTCCGGGCCCGAGCTGTGCGCCCAGCTGCTTGACTAGGTCGACCCTGGTTCTCTGACGCGTCACCACCAGCCTGCGTTCTCTCGTCACAGACGGGTCCACACTCCTAAAGCCAGAGCCACCACGTTCCGGCCTGGTTTCTCGACGTGTCGTCAGCAGCCAGCGTTCCTTCATCCCCGTCCTGCCCGCGTCCTGAAGCCGGAATCACCGCGTTCCGGTTTGCTCATCGTCGGCGGAATTCAGCGTGTGGGTGAGACCGAACAGATATCTTGCGCTACTCCCTTCACTCAGCCCCTTTCGAACGTTAGGTTTAGTTACTGACTTTGAACGTTCTTGTTGGGTGTTTACAGATGTGTTTCGTCATGTCCAGTCAACTGTTTATTAAGTGTTTTGTTTTGTGAGGAATCTTTGCCTTTTTACTTTTCAATTAAACTTTTTGTGTGTTTCTTGGAAACCGAACGGCTTTGTCCTTATTAACAAAACTCTCTGAGGCTCAGCCCGGGAGAAAAACAAATCAGCAACAAGAACCCGCATCACAGTCCCCCTGCCTTACACCCTTCTTGATTGGTATTCTGTTGCTTTCTTTATGAAGCACTATGGTAGCAGTTAATCCCCTGTAGATTTCTTCCAGAATGTTTATATATACTTCATCTACGCCCTGATTCCGCAGTGTCTGCATGACGGCTGATATTTCTACTGAATCAAACGCCTTCTCGTAATCTATGAAGGCTATGCATAGTGGTTGGTTATACTCTGAGCATTTCTCTATTACCTGATTGATAGTATAAATGTGGTCAATTGTTGAGTAGCCTGTTCGAAATCCTGCTTGCTCCTTTGGTTGATTGAATTCTAATGTTTTCTTTACTCTGTTAGCAATTACCTTTGTAAGTAGCTTGTATACTACAGAGAGCAAGCTGATCGGCCTGTAATTCTTCAAGTCCTTGTCATCTCCTTTCTTATGTATTAAGATGATGTTAGCGTTCTTCCAAGACTTTGGTACCCTTCCCGTCAGGAGACACCTCGTAAACAGGGTGGCTAATTTTTCTAACACAATCTGTCCTCCATCTTTCAGCAGATCTGATGTTACCTGATCCTCACCAGCAGCTTTGCCTCTTTGCATGCTCTCCAAAGCTTTTCTGACTTCTTCTATCATTAATGGTGGGGTGTCATCTGGGTTACTGCTAGTTCTTATAGTATTAAGATCTTGGTTGTCTCGGCTACTGTACAGATCTCTGTAAAACTCCTCCACTATTTTAACTATCCTATCCATATTGGTAGTTATTTTGCCTTCTTTGTCCCTTAGTGCATACATCCGACTTTTGCCTATCCCAAGTTTTCTCTTCACTGCTTTGACGCTTCCTCCGTTTTTCAGAGCGTGTTCAATTCTCTCCATGTTATACCTTCTTACATCACATACCTTACGTCTATTAATCAACTTCGAAAGCTCTGCCAGTTCTATTTTGTCTGTTGTACTTGACACTTTCATGATTTGATGCTTCTTAATTAGGTTCTTCGTTTCCTGGGAAAGCTTGCCACTGTCCTGTCTAACTACCCTGCCTCCAACTTCCACTGCTCACTCCGTAATGATACTCGTCAGATTATCATTCATTGTATCTACGCTAAGGTTGGTTTCCTCACCAAGAGCCGAGTACCTGTTCTGCAGCGACACTCTGAATTCCTGTACTGTCCCTCTCAGTGCTGGCTCATTGATCGGCTTCTTGCGTATCAGTTTCTGTCGTTCCTTCTTCAAGTCTAGGCGAATTCGAGACCGTACCATTCTATGGTCACTGCATCGTACCTTGCCAACCACTTTCACATCCTGCACGATTCCTGGGTGTGCACTCATTATAAAGTCTATTTCGTTCTTATTTTCGCCATTGGGGCTCCTCCATGTCCACTTGCGGTTTTCTCGTTTTCGGTAGAAGGTATTCAAAATCCGTAAATTATTGCGTTCTGCGAATTCTACCAGTAGCTCTCCTCTGGCGTTTCTAGTACCGATGCCATAATCTCCTACTGCCTGGTCTCCAGCCAGCTTCTTTCCTACCTTTGCATTAAAGTCGCCCATCACTATAGTATACTGTGATTTTACCTTACTCATTGCCGATTCCACGTCTTCATAGAAGCTTTCAACTGAAGCATCATCATGGCTAGATGTAGGCGCGTAAGCCTATACTACCTTCATCCTGTATCTTTTATTCAGTTTAATTACAATACCTACCACCCTTTCATTAATGCTATAGTATTCCTCTATGTTGCCAGCTATGTGTCTGTGAATTAGGAACCCCACTCCCAGTTCTCTTCTGTCTGCCAAGCCCCGATAGCAAAGGACGTGCCCATTTTGTAGCAGCGTATAGGCCTCATCTGTCCTCCTAACCTCACTGAGCCCTATTATATTCCATTTAACACCCTCTAGCTCCTCTAATAGTACAGCTAGACTTCCCTCACTAGATAAGGTTCTAGCGTTAAACGTTGCCAAGTTCAGGTTCCAAAGGCGGCCTGTAGTCCAGAGACGCACCCTCTGCTGCGTTGCAGATCTGACCGCCGCCATGGTCAGTTGCTTCGCAGCTGCTGGGAACTGAGGGCCGTGAGTTATTTGACGTATGCATGTGGGAGGTAGTGGCCAGATACTGCACCAGGGTGGCCAATCCTTCTCTGGTGAGGGAGTGCGTTCCCGGCGGTGGTTACCGGTGAGGCCGCACCTCAGGCCTCTTAATGCAGTTCCATCAACACGCGGATTTTTTTTTTTTTTTTCCGGTTGGGAACTGCGCGGCACCGGGATTTGAACCACGGATTTCTTGCATGCGAGGCGGATGCTCTAACCACTACGCCATCGCCGCACCCGGATTGTTATGTACTAAATGTAGGTTTCAGCGGTGTATCAGTCAGGTTTGTGGTTGTTTTTATAAAAATGTTTTAATGAAATGAGATTTGTGCTGATTACCCCCTTAATTAAGGGTCTAGAGAGTACAGAGTTGGGCCTCCGATTAGCCTATGGGGTGCTGTTTATTGATATATTAAGCGGACAAAATTTAAATTTGTTTGTGGGGTAATGTTACCAAATTAATCTTTTTTTAGTGATTAGGATTAATTTTGGTCACGAAATAGTTCCGGTACTATTACTCCTGTCCTGATGAAACCTAGCGGCGACAGGTCTACAATTAGGGCTTTGCACTGTATGAGTTAGAAGTTTCCCGGTAGGTTATTAGCAAAGTTAAAAGCGATCGTAAGGGGAAAAAAAAAAACACGTGGTTCAAGACTTTGATCTGACGGGCGTACCTTTCTCCCGAGCAGTGAGCCACCCTCCTC
Source organism: Rhipicephalus microplus (assembly GCF_013339725.1). NCBI lineage: Eukaryota > Metazoa > Arthropoda > Arachnida > Ixodida > Ixodidae > Rhipicephalus > Rhipicephalus microplus. The sequence continues at coordinate 128,249,548 of NC_051174.1, forward strand.
CTCTGAGCGAGAAAAGACGCGGGCGCCACACGTTTATTAGCGGTTTTCGTTATATTCTTTCTAACTCTGTATCTTCCGGTTACCTTAAGCTATCAAAATTATTTTTACACGGAAAAAACCGGACTGTCGTGTTCTAAAATAAGATATTAGCTATTTTTCGGTGGCGTTTGTAGCTCCTTTTGAAAATTTGTTTTAATGAAATGAGCTTTTTGCTGATTACCACCTTAATTAAGGGCCTAGAGTGTACTGAATTGGGCCTCCTGGTAGCCTATGGGGTGCTGTTTATTATTATATTAAGCGGACAAAATTTAAATGCGTTTGCGAGGTGATATTACCAATTTAATCTTTTTAGTGATTAGGCTTAATTTTGATTGCGGAATAACTCTGGAACTATTAAACCTAGCCTGATCAAACTTCAGTAGCGTCAGGTCTACCCTAAGGACTTTCAACTTTATAAGTAAGAAGTTTCCCGGTAGAATATTAACGAAGCTACGAGCGATCGTATAAAACACGTGGTCTGACTGTTGTTGTTTTCACAGATTCACACTGTTTTCCGCTCCTAAAATTTGAAATTTTCATTTGTAATAGCAGTATTTGTAGCGGTTGAACTCCTTGTATATTCACAAACAAATAGACACCACTCTGACCCTCCTAGAACCAAAATTGCTAAAGTTATAGGCAGATATGTGCAGAGCTCACTTACACATGCTGCTGACGCGGCCGCTCCCGTGGCTGTGCATCATTAATTCCAATAACGTCCCCTATACTTTCCTTGGCTTTCACTGTCTGATAGTTATGATTAATAACACTCAAAATGGTCGCTCTCGCATCACCGCTGGGGCCACGATCCGCAGCGGTAATGGAAATATCACGATATCTCGCAAGAGCACGTGAAGAGAATTCTTTAGGGTGCAGTCGTGCCTAGCGGTACATTTTCAGTTTTCATTACACAGTTTAAACCATTGAAAAGAAACTATACAGTGCATTAAAAATTATACAGTTGTCATTGCTTCGCGATAAAACAACAACTGTATAATTTCCCGTCAGTACCCCTTGAAGTATCACATGCTCGAACCAGCATGCTGAAAAGCTTTGCACGTTTTTTTCACACTGATGGTTTTCTGTCAGTATCATTTCGAGCATAAACTGCAAGGCAGCTTATGTGCAGGACGAGGCCTGTACCACCACTGGCGGTTCATGCATGCCTCGGAAAGCAGGATGCATGCTTGCGCATGTTCCCGCTACGATGAAACCCCAATCCCCCCCGCTTTTTTTTATCGTGGGCATCACTCTGCGGGGGCCTGCACATAGCAGCCGATAATAAACTCGACAATACATTTTATCATGTATAGCCTGCACGAAATGAACAGGTAATTGAGTGGGCGAGTTATGCACGAATTTTAGTGTGCAAGCTGGCTTCTTGGCACTGCAAAAATAGTGGCTTTGTCCGATTCCCAGGGATTTATTTTTTTTTTGCATCATTTTCCCCTGGTTTTCAGTAGATGGTGCCTGTAGTTATGCGTGGGAGAAGCTTATATGCGAGAAGACATGGTACTTTCAGGACCCATTGTGCAGCAGCTCTTTTTATTTTAAATTTTATTTTCAGCCTATGGAAATCTACTGCAGACTTAAGGACTTTCCCTGTGATCTCCTGTATACTCTACCGTGTGTGAGCAGATTCCATTGTATCCCCGCATACTTATAATTATGTCCCTCCAGCTAATTAATTTCTGCCCTCCTCAACTGCATTTTACATTCTTTGGTAACCATTCCCTTGGTCTTACAATCCACCATCCAGTCTGTCACGTGGGCAGCCCCAGTCCATTTCTTTCACTGGACGTCAACTGAATATTGACGACCCCTGAAGCAATCTGCCATTCTCCGACCTCCTAAGGTTACTCCCATCATTTTTTTCCCCTGCAAGCTTGCATAGACCGCACAGCACGCCAATTCATCCTCCATGCATTTATAACAGAGCTGAGTAAAAAAAAATTGACAAGCAGAAGCTCCAAACACCAACTGGGATCCTCACTCACCACTTCCTCGACATTGTAGAAGCCGCTGGACGCCCTGTTTCCTTTGTGGTAGTTGATGTGGCCGCCGAACAGCTGCAGGAACTCGGGGCTCTCGTCCGCCTGCTCCTCGCGCACTGTCCGGCAGTGGGCGCCCAGGAAATTGCGCAGGTTCACGGCGTGGATGGCTGCACATGCCTTTTTGTCCAGCTGCAATGGGTTGCAAGGGTCACTGACCGTAATTAGAGACGACGAGTAAACGCGAGGTTCGGCGCTAATGTAGTAAATTGATGGAGCGATTGTGAATCGAATAGTTGGAATAGTACTTATTAACATACCATAAAGAAAAACGAGCATTTTGTCATGACCCAAACAAGAGGCAGTATATTTTAAAGAACGATATTGGATTGCTTTTCTTTTTCAAAGCGAAGTGGAAGCTAGATTGAAAAGTAACAAAATTTGAATTGCAGTAGGATGCAAGTTATACAGGGTAAAATATGTTTCAAAACGTTGCCAGATTTAGCACATATTAACCCTTATAGCATGTATTCATACTTTAAAATTTTAATTGGGGCACAGGTAATACCATAAAAGCTCATGCAGCTGAACCCCCTACAGTGAACACAAATGAGACAAGATTTAGACCCTTACTTGGCTGCAGACTGAAATTCGAGTTAGCCAAGGAAGAGACCCCCCAAAAAGAATTTACACCTGTATTTCTAATGAAATGCTTTATTGAATATGCATGCATTTACTGTTTTTACTGAACCAGCAATTTGAGAAAACTCGGAAAGAAACTCATGGCACCACACCGTTAAGATATTAAGAACTTGTGCGCATAACTAAAGACTCCCAAAACTTAAGTTCCTTCATACCGGGCTGGGCTCCCTCGATCATTATTGCATATTTCGTATCGCTGAAAAAAGAAAAGGGAAGTTCTTCCTAGAACTTCTACTGTCTGTGCGTTCAAACAAGTACTGACACAAAAATTTTCAGCTGTTGTCTTCTTGCATCAAATGAAAGGTCGTGCCCTCATCAAGTGCATAGAACGTGTACTGTTAAGCATAAGTGTAGCCTGAAAAAATACCTACAATATGCTTTTAAACGCCAGTTTCATTTCTTACTGCTCCCTGACATCACAACATGGTATGAACTTTTCATCCATGCTCGCACAAGAAACAGTGACGTTTCCATGGCCAACCTGGATCGTGGCTCCGTCAATGACTGCACAAGCGGCCATTTTCGAAATTTCGGTACCTGATGTCAAGCATGTGACATGTATATCTAAATAAAATATTTTATTAGCAATTGTTGAGCTTCACACTAGCTCAGAGCCATCTCTGTACACAGCAGATTTCGATTGAACTCACCTTCAAAAAGCGGTGTCAGTAACCCTCATAATATTATCAGAAGTTTTACATCCCAAAACCACCATACGTTTATGAGAGACAGGTGTCAGTACCCCTTTATCCTCGAAGTGAGGCTTTTGAGACAGTGCGACTTTTCCATGCATAGGTGGTTTCATGACATAACAGAAATGTGTGGCAGTGAAACTACCTTTTTAAGAAGTTCATCATCATTATTATTATTATCAGCAGCAGCAGCAGCCTGACTATGCCCACTGCAGAGCAAAGGCCTCTCCCATAACCCGCCCATTGTCCCGGTCTTAAAATGTTGCCAAAATGTCTGTTAGCTGCTTTTGAATACTGCAACATTTGTGCAAATGCTTGAAGCATTTGAATATTCTTCATCTATGCCCACTTATAATAAATGGTTGCATAATGAGTAGACAAAAGCCTAGCAACAAAAATGCCGTGTGCAGGCCCCTGTGAAGGAGAGGAATCGCAAGAACACACTCGGGTATCTAACCCAATTCCCCCCCCCCCCAAGTTCCCTCCCCTAACACACAACCCTCGCCTTCTTCAATCCCCAAAGCAAAGTCCACAACACTGACCGTGGTTTCGGAGCCAATCCAGTAGTAGATGAGCCAGTTGAGGTTCTGCGACTCTTCGACAAACGTCTTGAGCACAATGTAACAGTCACCCTCGTAGAACTTGCCCACCAGAGCTGCAAGGTCAACAGTACAAAGCTATGTGCATGCTCACTACAGATTACAGAAGTGTGCGTTACCTCTACAATGTCACCTCTACTTATATTTACCTTTTGTTACCACTTATATTTACCTCTTCGTTACTGGGTTACCTCTACTATATTTCCCACTTTATTTACTTTATACATATCTCAACGCTTTCACTAAAGCAACAGTTAATTAACTCTTTTGTTCAGCTACAGTGGAAAGGATGAGTGAATGCTTGCTCTCTCAAGAGTATAGGTTTAAAAGTTTAAATTAAAACAGGTTGGGAAATTAAACATGCTGGCTCGACTCTTACGCAGTACTTACACTCATCGAGGGGGTTTGGGAGGAAGTTGTCGATTTCCCAGACAAACGTCCCTGCAGAAAAGAAAAGATCGCTGTTTGAGAGCTACGCATAACTTTAAGGTGCGTAAATTCCTCGAGAAGTAAACATATGCACTCTAGAAACATAAAAAACACTTCAGTTTTTGAAATTCCATTTTAAGAAAGAAGAACTGCCCTTTGTGCTCTCTTATGGAGTAAAACTAAGAGCATATACTTAGAACTATACTTGGAGCATAGAAGCTGGTATAACAAGGTTTAAAACTTAATTCGAGGGAAATGGTATGTTGAGTTAACCTTAAAGTGAAGTATTCACAATATAGTGCCCCTACACGGCAGCGAAACCACCTTTACAGAGTTAATGCAGTTTATGTCAATCTGCTTATTTCAAATACTTCAAAATTTCCAATAATTTCAATTCGAATCAAAGTCAAGTATTGTAACATTAGTTCCAATATTCAAAATGCTGACCTTCACACTGCATCTGCACATAGTGTTGTGCATCGTTGCCAGAGAGTGGAAAAAAATAAGAGAAAAGGTGTTCATAATAACAGCATCGTTTACGATAACCACATATTTTACGCAGCTTTAGTTAACATTACATAATCAAACCCTCCTCCTATTCTTTGGTTTTTGTGTGTAAACCAAGAGCATTCCGTTACTATGTAACCTTAGTAACCTTAGTAAGCTTGCAATCTTAGTGCACTTTTTTATCATTTTTCTGAGATCATGTGAAATGACTTTTTAGCTAAATCTGTATAATCAGAATCCAGAGCACTAAAACATACCATTCTGCTTTTAGGTTTTTTTTTCTATTGTTTGCTTTAACCACTCCCTTCTTTGATGCCTCCTGCCCTGAGAATTTCACTAAACAAATAAGAGATAACTATAAATATGATTACAGTACCTCAATCTGTAAACAATTAAGAAGATTAAATGACTACCACTGCTACTTTATTAAATGTAGCAGTGTTTCTACATTTCAGGATTGTATTACAATATCAGAGTATATTCTCTAACCCCCTACCCACATTTCTTAAAATATTGAACATGAAAAATTGTCTCGTGAGGTCGCAAGTTAGCTGAATGTTTGCAGAAAAACTATAAGCATCTGCAGTTATCAAGAAAACAAGAAAAGCAGTACCGGGCATCTGACCAACGTCCTCTTCGAAGATCTCACTGTAGTCTATGGGTGGCTTCTCCAGGGCCTCGTCCCAACGCTTTGGCCTGCACGCGGGCACGAGAACAAGGCCACAGCCATTGCTGGTACAGTCGGATCATTTTACGACAAAGTTACATGAGGTTTATTGCATAGATATACATTATAAACAAATATGCATAACATTATGTCGACAAATTTACGTTACACTTTTACCATCAACAGCAGTTACACTGTAATAGTGGCACTGCAAATTTGAGATTCAAATACTGCTTTGATTCCGAGAAATTAGTATAGATCTTGTCAATAGCCTCGTTGGTGCAAGCTTGATTTAGAATAGTTGCACAATCTGCATGGTAGACAACGAATGACGATCCTAAGCACATTGTTAATCACTGACTCCAATGATGCCCTGAGATTATGTCAATCCACGCCGCGATGGTATACAACAATATCTACAAGTAACTTTAACGGGAACACGGGGCCTGTATTAAAGCAATGAACACTAGCATCATGTAACTGTGAACCTTATGCTTAACCCCAACGCTTAGCTAGCGCGCTCGGTTAATGTATTTCAGTTTTTCGCCATGCAGTTTCAGTTTTTAAAACTTAAGCAGTGACCCCAAATCGTAGTAACCTGCCAATGGCGACGACTACAAAGCGGTCGTACATCTGACGAATGGTCAAAGTGTCCCTTGTTTCTTCACTTTCCAGTGAACTTTGATAGAACTTTCACGGAAAGACGCTGCTTTAGAAACACGTATTTCGTTTCTCAGCAAGTTTTCGAGAAACTTTTCACAGCTTATGTATTTTAATGTGACAATCCAAAACGTGCTATTATTTTTCTCATACGAATGCAGTTTCTAAAGTATAAAATACACGTTCAATTGTTTGAAGCAAAATCAACCTCTTAACTGCGAGAGCTGCAAAGCAAATTAACGAGTCATAATAATTCGAAATGAAAAAAGTATAGAGTGCAACAGTAACGGATGTTACAAACTGATTTAAGCAAAACTTGTCGAATGTTGTTTTTATGCAAGCGAGTAGACGTCAAGCTTCGATTTCGCTCACCAGAGTTCACCCTATAACATTTGTTGGAATTGACATTAAGTATTCATTCTGATCTTATGGCACTCAGTATTCATTCCAAATTATTGTGATATGCTGCTTTGCTATGTAACCTGCATAGTTCAGAAGAAAATCTTTCTCCTCATAAGGCACATGAAATGACTGCTACACGTATTAAAAAAAAACAGCCAATTGTACCAGAAAAATAATTAAGTTTTGAAACTGCAGAAAAATATACAAAAGCTTTGAGAGCTTCATAAAAATCCACTCAAAAAGAAATAAGCTCCTAAAGCAGGGTTCCTACCGCAATGTGATCCAATTCAAACTGCACCCCATTTTAAAAAGCACATTCTATGGAAGCACAAGCATTGACTACCCAAAGGCATCGCAGATGCGAGCATTCCCTTACTTGAGGGAGTCCACACGGTCTTCCCCTCCTGAACGACCGTTTCGGTCCTTCTCCTTGGCCACATCGGTCATGCCCTTGAGGATCTTCGCCTGGTCACTGTCGGCCTCGCCTTCGCGCCGCCGCCGAAGCCGCATCTTGCGCGCAATCGGGTCCTTTACGGGGGCTGCAGTCGTGCCATTTGCACATATCAGAGGCTGAAAGCTAGCAAGACGACAATTGACTCGGCCACACATACACGCCTACAATCAGCCAGATGACTTCTGTGGAAGTCTGTCAAAGTGTGTGCGGTACAAATCTTCCTAGAGTGGCTGATACTAACTGCAGTACAATGTTTGGTGACAGCTTTTTTTGTGGCTATATTTTTCTACTATATCATTCTTCTTCAACTCACCATCCTTTTTTGCCTTTTTTTCCCTTGGTGCTTTCATTCAGACTCGTAAATGCTGTCACCGCCATCACCATCTAAAGACGGCCATCTAGCTATTTATAACAGCAATGTTATAAATGAGACACAGTTACTGCTTACTATCATAAATAAAGCTACCCCTACCACACTTGGAAAGGCTATTGTTTTAACTTTTGCTGACGGCGACATAGCTATTACGGTAGCTATTGCAAACACATCACAGCTATCAAGCACATTTGCTCTAACTACAACAGTCGCTCTTACTAACAGCCATAGTTAGGGCTATTACTAACACCTATGAAGGAAGAGCTGTTGCTCTATGTTTAATAGTCAAATAGCTATCTCTGTAGCTGTCACTAACGAATGTAACAGCCATCAATGTGCATTGCTGCTTCTAACAGCAGCACTGAAACTATAGTGTAGCTATCGCTAACAACGGCGACAGTAACAGCTATGACTGCAATACAGTAGTGAAGGCTAAAGAAAAAATGTAACGCTTAGCATAGCCCCACAGCTATCACTACAGCTATCCCTATAGTATTATGCTGCAGCTATCAGTGTACCTAATTTTAACAATGAAGCTGTAACCAGGACAGCCACTGTTGTCTACAGTCATGCTCAAAACTATCGCTAACAGCTACGATGACACTTACTATAGTTGTCGAAAATTATCAGAGGCGAAAAATTCGGCCACTTTCAGGCATGAATGATATAGATGCAGAGGTGGTCTATTGATATTATTGCACATCTTTATGCACAAAGTCATAATCATCATCACTGTTTCATTTTATTAACAGCGAAGCTGTCCTCAGTCGAGGCTTTTGTGTCCAGGGGCCTTCATAAATCAGAATCAAGTAGTGCCAGTATACTCACGACTCCCACCGCTCATTACTCCCACCTCACTACACTACTCCTTTTCTCACTACTACTCCTGCCACCTCATCCCCGCTTTATTCCTATTTCATCCCACTTCATTCAACTAGCTAACATAAGCGGCAAAGCAAAGGCTTTTTTGTAAGCTAAAAGCATCACTGTTTCATCAGTGTCCGCTACATACAGGTGCTTAAATTTTTTAGGGGCGAAGCTCCTCTTAGTCTAACCATGTCCTGCGACAGGCGTTACCGGCCAGACACGGACAACCAGGCAGACAGACAGACGAACGGACACATGGACAGACATACGGACAGACACACAGGGAGACAGAGAACAGACAGAGGAACAGACAGACGCATCGCCCCACTCATCATTATTCACTTCGTGGATATGCTGTAATATTTTTATTTCTTTAATCACTTCCCCCTCTGATCACATGACTTGCATGATTACTACTACTACTAACATGAAAACAACAGTGACACAGTGTAGACTAAGGCAGCTCTGCTCTGAAAAAACACATGGTGTAATGCACTCACTCGGTGCTGGGATCTGCGCAGTCGGCGTCGCCCCAGCGAGCCTTAGCTGCTCGCTGAGTGAGAAGTCGACATTGTAGAACTCGGCACCAGCGCCCCGCTGGCACTCGAGCGGCTTGGGGGGCATCACCAGGTCCGGGTTGTCCTTGAGGTCAAGCACCTCAAGGTCAGTGAGCAGGTGGATTGCCTCGGGCAGCGTGATGAGCCGGTTGTGGCAGAGCACCAGCTTCTTGAGCCGTCCGCAGCTGCGTGGAATCCGTGGATAAGCGATCCACCATGTTGGCTGGAACACTTTTTTGGTAGTAAAATTGGTGACGCAGCACTTTTCCATGTAAAACCTCGTAAGTTCTGCAACTGTTGATTTGGATGTTCCTATGCAGTGCTGTTCTAGTTAAACACATGTGTCTTACTATTATTCAAAACGACAAGGCTCTTATATTCGACGTTTTTACATCCCAAGCATCTAGCCCTACTTTCCCTTCGAGGCTCTTAGTTATGAAGAAATATTTTGAAAGTGGAGCTGGAAAATGGGAGAAAGAAAAAGGACACTGAACATCTGGACATGTTTTTACATGTGTATAAATAAGACTACCTGTCATTAGGGACCCCATCAACAAGTTACATTGAGTAACTGTAGATATTTATAATGCAGTGTAGTCGATTTTGTGATAAATAATAAACTGATTGATTGATTGACTGAACACAGCACAAGAATATAGATCTACGGTCGAGGAAGACAAGGGCAGGCTCACCGTACGACGCCTTCAGGAATCATCTCCAGGTTGTTGTAGGCTGCCATGAACACCTCCAGGTTGTGGAGCTTACCGATTCCCGACGGAATGCCCTCGAAGTCGAGCATGTTGTCGTTGAGGTACAGGTGGGTCAGGGTGGTGAGCTTGCACAGCGCTGCCTAAAGTGCGCAAACGTGCAAAAATACAGACAAGAAAGTTCTTCGAAGTCTCATGCAGCGCACAACACGACCTACAAGTCCAAAGACAAGCATATGCGGCTCTACCACTTACAGGCAGTGATGTCAGCTTATTTCGAGACAGGTTCAGACTGCGGATGTTCTTCCACACATCTGCAAGAAGAGATGCCACAAAAAAATAAAATGAAAGGAAATAGCTCCTTTGCCATTTCGTTCTAGAAATTTGTTTTCCACAAATCAACAAACTTCAAAGTAACGAGCCTCTAAAACAGTATTCACTTCATAATAATGATAATAATAATCATTTCTGGAGTTCTATGCCTGAAAATGACAGTATAATTACAAGGGATGCTGTAGTTGGGGGCTCACGAAGTCTGAACCACCTGGGATTTGTCAACGTGCATCTGAATGTAAGCGCACGGGCATCTAGCCTTTTGCCTTCATCAAATAACTTTCGCAGTGGCCGGCACGCGATCCCACAACATGGAGGTCAGCAGTCAAGCAATAACCATGAGACAATCGTAGCATGTTGCATTCATTCAAACGTCGGTTGCTTGGTTCACAGTGTTTAACTGACTCTGGCTATGAGAGACACGTAGGGGAGGGCTCCGGATTATTGTGAATACCTAGGGTTCTTTAAAGTGCACAGACATCGCACAGTACCTCTCGCCTTTTGCCTACATTGACATGCAACTGCTGCGGCTAGGGACACACCCTGGCTGCCTGCAGCCGAGTACCACGGCCAGTGAGCCACTGCGGTCATAACTTTCTTACTAAGTCTCTCCCCCCCCACTGTTACCCGTCACTGCCTTTCCTATTTAAAGCCTACTACATATCTTCCTTAGGTCGCTGTCTTTGAATGTCAGCAGCCATATGTTGCATTGATATTGCAGCAATGGGCCACTGTTTCGGGAAACTACACACGGTTACAACCTAGACGAAAATGCCCCGCTCTCCATTCACAACTTCTGTAAGCGCGAAGGACACGTACGTAAGACGAATGAAGTAGACAGGACAAGCGCTACTTTCAAATGCGGTTTTAATGGGGGTAACGCCAAGTATATGCGTATATGTAGCCACCAGAGTGTAAAAGCAGGACCAGCACCAGCTAGGCCGATCTCAGTGCCTCTATTCACAGCCACTGCTGTTCCTCCGACGAAGAATTTGCACATATGCTCCACCCAATAGCCCTTAGTCATTTTTGTGATGTCAAGCACTTCCCGGGCATTTCAGATAGTTGACTTTTTCCTACAGACAAGTTTGTGTCACTGGCCTTAAGTAGGAAACTTCAATGGGCGGAAAAATTTCTTCAAGGATTCCAGCATCACTGTTCTGCCAAGCGTAATGTTTTAGGTAGTAACGATTAACCTTGTGGGGGTACCCTCACCCTCTGTAAAGTCATTTGTGAGTGATGGCACACTCGTGTTTTGCGAATAGGACGCATTTAGGGTTAGCAAGCATCAAGCGGTAGGTGGCACAGAGTTCACCATCATCATCATTATGGCAAGCGCAGTAGTGCCAACAGTGACACCTGCCGGCAATCGCAGGTCGTCTCCCGTGGGTGCCTAGAGGTGAGCCGAACATCGGCGATGACGCCTTCGCGTTACCTTGTGTTTGTTATGTTGATTGACTATATTGCAATACTGTACAAAGTTGCGGTTTAGTGTGTTACTAGTGAGGTATCGGATTTGGCAGACAATATCGTTTATCTCAAAAGTAATTGAATAAATGCACACATTGTTTGGTTTGTTCTACTGCGTCTACTGTATCCATGTGTTTCGAAAGCGGCAATCTCATTTCGAGACCCCCCCAACCTTAATCTCTTTATATTCATAGTATTTTCATTAGCCATGAAAAAGTACCCATGATTTGAGCAAAAAACAACTAGCAAGACCATCTTTCACAGTTGAAAAGCTGGCGTGCCGCAGTTTCGTGTTGTGGGGTCTCGAAACGAGGCACGTCGCTCTCGTAGCGAAAGGACACAGTGGACGCGGTCGAAACGAACCAAACAACATACATTTATTGAAGTACTTTTTACAATGACGATATCATCCGCCAAATCAAAATAAATCAGTTCTGATTAACATGCTAAAACAACCTTACACAATATTCCACAACACCCAACAACGTAAAAAACACAAGGTGGCCTTTCCAATGCTCGACTCACCACGAAGGCCAACGGCAGATGACCCACAGTGCTGTCCACCACGAACCCGCCACAACAGACGCCCGCTCGTTCCAAACACCACACGCATAAGAGCCCCGCTCATCTCTCATGTGCCACCACCCAGGCTTGCGGCTTGGAATCACTACCGCGCTAACCATGATGATGATGATGATGGTGGTGGTAACAATCGCTCGCGAGCACAATGCCACCTACCGCTCTATAGTTCTGAACCCGAAGTAGGGCCTATGTGCGAAGCACGTGCGACACGAGGTGCAAACGACTTTACAGGGTGTGTTAGCACCCTCAGTGTGCGGAGCCTGCATTTTTTCTCACGTCACCAAGTATACGCCGCTGTTAAACTACGGAGAAAATGTTTTTTCTCCCTGCTCTTTGTTTTTCACCCAGCACCTCACAGTAAAAATAAAGAGTTGACTGACTGACTGATCAATTGCATGACTGACTGATATAAGCTTGCTCGAATGACACTAACCTCCAATGACTGGGGACACCTCTGTGATGGCGTTGTCGCTCAGGTTGAGGCGCCGAAGCGTCGTCAATGTGTAGAGGACGTCGGGAATTCTCGGCAGTGCATTCTGGGAGAAGTCCACATCTGGGTGAAATGATCCCGCAACGGGAAGATTATTTGAAACAGCAGAAAGGACATCGATGTCACAGTGCAGGTGTATTATGTGACAGAGCGGGGGTATGAGCTGTTAGTCAACGCCATACTCCACCGGCATCAAGTACAAAAGCTTTTCACTTAAAAAATGATACCATGCTTGCGTCCAAATTGTCCTTTAACTGAAAAGTTTTCATGCTGATCCCTAGTAGGCTTTGACACACGTCTGAAAGTGCACAGAGGTCAGATATCGCGAGCATTCAACTGAATGTCGAAAATAAGAATACCTAAGACAAACCAGGACAACTGAGAATCCTCATTAATTCTAGCCAAATTCATAGCTTTTCAGAGACATGCTATGCAGTTTCCAATTATTTCAAAATCATAAAGCAAACAAATGTTCAAGGTCTTCAAACACAAACTGAATCTTTGAGTATGGCTGCATGCCGAAACTACAGGAATTTATTGAACATGTCTGCTACATACATATAGACCATGTAATACTAGATTTATAAGCACTGTTATTATGTACTTTCAGATGAATAATGTCTAGTTTTGCAAGTTGTGACATGAAATTAACAAGGTCAGAAAGTGCTGAACTTACACGTACAACAAATAGTGTACAAGTGTACTGCTGTACCATACATTTAGATTTTACAGATACAAAATGGCCACATCAACTTAGGCCTGAAATGCTAGCACATTAAAGTGCATCTGTAAGGTCATTGTGGTAAAAAAAAACGCTGCCCTGGAGAGTGTGCGTCATGCTTTGACGTAGGAAATCGGTACTAGATTTATAAGCACTGTTATTATGTACTTTCAGATGAATAATGTCTAGTTTTGCAAGTTGTGACATCAAAATTAACAAGGTCAGAAAGTGCTGAACTTACACGTACAACAAATAGTGTACAAGTGTACTGCTGTACCATACATTTAGATTTTACAGATACAAAATGGCCACATCAACCTAGGCCTGAAATGCTAGCGCATTAAAGTGCATCTGTAAGGTCATTGTGGTAAAAAAAAACGCTGCCCTGGAGAGTGTGCGTCATGCTTTGACGTAGGAAATCGGTGTGCGGGGCCGATTTAGTACTTCAGGGTGCGCGAGAATCATCATGATGGTGATAGCGGTAAAAACTATGAGCTCGCCTATGCGCGTGCTCGTGCGCGTACCACGTGAAAAAGCTCCCGAGCCACGGGGACAGCTCGGCTAACCCCAGAGAGCAGAGAGCAAGGACAAGTTCGGGCCACGCCCCGGCTGCTCGTTCTGACCCTCCCTGTCCGGGCCTCGTCTCGGCGTTGAAGTCCTCGGGTGGTCAACGCCTGGGCTTGCCTGTACACCACCGAGAACAGCGTATCGCCGACTGCCACGAACAGACCTGGGACAGCGTCTCGCTCCGAGACCAGAACAGCAGCTGGCCGTGACGAACGCCGCTTCAGACCAACGTGAGGGCGAGGTGGGGCGACGCCCAGTCCAGGACGCACCCGAGGACTTCAACGCCGAGACGAGGCCCGGACAGGGAGGGTCAGAACGAGCAGCCGGGGCGTGGCCCGAACTTGTCCTTGCTCCCTGCTCTCTGGGGTTAGCCGAGCTGTCCCCGTGGCTCGGGAGCTTTTTCACGTGGTACACGCACGAGCACGCGCATAGACGAGCTCATAGTTTTCACCGCTATCACCATCATGATGATTCCCGCGCACCCTAAAATACTAAATCGGCCCGCACACCGATTTTCTACGTCAAAGCATGACGCACATTCTCCAGGGCAGCGTTTTTTTTACCACAGTCATATATGGAAGAATGTGCACATGTGCTCCATGACTCCCTCGAAGTTAGGCTAACCAAGAGCTGAGGGTTGTAGTAGGCCTACAGCAGGCATTGCAACAATCTAGATGCTGATACGCCAATACTACAGACACTGGTAATGCAGGCTGTGGTGATCATAAGCTTTGGAGAGCCTCCAAGTTATTTCACAACTTCAGTGAAAAGAGAGACCAGGGTGATGAACTTCCTTTTTTTTTATCTTTTAATATATATAGGAGGAACTTGCTAGGTTTGCGCATATTTATGTGCTGACTTCAAATACTATGCCATTAGTTCCCCAGTACAATATGTCGTTCACAAAATATTAAATATTCTATGTGCCATTTTGGGAGCAACGGTTCAATACACTGGGAAAGCCACTACGTAAATCAGCAAATCACAATATTTTGGAGTGAAAACTGCATGAAAGAAAATAAAAATGGATGTTCTAAACCTATTTGAACAAAGGTTACGTACGTTGAACAATCGTGAGTGAGTCTAAGTCAAGCTGGGATGTCAGTCATTAATGTTCAACATAACAAATTTTGTTAAAATTGGTTAAAAACATCTATATTCTTGTGTTCTTGCATACATTCTTCCTTTCAGAACATCGAGATATGTCCATTTACTTTGTAACTCTCTCAGTTAGTACAAACAGATCCAAAATGGCACATGATTTATCGCAAACTACATAGCACACCAGAAAAACAATTGCCTAGTTAAAATCCTTGCACAATTATGTACAAGCTCACCAACTTTTATTAAAAAAGTTTCCGGACCTTTGTCCCCCTTGACCTAGGCTCTGCCAAATGTTGAAACCAGCAAAATGCCTTCGCATACGTCAGGCAGCTCACCAGAGAGTACGGCTGATGAGTCGAGCGAGACGGGCGTGTTGATGACTGTCCGTTGCGTGTTGCGCATGTGCAGAACTTGGAGTGACGTCAACGCCGGAAGCTGCCTGCAGTCATATGCCAATTTCGTCATTTAGAACCTTGGATCGTCAACAAAAACAGAACCAGATACGGTGACCGAATGCTACAGTTTTGTTTACCGACTAGTATTATAAATCCATTACACAAAGAAAGTGGTCTCAATGCATCTATTCTGTCGCTAGCAAGGCTACGCAACATATTCATGTGATTGGTTGTGCTGCCATGGTTTTTAGTTTTTTTGTGGTCCTCATCACTACGCCTAATATTTTTTGCTTTTTTTAATGCTACCTCAATAACCCTGTTTAATCATTCTTAACATGTTTGTTCTCTGCTCTGTTGATGTATTATGTATATGGCATGCTTCTCTTCAACCACTCAAACTGCTCAGTGTACAAGGTGGCCAGGTTCCTCTCAAGCTGCTCAATGTAGCTTGAGATTTGCCGGGTCTCCTCGCAAACCCTGTTGCAGAATAAACTTGATTCGATTCAATAAAAGCTGAGATATGAGTCATCAAGAATGTCAAATTCTTAATAAAAAAATTTTCACCACACACATGACATCCTTTAGCAGCCAACATTCTAAATAGCTGGAACATAACGGCACCTGCTAAGCCACTATTTACAAAATTATCACCAGTGAGTTGATGTCAAAGCTGGGAATTCTTTCGCGAATGTTCCACATGCCATGATATTTCTTAAAGGGGGCTTAGAATATCCATTCTGGTTTCATTGCACACAGTCCTCAAATTTCGATGTGCAACACCACACTTGGTTACAAGTCGAGAGAAGTACGGCTTTTAGCAGTCGAAGGAACCCCCCCTCGAGCCAATTGTGTCACTGCGTCGTGACATCATTGGCAAGAAAAGCTGTAAGGTATATATACTCCAAGTTTCGTCACACTGATACACCTTCTCAGTTAATTAGAGCTAATGGCATTGAACTCCTTGAGTCACGACAGAAGACATTTAGGCTAAATTTTTTTTCCCAACTTCTTCAAAGACAAACAGCACTAGACCCTACACAGTACCTGACCGCCATATCGACAAGGCATACGAGACATTATCACCCCGGAACCCTAACACCTTATTCTGCACGGACAGATGCATTTAAATTTTCTTTTTTTTTTTTTCACGAACAGTGGAAGAATGGAACCTTCTAAAAGACTCTGTTTAAAGATTCACTTTGGTTGATTTACTGAGTGTAAACTGTGTGTTGGGTCTGTTAACCTGTACTTGTATGTTGAATTCTTTCCTTTTTCCTTTTCTACGTGACTTGAGTGCCTAACATGTACTTGCTATTTGTACCGTGCCCACCTGCTTGAACCTGTGAAGGTCTGCAGTATGCATTAAAAAAAAAAAACATCGGGGCCGCTTTGTCACATGCTACGCACCTGAGCTGGTAGTGGCCCAGGGGATTGTCGTTCAGCACTAAGGTCTGCAGACTGACCAGGCGTCGCATCTGAGGAGGCAAGGTTTCTGCAACGAAAACGTGTCGTCGAAGTTTTTTTTTTTTTTTTTTTTCAAAACGCATTTTTTATTTAGAACAGAAATGAGTTCAACTGTTATGTAGCGGATGATTCAGCTCTGATGTGAAAGCAGGATCCTTGCAAAGGCTCGTTTCTTTTGTTGGACACAACTTAGTGAAATCAACAGACAGCGAATCAAAGAAGGATATGGGAACATTACCCGTATGCTTTAACTGCAGCATAGAAGTAATTATGGCCTAAATGGGAAGGAATTGAAGTGGATCAACAATCAAGTAGTCTCATCAGATTGCCATATTATATGCCTCCAAGGTATGATGGCCAGGAATAAAAAGAAAAATTTACTAGGTTGAAAAATGTATTATGTAGAACTGTATCAACAGGGTTGCACTGTATCAGAAATGGTACTACTGCATGTGTACAACACATACCTTATACATGATATAGAGTAACGAGGGAATCATCCGATGAGGAATACCACTGGAGCCAACATTTAGACAAGAAGGCTTGCTTTGTCAGGGCAGCAACCGTTTTTGCCGTGACACAGCTGCACCACCTCCTCGAAACGTTGGTTCTGGTGACTTTGTCTCGTTCGACGACTTGTCGTATGTTCATGCCCCTGTGTCCCCTTTAACTTGTAACAAAGTTCAAAGATGCTGGATGCCCATTGAAATGTGTAATAAAGGCATAAAATTAAACACAAACAGCAGCAAGCAGTAGCAATCATACCGTAAGGGTGAAGTACACACTTTGACGAGGAAAAAAGGGACAAAACATATACGACACAGACTACAATATTTTTTTTTCTGGTTGTGGTGTACAAAGTGCTGTCCAGTCATCACTACTGACTAGCACAAGCATCAGGATTGGCAGCAGTCTCTGATTTACTTATAGTGCGACATTTTCGCTTGTTTCCTAGATCTGACATGTTGATAACTAGTGGCCGTCGGGGTGGTACAGAGCGCTTTTGGCCGTTTTCAGTCTATTTAGGTTTACTTTTGTTTTTTTTCCATTAAAACAGCTAGAACAGAAGCAAAAGGATCGCACTAGAGTGGGATGGCACAGTATTGCCAAACTGGATGTGCGAATCTTTCAAACGATAATAACCGGAAGCACCATGCCACTGCTGACGCTTGAAGCCGTTCTCGTTTTATTTGACACCGTTAGTGCGCGTGCGAGTCTGGCCATTCGGGGAACCCACCGAGCTGGTTGCCACTGAGGTCGAGGTGGATCAAGTCGACGAGGCTGACGAAGAGCTGGTGAGGGATTGTCTCGATTCTGCGAGAAAATTCAAAACGAGAAGTGGATGGGGTGAATAATGCGCAAGTCATTCTGGCAAACGAGTTCTCCACCTTTCTCTTTCGTGACAATGGACTCCAGCTAAACACCCCCCCCCCTCCCCCGCCACCCAACAAAAGACTGATAGACCACACCCAACCATACTTTACATAGAGCAATAGACTGATACCTAACAATAGACTTGAAGTACCTGTTGTAAGCAAGGTTGAGCACGAGTAGACCCCGAGCGTGTTCCAGGTTAGTGGGGATTTCTCGCAAGTCATTGTAGCTCAGGTCCTGAGAGAAAAGGTCGTAGAGGCATTTAGTCACACCGTCCCATTCTGCAATCCCAAAGCTACAGTCTGAAAAAACAGTATTCAGGTGCATGGTTAAGCTTGAATTTGAAATGAATACTTTCACGATGATGGGAGTGAATGCTGCACCAAAGCAGCTTGGCTAGCTCTTACTACATAAAAGAATGGGTCAGAAGCAGTGGCACATGGATAAGAAATGAAAATCATGGTATTTATATGAAATATGACGCAAATCAGTCCATCATCAATACCTACAATGATTCCATAACCTAAACATGAATGGGATACAATAGTTATTCTGCAAAACATCACACGAAAGAAGAGAACATACATGTATATTTTGCATACGCACTGTATGAATATGCTGCAGAAACGTAGAAGGTTGGTTATACTATAAATAAAAAAAAAGTAAATTCCCGATATAACTAATGGTGGATATGCATTTTATAAAAAGAATGATACTACTTGAGTGGAGGTCAAATATATTCTATTTTACTGAGTGCTTTATAAAATTAAAAAGTTCATTCACGCTTCAAAGTATTCCCACCACAACGAAGAGGTCCTCGAGGTCGAAGATGTCGGGGGGTATGCCCGAGTTCTTGAGCCGGTTGTGGCGACAGTTGAGGGAGCGCAGGCACGGCAGCTGGGGGACCTCGCCGTGCAACGTCACCAGATTGTTGCGCACCAGAGATAATGTTTCCTGCACATCGAAACAAGCTAAATGCTAGAGTAACAACTTCGAAGAGGACATGGATGCCATACAGTTGCCTACAAATACACTAGCGTTGATTCCTGGCATTTGTTTCTATGGGAGCTGCAACGCATGGCACTTCAGCAAGCATGAGAATGATGGATGGTACGTGAATTTGTCTAATCTTCAAACTTTGGGCTCTGTTTGGCTATACGTGGCTGGAAGCTGCTCTGTCACGAGACGACAATCACTAAAGGTTTCCTGGTTGTGCTTCACTACCTTAACATTTTAGATGAACCAATTCAAGTTCGGTCACGAAGTTCAAGACAGTTTGTTCTTTCATTCAAAACAAAACCAAAACGCTGCAATAAACAGAGCTAGAAGTGGGTTCGAAGCCCGCAAACACGAAGACTGGACAAATACAGGTACTACCAATAATTCCCATGGCTGCTGAACGATCGCAGCGCTAGAGTCCCCTCCAGTTAACTTTAGTGAACTCTATGGAAAGTCCTCTTAAACTCTATATTCTGTCAAGCAAACTAGGCACATTCATGCTTCTCAAATGCAAAACTTTGCCGTCAGAGTGCAGCAGAGTGATGCACAAATTGTAATCCTGCGATGATGTCGCATGGTGATGACACCACAGAGTACTAAAATTTGTGAAGTCATCATGGCAGCACTGTGACACCACATGACCACATGAAATTGACACTTGGTGAAAGCTAGGTTGATCGCAGACGCAGAGCAAAACCACGCATGGTGCATAAAGCTTTCAGAGGGAAAGAAGGACATTTTGACCCATGCCCTCAACATCCCAAATGATGGAATGTTGGAATAAATAATGTTTCAAAGTTTCAGAATACGTGCATAAACTGATAAGAAAAAGAAGATGGCTTATGCGTTCAAGTCATCGTAGGCGAATGAAGGCATCCGGCGAGTTTTGCGGAAATGTTTGAAGACTGACTGATGTGTCAGCTGGCTGGTTACGTACAAGTTTCTTGAGGCCCTGGAGCTCGTCCGGAATCCAATCGATTTTGGTCCGATTTAGCCGCAGCCATCGCAAGCCGGTCATCTCACCGACCGCCTTGGGAAAGTAGTCCTCCTATGGGAGAGGTGAAATGGCACAGCAGTTAGCATTGACGAAGAAACTATCGCAGTTATTTGAATATCAGAATGATCTCGACGGTGGCGCATTCAGAACCCCAACATAAAGTGTTTCACAGTCTACCCTACATAAATTCAGAGTAAATATTGTAGATGACTAAAATGAAGACGAAAATGCTAAAAGCTGCAAACTTATATCTAGATGGAGCGATTTTGCAACACTTAATACATGAACGTTAACAAATTAATCACAGCACTATTTTACAGGTACTGAACAAGGAAGTTAATCAAGTGAAATGAACGGTTCTGCGGCAAAAGAGCAGCTCATATGGCAGGCAAGTACGAGATGTATATTACTGCTGGAACTAATATTAACAAACAATTACTTAATAAATCATCTTTTCAGTAGACGTACCGGAAATGACTCATTGCCTTTAGACCGCATCGCACCAAAACGCACCATGTGGTAACCTGTCAAACTTTTCGACATAATAATCAGGGTGGTCTTTATAAAACAGCCCTGCTATTTTACCATTAGCAATTAAACACACATGATAAACCACCACCCAACTAATTTGGCTGTCGGTGGGACTGGTAATGGCAAAAGCTAACCTGATCTGCAGCAACACAACTCTAGCCCGAATTACAGACCGAGTGGCGTGTATAACCATTACCAAATTACCATTGCCGAGTGGCGTAAAGAAAGGGTGTCCTAACCAGTGAACTACTCTCCCGTGCAACTAATTCGATGTGCTCAAGATAAATGATTATTTTCAGAACAGAGCTGCTATGGCAGAGGTTTGCCGTTCGTTGTAGATAGAAAATTGTCATCATTATGAACTGGCATGTGCTCTCTTTATTGCCTTCTTCCCCTGCTTTGCAACCAGAACATGTCCACCCATTTGTCCCGCATGGGGTGCAATAGTCCTGATGGGAGAAAGTACAGAGAGAGTGAGAGAAAGTACGAGAGAAACATGAAGAGGGCAATTCTCGGCGAGATGCCAACCCGCATCCCCATTATTAGAAGGCAAGTGTTATAGCGATCCAGCCATCCAGACACACTAGCAGAGCATAGCCTTGTATAATATAGTATAGTAGTAGAGTATAGCACAGTGAAGTAGTGGGAAAGATAATTGGGGAGAGGTGTGAGGGTGAGGATGGGGTAAAGAAGAGGAGAATCAGTACAGAGAAAGAGATAAAAAGAAAAGAGAAAAAAAAAACAAGGCATGATAACGACTAAACAGAGAGAAATAAACATAGAAAAAAGGGGGGGAAAGAAAGAGAGGAAGACAAAGAAAAGGTCAAAAACAGAAAGAAATGGACAGACACATGCGTAAGGATAAGATCGAAAAAATTCTGCAAGCATATGCATGTTAGTATAGTATAGTAAGGGGCAAGAAAGAGAGAAGTGAGAGGCTTATAGCCCAGCCAAGCCAAGATGAGCTACGCACCCAGTAGCTCTGCTGTCACCCAGCTTTGCACAATTTAGTGCAAGTTGCGTGTTTTTTTTTTTTTTAGAGATTTTTCATGAAAGGCACTGGCTTCACATTTTTTCTTTATTGTAACCACAGCCACATTGCCCCATTTTTCAGAAAAAAAAGTGTGGAAGAAGGAAAAGAGATCTACATTACTCGAATCCGTCTTCTTTTTCCAGTCTGATTTGAAAGAAAGCAGATCGTCGCGTTTAGTCGATGTAACCAAATCAACACGAAGCGAAACTTACATTGAAACTGTTACATACTCAACATAAAAGCACTGCAGTTTTATGAACCTTCAATTGAGCAGTGAATCGAGAAGGCATACAAAATTATAATACACATGGAAACACAGGCGCAGAGGAATAGCTCTAGCTCTGCAGTTTGAGAACTGAATTGAATACAATGCAGTATGCCAAGAAAAACACTCATGATGGACACTACTTGCTTAGGTTGCAAAGGCTTGTTGCGAAGTATGAAATGAGTGCGGAACAAACACATTTTTTTCTTAATCGTTTACAGAAGAATAGGTGAAAGCTAACGGCTTCTGCTATGGCCAAATAAATGCAAAGCAATTAAGCTTTCTTGATGAATTTAATGTAAAGACAAAGAGCCTTGTAGAAGATAGACATGACATATCTTGTAGACGGAAAAAATGTCTACTATGTGTTGGGATCATGTGATGCTTACGTATTTATCATAGCTCCATGCTCGCAACTGAAATGAAGACACAAAAGGAAAAAAACACAAAAGAGCAAAACAGATTTAGGATATACGATTGCATTCTTGGCAAACTAAAGAGGTGGTACTGTACATTTCTAAATTCAAGCTACTAGTCAACATGCTGTGCAACCGATTTGGAAAATTTAAGTTGGTCTCAAACTTCGGTGCCCGTTAAAGTACCCCCAGATGGTCAAGATTTTCGGAGTCATCCATTACGGCGTCTCTAATAAAGATATGGTGGTTTTGGGACGTTACATTTCACATATCAATAAAAATTTAAGTTGGTAAAAAAAAAGTGAAACACTGCAAAATAGCGTAGCCGGGAACAACTTTATGTAATGACCATTCAAGAGCACCCATTTAATAAAGCGCGACGCAGCATACTTGTTTGAGCATGGAAGCATAAACTTGATATTTCAACTTCCGCACTGGACAAAGCTACACAAAATTTCCATGAAAGTGATCCCATAAGTTAACACTTTCTTATATCAGTAGGCCCCCTAGATTTCGAAAAAACAACTGTTTATTCACACGTGGTACTTTTTCGCAAAGAGCTACCCCAGAAAACATTAATTCATTCGGTTGCAATCCAGCTCCACTGGCGTCAAGTTTCTCGATCACGAAAAACTTATTCGCGCAATTTAAAGAAGGGGGCCTATTGCAATTGAGAAAATGGATCCCGATTGGACCTTATCGCGATCGAAAGTAGGTAGCCCGTGCAAGAGGGCATTGCAAAAGTCGATGGAAATCCGAGATCTATATTCAACCCGATTGCTAAACCGTAGTTTCCCCACTAAAGTCACAAGGAACACGTGCCGTTGAGTCTGTTATTTTAGTCACAGCTTTTTTTTTTTCATTATTTTTTTTCTTTTTCGCATACTGTTAGGCAACCATTCGACAAGCGAAGCCGTCACTAGCGAGTTTCCAGGAAGGGAACGTCGGCTATGATTGTACTGCACGTAACTCGTCAAAGACCTGTCACGCTTTAAAGGGCAGTTTGTTTTGCACGCGTCGATCCTTCCGGCTTCCGTGACGCGAGAATGCGAGCACTGCAGCAAACAACAACAAAGCCGCGTGAGAGAAACCAACGTGCTGTGGAGTCTCCCGGATCTTGGGTTACACCTCCAGCGAAGAAGGCGGGGTCAACATTGACAGCACACACGGCTGAGCGACAGGACAATGCGACGACTCTATAGGTTAGTGACAGTAGCGTCAATTTCAAGCATTCGGACAAGCGGAATATTTCGTACTTGGAAGTCATTTCGCGTAAAATCGATGCCACGGACGAAAGGCAGCACGCCAGTTGCCGCCATCTTGATATTCTCTGAGAGTGTCCGTGGCGCCACCTGATCAGATGTGCACAAACCTTAAAATAGCAGGAAAATGTCAGGAACAAAAAAGGACGAATGCACGAGTATGAAAACAAACCAGTAATTTTATGAAAGCTAAAAGTTTTTAAATTATTCGCGTTTCAATCATTTTGATAGATGGTGTTCTACGACGTTTATGTTGTTAATCTCAGAGCCTACGCTTTAATGCGCTGCACGCATTTTTTTTTGTGTGTGTGTGTGTGTGTGGGTCAAGCTGGGCGTCAAACCTCTTGGTCAATTTTTGCAGCTATACTAAGTCTAATATAATCAAACAATTTTATTTGAGCCTATTTAAAGCTAAAGTGTGCTTGTAACACCCGTATTCGATCGTATGTCTCAAACTAAAACCAAGGCAACCCCAACAACCCGACTGCTAATTACAAATTTTAGAGGTCACGCTTTAAGAAGGTGCTAAAGTTACGTGACGGCTACGGTCTACCATTATCAAACCAGTTACTACTACATAATTATCATCATCACCTTTGTTAGGGTCATCATCCGCTTGAAGTCGCAAGCCAGTCAGCGAGTCAGCCAGCAACGTCGGCAACTCGCAATCGCTATCTGCCGGTGTTTGTACACGTCGGTCGGTGGAATCCGAACTGTTTCGTGGCATCGCATAGCCGAGCGTTTTGCCCGTACTTCGCAAAGAAGCACCGCTTTTGGAAAAAAACCATGGCCTCCGCGACCACCTGGGACGTCGTCAAGCGGTTCCTCGACGAGTACTCCGCCACGACGCCCAAGAAGATGAAGATAATCGACTCGTACCTCGTCTACGTCATGCTCACGGGCATCGTGCAGTTCGTGTACTGCTGCATCGTGGGCACGTTCCCGTTCAACTCGTTCCTCTCCGGCTTCATCACCTGCGTCGCCTCGTTCGTGCTGGGCGTCTGCCTGCGGCTCCAGGCCAACCCGCAGAACAAGTCGCAGTTCTTCGGCATCAGCCCCGAAAGGGCCTACGCGGACTTCGTGTTTGCGCACATCATCCTGCACTTGGTCGTCATCAACTTCATCGGCTGAAGAATCCTACCGTTTGTTGCTGCGTTCCGTTACGAAAAAGAACGGACGTTCCGCCGAGTATGAAAAGACTGTCATGTTTGCCTGGTTTCGCGGGATTTTTTTTTTTTTTGTCATTTTCTGCCACCCTATTCCTTACCGGTCTACTTCATCTTCCGTTCTTTTCTTTTGTAATAAACAAGTGGTGTCAGAAAAAAAAAGTGCCTTTCAATTCACGCCTAAACACGCGTGGTGCCGAATCTCTCCTTTACTTATTTATGATGCCGTCAGGGGTCAACAAGCATTACGGAGGGGAGTCGTAAAAACACGAAAAACAACATTGTAAGTGCAAAGAGGTAGTACGACGTTTCTGATTATGCGAAAATAGCGGATGACAGGCGCACTTAACATGAATATTCAAAGAAATATATAACGAAAGATCAAAGAGTAATGTTTTTCTATAAATAATAGCTATGAAAGCTCGAAATAGAACGTTAAAGTGCTGTTATACAAATGTGCCTGTAAAGATGCAAAGGGTGACAAATTACTTTAAAAATTTATTAATATAGTAACAAATTTTCAATGATCTAAAATAGTTCTTAGTGATGCGGGAAGGCAATTCCAAATCATTTGATGTGCGTGTTAAGCAGGACTGGCAGAATCAGTCACTTTCAGATGACAAAGAAGAGATTTGGATGCCCATTACTTTTAAAAGCAATGAAGCAGTTCTCATACAATCGGATGATCGCTGGCATTTGTAGTTCTTACGGAACACTACAAAATGCTGTTCGTGTGAATAGTGAGGTGATTCACAAAAGCTTTCTTTTCCACGATTCAATTTTTACCTGAAATTGCAAACTTTTATAAACAATCTAGGCACGTTTATCCTCCACCAAGCCCCAAACTTGACAAATCCAAGGCGGTAGATTGGAGGCCATTGAAAACCCAGACCTTCCTCAACCCCATTCATTTTAAGGGGATATACCCAGACGTCTATCCAGATGACACTTGCGAATTGTGCGGCTGGACTCGCGCATCACTTAGGCACATTCTCTGGGAATGAGCAGTTTTAGCCGAGGAAAATGCAGTCTCCCCAGATGAGGCTGCGGCGCGGTGAATGGCTGCGCTGTGCAGCTTCAATCTTCAGGGTCAACTGTGAGCCACCCAGCATGCCTGCGAGGCAGCAAGAAGACGGGGGCGGCCCAGGCCTCGAATCTGCCGGAGTTATAATAATGTTGTTACCACCACCAAAAAATCTGGTTTCTCTTTGACCAACCTTTGAGTAGTTTTCAACAAACTGGAAACGATAAAGCTTTTTTTCTCCGATACCGTCATTTTGCCTCAATCTGCAGAAAATTTCTTGAAAGGCTGTTTGGTAGGCTGCGTTTAACATCCACTACTTTTAACCTATTGTTGTTCAGGGCTGATCAGTCAGGTGCAAGCCGCAGTGCTGTTTTGATAGCCCTACATTATCTATTTACACATCTGTAAGATTGGGCTGCTACTGAGACTGACTACAAGAAATGAATTTTTTTTTGTACTACTTGGTATAGCACCTGCTATGCTACAGGTACTTATTTACGGTACATTTTGCCATTCTCCTATTAAGTGTAAAAGATTTACGAGCTGAACTGCAGCACCTTGAGCGTTTCTATCTGGCCACCTACGTCTAGGTGCTCCCGTGACCACTTTTTTAACATGGGCTAGACCAGAATTAGTGTGGGAGGACAAGAGGGTTTGACAAATATGTCTGCCTGGTTGTGACATGAACAGCGTGAAAATTCTGGTGCATACATCGCCAATCCCTTTTTTCCCAGACACTATACTCTTGCAACACTGGCTGGGTTATGCAGGAATGTGCCAATGGTGATTGACAGTTCATATCCCCACAGGAGTGACGAAAACAAACATTGGTAATATTAATGCGACAGCAGTTAACAAAAACTTGCATCGGTAGCACTGACCACACAAATTCAAAGAATAAATATCAGAGTCCCAGTAGGAGTGGAACCAAGGCATTCCGCGTGGCAATCAAGAATTCTACCATAGAGCCACGCCAAGTTTCAAAACTGCCTTGGAAAAAACTGTATGTTGGTGAAACATCCATTGTGGTTGCAGTGCTGGCTATTTAATTATATACACATTACATATGTGCTCCTTTGATGCAGGCAGTTGGTCTACGTAGCACTAGGCAGGGCTACCGTCCTCGCAAGGCACAAGCAGGTGCATATCAGCTTACTACTTCCCGACGTTGGTAATATCTACGTTGCTGTTGGCTTCGTTATGCAACTGCAAAGACCGGGTTGTTCAACACGTGTTGTGCGCACAACACTTGTGCGTATATTTAGCATCATTTTGTAATGTCTGGCGCAAGCAAAATGTTGCCCCACAGTCACCAACCGTCCGCATGTCTCGCATAACGTTGATTCCCATGGTACACGAAATCTGCACGATTTCTCAATGTCGCATAACATTTAGTATTGCTTGATTTAATTCATTGTTCACTCATTTACCGTCGTAACCGACAGCGCGGCCAATCCTGCTCGTGGGCACGAGCAAGTTTCTCTAGAAGACGAAACAAAAACATTCCCTGCACTGCACAAAACTTACCAGTAACGAAAGGTTTCGGAGCAACTTACCCAAAAACTTTGCAGACACAGCCCCTTCGACTTGTTTCTAGTGTGCATGCATCGTGAAGCCTGGGTCATGGCTTGGCCTACCCAAGTAACCAGAAGGGCCCGGGTACCCAATCCCGAAGCACTATAGTGTCCATTATAGCAAGATTCTCTATTGTTCTAGGAATAACAACGAAATGTCACGGACAACAATACATATATGTTCGGGGATAAATATTGAAAATGCTTGATCTCTTTTTTTAAATATTGGCTGCCACTTGTGAAAGTGAAACTGTAGGGATAATTTGACAACAGGATTGTGGTTACTACACAGAGGAATCAGGGAATAATGCGACACGGTACTTTTGTCTATTCGTGCATTAGGCATTACCTGCTTGTCAGCTTGATTAGCCATTACACATCTAGATCTTGTGAAAATTGTGCCCAGCTGTGAATGACTCCTGCTTGAGGGAAGCAGAGTTCTACAAGAAATCAATGCTACCGCACAACTGATGGAGAAAGTATGTTAGAACTCATTGCACACACACACAAAAAGAAAGAGAAAACAGGATGCCTGATTGTAGCAACACTAGAGATTCGGCTATATGTAAGCAACAAAAGTAATACCCCTGCAGATCCTATGGTCATGGCTATAGTATTTAGGTCATTTATAGGAAGTACACGAGCCTCGAGCGATTCTACCTCTAATAAAAATACAGCCACCACAGTTGGAATTCGAGCCCACGACTTGCAGGTGAATGGTTGTTCCTTGATGCGAAACAGCTCAAAAAACGAGGACTCTGAAAAGAAACAAACAGGAACAAGCGCTGATTTACGAGTCCTCGATTTTCGTGCTGTTTCACATCAGTGAAGCCTTACCAACAGGTTCAAAACCATGCACATGTAATAAAGTGAATAGTTGAGCACCATGCAATTACACCGCTGTGGCGGGACGAGTGAGTAACTGTGAGTGTGAGTGGACGCAAGTAGGATTGTCAGTACCTATTAGTAAAAACTCGATGTCAAAGTGATGAACTTCAGAATGGTGTCTCGTTGTACGAGTTGGTAAGTAGTTGAGAGTATTACCTTGGATGAGTTGTTGAGTGTGAGTAGACATGAGTATGAACATCATTACGCGGTGTTAACAGAGTGAGTACGAACCTTAGCGTGCACCTACGAGTTTGATTGATTGATAAGCGGGGTTTTTTGTTCGAAAGCCACCATATGATTATGAGAGACGCCGCAGTGGATGGCTACGGAAATTTCCACCACCTGGGGTTCTTTAACGTGCACCCAAATCCGAGCACATGAGCCTACAACATTTCCGCCTCCATCGGAAATGCAGCCGCCGCCACTGGGATTCGATCCCGCAACCTGCGGGTCAACAGCCGAGTACTTTAGTCACTAGACCACGGTGGCGGGGCCTATGAGTTCGAAGTGAAGTTGTTTTCAGCTTTAGAAAAAAAAAATTTACGCAGAACCCACACATCAGTGTCATCTGAAGGAGTCGGAGAAGCTGCCTGTACCAAACTGTTTGGATTTCGGGCAAACGAAGGCATTCATGTCTATTCATGCTCGTTATTACACGTTTGTCATGCATGCATGTATCTACAATCTGGTGATGTGGTCAAAGTAATCCGGTGCCCTTCACTATGAAGTTTCTGATAGCCTGAGTCACATTAGATCAGGCCATATACTATACCAAGCGCCAATACACAGCACCTGCGACACGAATTTCAGGCTTTGCGATGATTTTTGTTAATATGAAAGAACTTCGATGTGTTGAACGGCCCGTGCGAGGGCGGACAGACTCGACCTCCCAGTTCCAACAGTGGGATTAGCTAAAGAGTGGATGCTTAAAGACCTTATACACCTCGCTCCGAAACAAACTGTCTTCTTCCTTTCCTGTGCAATTTGTGAATCAAAGTCATGGGAAAGAGTCGGTGGGCAGCAGCCTAACCCAGATTTTACGCTCGAGTCAAGTCTTACAAGGTGGATCAATGTCTTCGTGTTTATCTAGTAGTTGAGCAGGTGTTGTGGGCTTACCTGGCATGCAGAGTACACTGGCATGTAAAGGGTTGCTCGTGGTATGACTAGATCATGTATGTTAGTTTTATTGCCACAAAGTGCATTCAACAATGCGCCGACGTGCACATCTAAATGGCCCATAGTAACTCTGAAGAAAGAAGTTTGTGCATTTTTATGAAGTAGAGAACCCTTTTTTTTTTTTTTTCCAAAGCAGTATGAAACACTGGTGTGACTCTGTGGCAGATATCTTTGGGTGCCCCACAGAATGCCTGGTTTCGATTTCAATTTGAGCCACGATTTTCATTCTTTCCTTCCATCGGCACATTTGCCAATTGACGATCGTGCCAAATTTTATGTGACATGGGCTCGCTCACGTCGTCATGTTAAGACGTCCAGATTCTGGAATTAGGCAGAGTGAATCACCCGTGGCACATATCCGCACGCGACAGGCTGCGTTATATGGCGACGTGCCACCCGTGACTAGTGACAAAAGGATTTCGTAACATACCATGGCAGGGCAGTCGCATAATTCTTTTCACGATCTGCAAAACATGTCGATCATGCACTGAAGTCCTCCTGTGCTCATTTTGGTTAACACAAAATTGAGACCACCACAATAGCACCAAAACGTAGACGGTTACTTACAAAGAAACTGTGAAAGTGCTTTGGTTTCCTAAAAATTGCTTCACATTATTAGAGGTGTGTTTAAAGAAACGTGTTTATTTCTGTACAGCCACCTCAAAAGTACACAGAACAGCACAGACATGTCTTACATGCCATGGTGAAGCAAAACGGAATATTGGTGTCAATCCTTAATTTACCTAGGGAAGAAACAACCTGATCCTTAGGAAACTTACTATGGCCATCTAACACATTTAATGTACAAGAAGCATAAAATGGTTTATGGTCTGCATCATGATAAATTTTAAAGTGTTTTCAATAAATTTTTATGCAAGGCCTTTAAGTGTGATCCAAAGGTGCAGTAGCCGCACTCAACTTTTGCTAAGCCGTGATCACAAAAAAGCTGAACAAGCGCTCCCACGGATTCACTTTTCAGTTTAAGTAATGAGGGTGAAGCTTGGAGCAAGTAGGAATTTTGTTGGATTCACTTTTCAGTTTAAGTAATGAGGGTGAAGCTTGGAGCAAGTAGGAATTTTGTTCCCTAAACTCCTCTCGCATCATCCGTACGTGCTGGCTTTAAGGTGGCATGTGTCTTCATTTAATGGCACAAAGAATAGAAAAGCAATGCCCAGGTAATATTAAAGAACGACCCATGACGCCTCTAGAAAACAATGATATTCACATAAGCTTTCTGTCTCAAAAAACACCCAGCCGTGAAGCTGCAAAACAACAAATATCAGTGCGAGGAGTGGCCGTCATAAGTAACAGTTCTGTGAAAAGCATGACACTTCAGTGCCCGCCGTCAAGGTGTTGTAGACCCAGCATGAAGTACAGAAAGCAGAGGTATCAAATTTTAAAGATGGCCAAGAGGCAATGTAGTAGATGAAAATGAACACAGAAAATGCCACAGAATGAGGAGTCGGCCATTTCACAATGAAGTAGTGAGGCTCAATAAAATGTCCTTTTCCAATCACGAACAGAAACATAAGGTTCAATGTTCATCACTTGTGCAATGTCCTGCACCGAGAGTTTCAATTCTGTGTCGGCCTTGATGTATGTGCTGGCATATCCCCGGACCGGCTCGTATTCCAGGTTGTAGAAGGAATAGTAGCACTCTTCCAGCTCGTCGTCCTCCCATGATGAACTGTACGCCCCGTTATCGTCATCATAGTCTACGAAAACTTCTCGGTAGAAGAACTTTCGCTGCGATGACCGCTTCTGGACCTCGACGCGAAAGACAGACGGGGGTCGCCAGCAAGTGCGAGTCCTGCAGTGTCGCGTGAAGTGTTCTTTGGTCTGAAAGCCACGGTAGCAGACAGAACAAAAGTACTCGCATCCGTGTTGAGTGAAGCCATGGCTCAGCATTCGCTCCAGGTACATGAAGCTCACACTGCACTGCATACAGCAGTAAGCAGGCACATCATCCTCTTCCTCCGAAGCAGTGCTGCTTTTTTCAGACCTGTTGCCACTCGTCTGCAGTGTGGTAGCTGAACCTTCCACCGCAGAGCACTTTTCA
The DNA here is from genome assembly GCF_013339725.1 of Rhipicephalus microplus. Classification (NCBI taxonomy): domain Eukaryota; kingdom Metazoa; phylum Arthropoda; class Arachnida; order Ixodida; family Ixodidae; genus Rhipicephalus; species Rhipicephalus microplus. The sequence continues at coordinate 128,281,084 of NC_051174.1, forward strand.
CAGTGCATTTCAATGTACGCCTGGCTGAAAGTCTGGAAGCTGCACTTGTGGCAAGTGTGGAGCTCTCGGGAGACACTCTGGCGTGCCACTTCCGCGTCAATGTCAATTTGCTCACCTTCGGTCAAGCTGGACCCACCGTGAACAGCTTTCATGTGAGCTTCTTTTGCATTGATCCCACGAAACGACTGGTTGCAAATCTTGCACAGGGCCGGGTAGTACGAGTAATGTCGCTGGAGGTGGCTTCGGAAGGTGGATGCCACATTGAAAACCTGTGTGCAGTGGCAGCAGCCGAAACGTTGAAACTTGAACGCTAAGTTCTGCTGCACCCAAGAGAGCAGTGGCCCATTCTCACAGACTTGCAGTGTTGCAGATGAGGAGCAACGACCATTGTCGACATGTTTCTGCCAGGACAGCTGGTCGTCGAAGCCAAGGCGGCAGGCTGAGCAGATGTAGGTAGTGATGCAGAGCTCCTGCTTTAATATGTGCTGCTGCAGACGTCCTGTGTCGTCGACGGCAAATGAGCAGAACGGGCACTGGCCATGCTGCAAAGCCTCTGTGTAGTCGTAAAGCATGAAGAGCTTGTCCGCGAGCTCATGCACGGAGAGCACGAGATCGTGCTTACCTGACACGTGCCTTTGGAAGTCTTCAAATCCCGCAACCAATGTTGGGCAGAAACAGCACCGCTGCTGAAATGTCAGGTGGCTCAAGTCGTAAGAGGTCTCGTACCTGATGCCTTGGTCAGAGGAAGTGATGAGCTGCTGGCTGAGGTCGTCGCTTCTCACACGGAACATGGTCAAGTGGCTCGAGTGGCAGTAACAGGCATGAAGCATCATGGTGCCAGTGTCTTCTGTTCCAAAGTTGCAGTAGCCGCATTCAATGTCTGTGAAGCCGTGATCACGAAGATGCTCAATGAGCGATCCCACAGGACTGGCAACTTCTACGGCAGATTTCGCATGGATACGAGTCTGCATTGCCGTGAGCCTCTTCGAAATGCTTTTCAAACTCGCACCTTTTCCTGTTGCTAAACAGACACTCCGGAAAACCGCACACGTACGAACTGAATTCTTTGATCTTTACAGGTGAAATGGATGCCACAGGGTCACCACGCCTAGACAGAGCAACAGATGCGATTGTGTCCTGAGGGTGTGCCTGAGCGAAATGGATACTGAAATGCATATTGCGGGCAGTACGGTACAGGCACTTGCAGCACTGAAGCCACAGATCACTGTGGTCTTCTTGGAGATGTGACAGCAATGCCCCAGGACTGTCAACATTAATGCCGCAGTACATGCAGAACACGTCGATGAGATCATGACCCTGCAAATGGTTTTCAAAATTTGAAGAGCTATTTGTGCTGAAGCCGCAGCTGAAAGCACTACATTTGAACTCGTCCTTTATGTTGGCTACCAACTGTTGAAAAGCACGGACAGACTTGGGGCAGCGGTAACCATAGTAGACACAGCGTGAAACGATAGGCACGGCGGTCTCCAATTCGTAGCAATCTGTCGCCTCATCACTTGTAGAGGAGAGGGGTCGGTTCCTTTTCCGCCGCCACGGCGTTGAATCATGTTGCTCACTCGGTGACACGTTGCCAGAACACTGTCGCAAGGAGCTCCTCGGGGAACTCTTCTGAACAACACGATGACGGTACCTCTTAGGATGCCGGACGGATCTGCCAACGGGTCTCTCATTGCCAACAGTGTTTTCGTCGCTTTCATCCGAATCGGCACCGACAGTCACCAACTTGAGCTTGTCGAGAGTGCGGTACGTGAATGGGAGCTGCTGGTGCTCCCGTTTATGGTGGCGCCTCAGGATGTCAACACGCTTCGCGCCTCGAACGCAGTAATTGCAAAAGAATGACACCCTGTGTGACCGGCTCATGTGCATGGCAAGACCCAACTCGGAGACAAAGCTCACTCGGCACCTTTCGCAGGAGAGGTGGCCCTCCTCATTGTCAACGCCACTGCCGGAGTCCTCCTCCTCTTCATGAACCGTGTCCTCGCCTGACCGCTCACTCGGATGCCAGCTGCCATCAGCGTCCGAGTGCGGGCTCAGAGCAGGCGTGGGTGTCGAGCTCTCTTCATCTACACTTCCCAAGCTGCTACTGTCACTGCAGACAAAACCGTCCTGCTGATAGCCATGCGCTGTGAAGGCTCTTCTTGCTGCGGCGGTGAGATGCTTGCCTTCCTTCGATGGCATGTCTCGCCTTTTTCTTATTGCCTGGCATGTGCCTCGACTTGATGGATGAAGGTTGTTTCCGACTCGTCCGTTTTTTTTCTTTGGCTTCAGGTTCATGAGAGGGCTTCCCACTGTGCTCAGATATGTTGTGCAGGCGAATCGCCCGAGGTGTGGTGCCAGTGAAGTTGCAACTTGGACAGGTGATTTCTAGGCTCCTCTCTGCCGACTTCGTCTCCTTTCGTTTCTTGTCGTCTGTTGGGACACCACCTTCTACAGGTCTCACAGGCGCCTCGCTAATCGTGCTGGCATTTGGTCCCCCCGTCGGAGTAGGGCTCTCGCGCCCGGACGACCGTCCGCTGTCCTGGTCCGCCAGGCTGTTTCGGGTTGCGCTGGGGTCGCACGCTTCCGGGCCGACTTCGGGGGCCGACGTCCCTTGCAAGAGTTGTGCGTACTTTCCCTGGTCGTGCACTTCGAGGTGATGCCTTTTGAGGCGCGACACGCTAAGCGACGTCCACGCGCAGTGGGCGCAACTGAAGGTGCCGTCGGAGCCCTGAGGGTGCGACTGGGACATCTGGCATATGCTGCAATCGACCTGGGCAGACAGCGCAGTCGGTCCCTCGTCCGCCGCGTTGCCAGCGCTGGGGGTCACCACGGCCGTCAACTCGTTCGTCGCAGAGACTGCCGAAGATGAAGACGCCACGACCTTTACGCCGACCGTACTCGACGTCGGGGCGTCGTGCATATTGCGGCGGTGCGACTTCAACGCGGCCTCGTTGGCGAAAAGGCGACCGCAGCAAGTGCACACGCGCCGCGTGTGAGCGTCCGCGATGTGCTGCGACAGCTCGGTCCAGGAGGTGGCCTGATGGCTGCACAGGAGGCAGTTGAAGTCGATCACCCGCGCCGCCTTCGAAGGGCCACGACGACACCGGCCCGTAGCATCGCTCGTCCGAGTTCCAGTTCTCGACTGCGAGAAGCTTGAGACCGTGATGGCGCCGGTGGTGCATGGTCAGTTCGCCCTCTTCGACGAAGCGCAGTTTGCAGTGCGCGCACCGGTGCGGAGCGTTGAATCCCCACATGTACTGGTGGTTCGGCGATTGCCTCGACATTTGAGACATCGTGTCCAACACAGACGCGCAGCTCGTAGAATGAACCTGTCAAAACGTTGCGAACGATCTCCTAGGAGCCTCTTCGACGCCGGTGGCGAACACCGACAGCGTGCACCGTCGTCGTCTTTTTTTTTTTTTTTTATCTGCGCCGCTACTCACACAACAGAAACGTGAGTTTGGCGAGGCTGCCACAGGAACTGTTCGATCACGACCGCTGGTCAGTGATATTTAAAGTCATAGCAGCTATCACCACAGAACCATTTGGCTATCACAGCGGCATGTCTACCTGGTACACGAGAAACGCACGGTCCGAAGTATGGTGGCTAGAAGGGGTATACTGTAGTCCGAAGCACGGAGGAAGGGTGGTCCGAAGTATCAGCGGTTGGCGCCATAGTTTGCGCATTGCATTCATTTGGGGCTCTTCGATTTTACTCTTTTGGCTACCCGCGGACAGCCCGAGCCAGCCAGAGCGCGTTCGTTTTTCTCGGGCCTGCCTTACACCACGAACGACTACGGAGGAAGGTAAAGTAGGAGAGGGCATGTCCAGCCGGCGCGCGGCGTGAAAAGTGTGGCGGAAATGACATCATGGCGGCCATATTCACTGGGCACAATGGCGGCCACAGAGGAAGGAAAGGTTTTCCTTCTTCCGTGATGGCGGCGTTGTTATGGTTACGTGTTGCGCAGTGGAGCTGCATGGTCTAGCAGTGAGCGGCCGCTGCTGGCGGCGGAATGTGTGCCTACCCTGGTCTCGTGCTGAGCCGTGGCGGACAATATCTGTGCTCTGCGCTGCGTTATTGGTTACGCAGTGCTCTCCTGGCAGTTACTGTACTCTTAGCAACGTTTACAAATCCCTTTGTCCATCACGGGGTTTCAACAGTGCGTAGAACGAGTGCATATCCATGTGTCATGCGGCGGATGACGCGGATGAAGCAGTTAGTGTTCAGCGAAATTGCGTTGGGCACCATGACGAAGCTGAATGACGACGAACGCCTTGCAGGTCAGTGACGGTTGAGCAGTGCTCCTGCTTGTGACAACGGACGACGCTGTTGAGCCCAGCAAGACGCCATGAGGACCATGTGCACATACGTAGTTTCATGTTGTGTGTGTACAGTAACAACTTGCATGTGCATATTAAAACAACTTTTCTGTTCCGCTTGGTACACTATCCACCAGCATTGCATGTAATCTCAACGTAACAGCAACCGCGATCAAGTGTCACTAGCACCGTGCGTGCTCAAAGTCACCACGGTTGCAGAATGCTGACGCCGGTGAGTTTCACGCGGTACACGGACACAGTGGCCGGACGCTGCGTCGGTCGCGTGGCGGAATGCAACTGTAGAAGGCGCACGACCGATCGTGTTGTCCGTACAGTTGCTGAATTAATGACGTGAAAACAATCGCCGTTGTCAGTGCATCTAGCGCGCGTTCTCTTGTAGTTGCTTCGTTGTCGGCTAGCCGTTACACCCTGTTGTTACTCAGACGAAGTAATTTCGTATAAGGTGTCTCGCTGGCTCAGAGTGATGAGCCCCGTTCCATTAGTTTCGGATCGTCACGGCACACGCGCTGCGCAGCCCACGTGCTTTCCGAGCCGGAGTGAGAGTCGTGCCTAGACTGTAGTCGTGCGGCAGGTTGGGCTAGTTGGTATGGCATGACGATAGTTATAGCGCGAGAACAAAACGACGACACAGAGACAAGAAAGACACGAGTCCTTCTTGTCTCTGTGTCGTCGTTTTGTTCTCGCGCTATAACTATCGTCATGTAGTCGTGCCTTCTGCTTTACATTCGGATGTAAATAATAGAGGAGAATTTGCCCAGTCAATATGGCCGACTTTTGGCTTCATCGCAGTACCTCTATTCTAGTACACTGTAATCGCAGCCAAGGAGGTTATACTAAACTTTCTGGAGTGGCGGAGGGGCTCCGCGGCTGACGCCACGCGCCGCCATATTGCTCAGGGCAGAAAGCGGTCGAACGCATTGTAACGCGTGCATGTGCGTGCGGCCTCTCCGTTGTTTTTCTTGAGTGCGGTGCCTCTAAGCGAATGAGGCCGCTGTGGCAGACGACTGTGACCTCTTCTGAAGACGATGGTGGGCTCTTGCGCAGCATTTGGCTGCGCAAATCGCGTGAAGCAAACACCGGGGATAACTTTTCACGTGTAAGTAGCGTGCTTTGCTCGCTCGCTTTCCCTCGCATATTTTTGCGATTACGAATGCATTCGCGCGTACAAGCATTTCCCATTTACGTCCGGGTGCCATGGAGACACTGTGAAACATTTTTGTGCTTTGCAGGTTTCCCAAAGACTGCGAATTGCGCAGTGCATGGGAGCGCGCTGTGAGGCGAGAAGGTTGGACTCCGAAGAATAATGACGTCTTGTGTTCAACGCACTTTGAAGCAGACTGCTTCGATAGAACAGGGCAAACAACGAGACTACGAGCTGGTAGCATCCCTACCAAGTTTGCAGCGTTTCCAGCGCACCTACAAAAGCCAGTGAGTACGCTTCGTGAGCTCTTCGTTTACCAAATGTAGTTATTGTAGCGTTAGCTCCGCATCTCTGGGATTTTCAGTTTCTAATATTTAGTTGCGCATTCGCTCTAAATGCCTAAATTTCTGACGCTGTCGCGTTATTCCTCTTTTTGCGTAGGAGAAGAGAAAACGAGCTCCTCCAAAAAGTCGGGAGATGCCTTCGCCTCAGGAGCCTGTTTTGGATGAAGCTGCCGAAGTCTCCCCCCTGCAAACTTCCCCCCCGAAGGAGTGGTACAAGCAGAAAGTGCATGAATCGGCGAAAGAGGTACAGCAGCTGAAAAAGAAGGTCAAGACGTTGCACCAGAAGAAACGGAGACTTTCAAAACGCATTGATGCTTCTCAGGATTTGATTGAGCAGCTAAAGGAGCAGAACCTTTTGTCGGAAAAAGGGTTGGAGGTTTTCCAAGCGTCATTTTCTCCGGATATCCAGCAGCTTCTCAAGAGAACTCATGAAAAGACGAACAAATACCCCCCAGAATTAAGAGCATTTGCACTGACGCTTCACTATTATTCGCCAAGGGCTTATGATTATGTGCGAGCTAAGTTTAACAATGCTTTGCCAAACCAGCGAACTCTTCGCGAATGGTACAAGGCAGTGAATGGTGATCCTGGCTTCACCTCAGAATCATTCGAGTTTATCAAGAACATAGTGCAAGGAAGAGATGAGCCACTGGTCGCTGCCATAATGGTTGACGACATGTCTATTAAAAAACATGTCCAACTTGTGGGCAACAAAGTTTTCGGATATGTCGACTTGGGCATGGAAATGCCAGATGATAGCCTCCCAGAAGCAACGAATGCCTGTGTTTTCATGCTGGTGGCACTCAATATGAGGCTGAAGGTGCCCCTTGGGTATTTTTTCATTGATTCTCTCTCTGGTTCTGAAAGAGCGCAGCTAACGAAAGAGTGTATCTCGCGCGTGACTTCAGCAGGTGTCACAGCAGCATCACTGACTTTTGATGGAGCGGCCTCGAACTTTTCAATGGCCAGTTTTCTTGGTGCTGATCTCCGCTGTCGTTCTCCGGGATTTAACACCTCATTCCAGTGCTTAGAAGATTGCCCAAGCAAAGTATTTGTGATTCTAGATGCCTGCCACATGATCAAGCTTGTGCGTAACTGCTTGGGATCAGTAAACCACCTCACTGATATTCAAGGGCGCAAAGTGAAGTGGTCATACATTGAAGCTCTTGAGGCCTTGCAACAAAAAGAGGGCTTGCACCTTGGAAACAAGCTGACGAAAGTTCATCTGGAGTGGGCAAAGCAAAAAATGAAGGTTCGACTGGCTGTGCAGACCCTTAGCTCATCTGTTGCTGATGCACTGGACTTCTGCGAGTATAAACTGAAGCTTCCCCAGTTTCAAGGTGCCCACGCAACAGCGGAGTTCATTCGAATCTTTGATCGCCTCTTCGATATTCTGAACTCGAGGAACCCTCTGGCGCGATCATTCAAAGCCCCACTGCGGCAGCAGAATGCAGCTTCTTGGAAATCGTTCTTCCACGAAGCCGAGGAGTATATTAGGGGGCTGAAGGATGCAAGTGGGCGACCAGTGATAGATGGACTGAAAAAAACTTGGTTTGTTGGCCTCATCATTTGCATTCGAAGTGTCACTGCCCTTTTCGATGCCCTTGTGGCCACGAAAATTTTGAAGTATCTGTTGACGCACAAGATGTCGCAAGACCATTTGGAAACGTTTTTTGGTTGTGTGAGGGGAAAGGGGGGATACAACAACAACCCCACAGCCTGCCAGTTCAGAGCCGCCTATAAGCGCCTCCTCTTCCACACAGAGGTAACATCGTCTGACGCTGGGAACTGCTGCCGAGATGTGGTGTCTATCCTGAACATGTCCAGTGCTGTCAGCCTTGCCGAGTCACCAACAGCAGTTACGTCACACAGGAGGTCGTCGCTTCTGGAGCCTGTGGATGATGAACATGACTACACTCATCGTGTGGATCTCCCCCAGAGCCTTTCAGCGGTGACGAGTGCTGTTGTGCCGTATATAGCGGGATTTGTGGCTCGCAAGGTGCGGTCTGTCACGAATTGTGAGGAGTGCTGTGCTGCGCTGGAATCAAGCGAAGAACCAGACCTTGTCAGAGCAAAAAACAGAGGTGGACTTGTCGCACCATCCAAGGACGTCTTAGAGATCTGCAGTATTGCAGAAAAGGGACTGCGAGTACTACAGCATGAATGCAAGAATTCGAAATCCCTTAATACTAGCTCAGATAGCCTTTTGGTACATGTGATGACTGCAGTGTTTGAAAAAGCATTGTTCGCGCAGCTGGAGCCTCACCTGCTGGGCTGTGACCCCCTTGATAACCATATATATAGCTTATCAAAGAAAATTGCCAGCGTGTACATCAGAACAAGACTTCATCACATTTCTAGGAGAATGAACCAGGAGAACTGTAACAAAAACGTGCGCACACTCCTAACAAGAGAGATTATTTTCAAAAATCTCTAAGTGCGAGAACTTGATTGATGTGTTTTTCTATTTAATTTAGCTCACTGTTAGTGTTTGATGCATTTGTTCTTTTAGTCAGAATTTTAATTTTTTGCTGGAAGATTTAACGTTTGGTTTAGTCAAATGCATCTGGTGCTGAATGTGACTAACTGTAGGGTTTAACGGGCCGACGCATTGCAGGCAATGAGCCTTGCCGTAGTGGAGGGCTCCGGATTAATTTTCACCATCTGGGGATCATTAACCTGCGCCGAAATCTCGTTTTCGCTTTTCGCCTCCATTAGAAAAGTGGCCGCCGCGGCCGGTAACCGTGGTGCTGAATGTGGACAAGTGAATAAATATGGTTGTACCGTGAACCTTCAGTTTCCTTTATTGCGTTATTGGTTTCATATTTTTGTTTTCGTCTCCAGCTAGCATTCTACAACTTCTCCCGCTCTTAAATTTTATTTTCGTTGCATCTTCTCGAGCGGTACTTCTGCCGTGAGACAACAGTGTAAACATATAATACAAACTGATATCCTATCGCATCATCTTTAACTCTCAGTGTAAGTGTCAAGAAAAAAATAAATAGGATGTATATTAGTCGTTTCAAAGTTCCCTCGCGTCCTAAGAAAAATAAAGCGGCCCTTTCATTGCTATTACAGAAGGCACGGCTGCAAGCGTACGGGGCACAACGGCGGCACAAGGCAGTCGCCGCCTCCTTCTGCCCTGAGCAATATGGCCGCCAACGGGTTTCCGCGGCTTCACTCCGATACATGGGCGGGTATGCGGGACCGCCACTCCAGAAGTTCCAAGTATAACCTCCTTGATCGCAGCTTCACAACGAGTGACGTCAAGGCCTCTCCTACATTTCCTACCTCCGTGAATAATGACGTTTGTGACAACGTTTGGTTTGTGACCACGGAGGATGGATAAACAAATAGATGCATCTGACTGTCCTCTTTGAATTGGGCGGCGTTTTACGCCACCTAGCCATAAAGTTAAATACAATTGTGTTAATAACCTTTAAGATGGCGGCCGCGCGTCCGCAATCTCGGAAGCTTTAAACATAATAATAGTATTCAACTTTATTGCTAGGTAACGCAAGCCGCCACCCAGTTTAAAGAGCACAGCCAGGTACATCCATACATCCGAAGATGTATGGGTGTGTGTTCCTCACACCATACCGTGCCATAGAGTTTCCTACAATACTTACTAGAGGGAACTCTGGCGCTAGTGTCTATGGTGGTGGTGGTAGTGGTTAGAAGATGAGAAAAGGCACCTAATTTCTGCAACCCGGTCGGGAGCACGGCGCAGTGCCTAGTGTCTATGGGAGCAGCAACGCACGGCGCTTCAACGAGCATGGGAATGATGGGTAGTACGTAAGTATTGTGGGAAACTCTATGGGGTAGTAGTACCGTAGTACACACACTTGTCTAATCAACGCCTCCTCTAGAAAGATGCCTGAGGAATGGCTCGCGCTCCCAGCGGAGTTGGCCTGCCTTCAGTTTTAAACAAGCTCCGCGCGGTGGCGCTCGCGACCGACACTACCGCAAACCAAGAGATATGGCGGATGAGTCGAGAGAAAGGCTTTGAGGTGGTGAAAATAAACAGAGAGGTGCATAGGTGGGGGGGTTTTCAACGAGACAGAATTCACTTCGATGGGCGGCTAGGTCATGAGGTGGGTTGGCGACTTGCAGGACGCGCAGTAGCTTTTTTGGGGGGCAAGCGAGCCCTTCGGGGTGCAGGATAGCTAGTACGGGGAAAACAACCAGGGAGACTCTTCGACAGTAGTATGGACAGATACGATTCCAAAGTGGCACCAATATCTAAGATAGGTAGAGTCCGGGGCATAAATAGACGTAGCCACGAGCGCCGAGCCAATTCAGACATAGGGTATACTAACATGCAGGGTGGTAGAAACAGGCTGAAGTGGGAAGAGATAGAAGAACAGCTAAGGAAGAGAGGCCGATGGTATACGGTTTTGTAGAAACACATCTCAGGGACATGGAACAACCTCCGAACAATCCGGACTACGCGTGGGAATATTGTAATAGAACAGAAGGCAGCAGAAAGGGAGGTGGTATTGGGCATTCATTCATAAAAGTACAGACTGGCAAAGGGTCAAGCAGGAGTGCAAGGAACATTTATGGCTAAAAGGGAAAGTGGCAGGTCAAATGACACTCCTTGGTTTCGTGTACTTGTGGACGGGAGCAAAGGCCAGAGAGGAAAACCAGGCAATGGTAGAGTGTATATCAAAGGACATTCAGGAGTTAGGAAGAGAGTGCGAGATAATTATACTAGGAGACATGAATGCGCACATAGACGATATAGATGGGTATACCGATCCGACAGGCAAAATGATCATGGATATGTGTGAAAGGCTTGATTTGATCAATTGAAACAGTACCGAGAAGTGTGAAGGGCAAATAACATGGGAGGTAGGAAGACTTCAGTCGACGATAGATTATGCACTGATGTCACATAGGATGTATGATAAGCTCAGGGGAATGCACATAGATGAAGGTGGCTCCAGAAGTCTGGGTAGCGATCACAACGTATCAAGCTAAGTTTGGAAGAGCAGTGAAAGTGGGAAGGAGACAAGATGAGCAACTACAGGAAAATTTTATCCAGAAAGGCAAATTGAAATAGCCACTAAACAAATTGAGAAAGTAATCACGGAGGATAATAAGACAGTGTGGACATACACGAATCTAATTAGACTCTTTGAGCTAGAGCTTGCTAAGACGCGTGGCAAGTCACCCGGAAAAGAAGACACAAACCCAAAAGTTGGTGGGATGAGGAAGTTAAGAGAGCCATAGCAAAACGTCAGGAAGCCTCTAGGGAACACAGACATGCTAAGCAGCGGGGTGAACCGACAGATGATGTTGAAAGAAAATGGGCAACCTTTCTAAGCTGTAGAAGGGATGCATCCCTTCTGATCAATGAAAAGATTAGAAGGAAGGGAGCTCAGTGGCTGGCAGAAGTACATAAAAAAGATAGAAAGGCAGCTGCGAAATTTTGGAACCATCTAAACTCCCTAAGAAATGAGACGAGCCTAGAGCAGAGTTTTATAACTACAGCCCAAGGTGCTAGGCTAGAAGGGGACGAAGCTATTGAATATATAAGAACAAGGGTGACAGAAAAATTTCAACAAAGAAGTACTTTATGCACCACAATAGACGAGGACGAATCAAGTGGTGCAATGGCTCCATTTTCACAACAAGAGTGGGAAAGGGCTGAGAAAAGGGTTCCTAGTAGTACATCAACAGGCCCAGATGGCATTCCAATTAGGCTGATAGAGACATTAGGTCCGAAGTCTAAGCAGGCTTTGAGAGAGGCAGTTAGCACAATAATAATCGATGGTGAAGTTCCCGATGAATGGAAACTTAGCACGATGAGCATGATCTATAAAGGAAAGGGGGACAAAGCTGACATAAACAACTACCGTCCTATAACAGTGACATCAGTGGTCTACAGGCTGGCGATGCAGATTATAAAGGAAAGACTGCAGGCGTGGATAGAGGATGAGGGGGTGCTGGGGGAACTGCAGAATGGGTTTCGGAAACACAGGAGGTTGGAAGACAATCTGTTCTCACTGACGCAGTGCATCGAAATAGCAGAAAAAGAACACAGGCCCCTGTGGCTAGCATTTTTGGATATCAAGGGAGCGTACGATAGCGTGGTTCAAGAGGAATTGTGGGGAATACTGGACACACTAGGCGTTGGAACATGTAGTCACTAATCTTTTAAAGGTACCTATAAAGGTAACAAGGTAGTTATAAAGTGGGAAAAACAGGTATCCAAGCCTGCAGAGGTAAAACGGGGGCTTAGGCAGGGGTGCCCCCTGTCACCCTTATTATTCATGATGTACCTACAAGGATTAGAGGCAAAATTAGAGGGAAGTGGACTGGGCTTCAACCTCTCTTTAGTCAAACAAGGAAAACTTATTGATCAGGCACTACCAGCATTAATGTACGCAGATGATATAGTGCTAATGGCCAACAACAAGGAAGATTTGCAGAGATTGATGGACATCTGCGGTAATGAGAGAGATAGGTTAGATTTTAGATTCAGTAAGGAAAAATTAGCAGTCATGATTTTCAATGACAACGAAAGTAGTGAGCTTAGAATACAGGAGGTCACGCTAGAGATAACAGATAAATACAAATATCTGGGCGTATGGATAAGCAATGGGACCGAGTATCTGAGGGAACACGAAATATACGTGACGACTAAAGGTAACAGGAATGCAGCAGTCATGAAAAATAGGGCACTGTGGAATTACAATAGGTATGATGTTGTTAGAGGAATATGGAAAGGGGTCATGGTTCCTGGGCTGACGTTCGGCAATGTGGTCTTGTGCATGAGATCAGAAGTTCAAGCAAGATTAGAAATTAAGCAACGTGGAATAGGTAGGCTTGCTTTAGGAGCTCACGGGAATACACCAAATCAGGGACTACAAGGTGATATGGGATGGACATCATTTGAGGGCAGGAAGCTAGCAGCAAGATAAATTTGAGAAGCGATTGAGAGAAATGGGGGAAGAGCGTTGGGCTAGGAAGGTTTTCAGCTACTTGTACATGAAGAATGTTGATACAAAATGGAGGAAGCGAACCAGGAAGTTGACTGGTAAATACTTAGAAAACAGCAGGTGGCCAAACCAAAAAGAACTATCGGTTAAGAAGAAAGTGAAGGAAACGGAGACTGACATGTGGAGAATGGGCATGATTGAGAAGTCCGCACTAGAGATCTATCGAACTTTTAAGCAGGAAATTGCCAAGGAAAGGATCTATGATAATACTCGGGGTAGTTCTCTACTGTTTGAGGCCAGGACGGGAGTACTGCGAACCAAGACATATCGGGCCAAATACGAAGGGGTAGACACAGTATGCAGTGCGTGTGGAGAGGAAGAAGAAACTGCCGAACACTTGATAATGTTCTGTAAAGGGCTTCACCTTATAGTTCAGGATGATGGCGCGGAGTTTTTCAAAGCACTGGGATTTTGGGACAGCGAGGGCAAAATAGACTTTAAGCGGGTAGACTTAACTAGAAGGAGGTTATCTGATTGGTGGCTAAAGTCAAGGCACGAGTGAAAATTAAATCCTTCACTGCGAAGTACGAATCCTCAATTTCATTATTTAAAGGAAAAAAAAAGATAAATGTAATGGTTAGTTCACTAAGTATTACGGCTAGGTGGCGTTAGCCGCCGCCCGATCTAAAGGGTACAGTCACATCTATCCATCCATTATCACGGCGACGGGCGGTACCAGCTAAGCGTTTTTCATCTGCGGCCCATAGGGGCGCGTCAGTAGAGAGTTGTTCGAGACCTGCAACTGTGTATTACTGTTTCGGAGGCTATGCAAAGTGTTGCGTTGTTGCACCGTCCGCCACAGGTGACGCTAGCGACCGAGAACATTTTCAAAATGAAGGAGAGAAAGGGTGTGGCAGCTGTTTTTTTTTTATCATGCGGCAGGCATCTTCCTAGAGAAGGCGCTGGTCTAAACCAACGTTTATAAATATATCTATAAACGTTGGTCTAAACTTCGTACTTCTGGCCTGCCCTTGGCTCCGTGTGTGTTCATGTGGCTTAAAGCTTTTTTTCTCACAAAACAAAAAAATCAGCAAATGTTCAGCGATTGCGCTTCCCCACCCTATTTTTTTCGACTTACCTTTCAAATTGGGTCAGGAAGTTCAAAAGAATTGAATCTTTCTTTCAAAATAAAACCGAGACACAGCAGTAAACGAAGCCGCAAGGTACGATTCGCCGCCCGCAAGTACGAAGACTAGGCAAATGTGCTGTACTACCCATCATTCCCATGGTCGCTGAACGATCGCAGCGCCAGAGTGCCCTCTCGTTAATTTTGAGAAACTCTATGCCTCACACGACCTGCTATATAAACTTATATAGAAGGTCGTGGTTCCTCATCTGCCTCCTCCACCATGCGCGTTTGGGAGGCACGGCATGTGCGCGGCTGAAAATTCGGACTCGCTGTTGATGGTCTTGCACGGTCCCTGCAAGCAGTGACCCTTTACAGCTATGGCCCGTAGCGATGATTTGGATAACATTTCTCCGTCAACCTACGAAAAGGTGAAGGACAGAGTGAGAACTGCTGAAGAACTCAACGAGGAGATTGAAGATCCAATTGACTCGCGAGAGATTTTCGATATCCTTTTGCAAAATCTACCCGTTTCTTGATGCACAGTGAAGGTATCTGAAACGAGGTGCAGTAAACGGTACGAATATGCTTGCGAGTAGCAAAATATGTCTCAAAGTATAACCTCAATGTTTCGCTTGCAACCGCAGAGTAACTGTATGAACAACTTCAACACTTTTCTGCACTGTGTGATAGTGGGATATGTGGTGTTGGTGTTCTGCAAGTTTTTGTCAAGCAACGCATTTCGCGATGAAAAAAATTTTTGCTCTTCGTCTTGTGGCAACATCAAAGAATCGAATTTCTTACAGATAATGCATAGTTTAAATCACTTTGCATAGTTTGATATGTTTAGTATTTAACTGTTTTGTTTCTCTGGAAATGAGCACTTTGAAACAAAACCATTGATGTGATTGACTGTTCAATATACAATACTGTGCTGCTGGCCCTTTGGTGTAAAAAAGTTTCGACTGTTGGTTACAGTGTGATGAACATGTCACAGTTTGTGTGTGTCAACCTTGACTTCCCGCACATCACATTCGGTCTATCAACGACCCTGAGCATCCCCTCACTTTGGAAGAATTGAATGTTGTTGATGAAAAGAACATAACGGTGAGGAGGCAAACCTTACTCTTTGTTATATATCTAGCTTGGATAGAGCCATTGTCAAAGCACACAGGTTGGCAATGATGTTTTTGTGTTAGAATGGTGTTGCCTGGTGTTGTACCCACTTTAGGCTGTAAAATTGATGTCTAGCCTGGTGTGCTTAAAAAAGAGAAAGACCAGCTATATGCACGGTTATTTACAGCTGAAACTCGATTTAACGCAGCGATGTCAGCAATTGATCATTTCAATGAATTAGAAAGTTCGTGAAATCGAAAAAAGGGAATCTTTCATTCTTTCAAAACAGAACTGTAACGTGGCGACACCCAGAAGCTCCTGCAGCACCCTGCCACTAACTTCCTAGTGTGCATGCGAGAAGTACACGGAGGCAGCTAGGGCACGGACCCTCCCTTGTTTAGTGGTGCAGGCCTGCTAGATAGTCACACGAGCCAATGAAAAGCTGCCAATATGCAAAGAATACAGTTGCTGTACAAGGAGGCAGAGCAAGAAAGTTGTGAGGAAATGATCAGTGCCACTTTGCACATAAACCATGAAATAGCAAAACGTGCTGCAGTTTCCCAGTGACAGTGATTTACAGGGTCAATAAACCACCATCGCTCCAGCGTCATCTGGTGCACAAGAATTATTCATAACAAGTGGTGGGGTTTAACGTCTCAAAACCGCAGTGTGCATACGAGAGACGTCGTAGTGGAGGGCTCTGGAAATTTCGACCACCCGGGGTTCTTTAACGTGCGCCTAAATTGAACCTCGTGGGCCTTGAGCATCTTTGCCTTCATCGAAAATGTGGCTGCCACGACCCGGATTCGATCCTGCGACCTGCAGTTCAGCAACCTTAGCCAATAGACCACAGCCTTAGCCAGAAACCACAGTGGTGGATATCTGGTATGTAAAGGCTGTTGAGTGAGTTTTGTGCATGGGTGCGACCTCATCAAAATAAAGCTATGGCCTTGAACTAGAGTGGCTAAATGTCTTAATGTAATAGTGTAAGAGCACATGCTCAAAAAAAAAGGGGGGCTTCTTTGTAAAACATATGTTTTATTATTAAATGAGGTTTGAAACAAAGCTAGTTTCTTGTAATTTAAGTTAATGGCAATGTTGGACCATTTGGGTGCCTGCTGGGTAATTGAAAATGTGTTTCTAAGTTCAGAACTACGTAAAACTGGGCTTTTTTTTTTATCAAGTTTAACTGTATCTATTTTTAAAAATCACTGAAAAGGTACCGTTATCATTATTCATACCACAATAGTAGTAACTTATCATCCTGTATTGTTGCCGACTCTAACAAATTCGAAGGTGTGCATAGTGTGTTTTCACGGCGGTTTTCGAAAAAAGCTTATTGGCATGCCGTCCACCTCGTTTAGCTCTTTATAAAATGGCAGCACACCTATTACATGCATTTATGCTATATTTGGTGAAGTGTTTGTTAAGTTACACGGTTTTCTGCGAGCTTGAATGCATCTAATATCGGTGGGGTCTCTAGTGCTAACTGAACTGCCTCATTTGTGAGGGTTGCGGTTTCATATTTGGGTTTAATGTTAATGCTAAGCACTGGCTGCACTTTGGGCTTGCTCTTCAATATCAAGGCCAACTGGTTTAGTTAAAAGGGCTTCACCCATGTGTGCTCCACAGGTGGACCTGGACAAGTCTGCCATTGACGTGGCCTTTCGGCCAACAATACCCCACTGCAGCATGGCGACACTCATCGGGCTCGCCATCAGGGTCAAGCTGCTTCGTTGCTTGCCACCTGTATTCAAGGTGGCTGTTCGGATTCTTCCCGGAACTCACGTGTCGGAATCGGCGAGTAAGTACTCGGTCACCAAGTGTGAACAGAAATATACTGGTATAAAGATATTTGCTGAGCTTCTTTTCACAATATATTGGTCATCTTTGGAAATCTGGTGAACATAAACCTATTTTAAGTTTAACTGTGTAGCAAAAGCTTGAAGATTCAATATTGTTGCAGAGCTTGGTGCGTATGAATCGTGCAAGGTTTAGTTTCAGTCCCCTTTTAGTTTTTTGAATTTTTAAGCTTTGCAGTGGAGGCAAAGGTGTGTTGTTCGGGCCTCCCCCCACCCCCCCCCCTTTTTTTTGTCCACACCTCTCTACAGTATTGACCATAACTGAGCAACATGGCTTGAGGATGGAATTCGCCTATAAATGATTCCTTCTTTGGGTTGATTGTTGCTGAAACAGTAGTAGATGCCCATTCCTTATGGAAAGTATGCCATTAATGCACAGTAGACGTGCGTCAAGAGGGCTGAACCAACGATTGTGAAAATGAAGTGCAGTGTGTCGTAGCCACAGCACAGAGAAATATATAGCCGACATCTGGTTATGATGGGCCTCTGTAATCCAGCGAGAAAGGTATGTTATATCATATGGCAGTGCTATTCAACACTATGGCTGCAATGGTTGTGGTTGTATTTTGTTGGAACCTAGAGGCGAATGACGAAAATCAAAAAATTGAAGTAAGCACAATCGGTGAAACAGGAGTTTTTTTGGCGCTTAATATTTTGAAAGCTAAAAATTCATAGAGAACACGAATAGTTGAGAAACACGCTATGAATATTGAAGTGACTGTCAAATATTTGCAATCTCGACATATTACAAAACATAAAGGTTGTGTCTGGTCTTTAGCTAAACAGGCAAATTTACACTAATTAGTGATTGGCACAGGTCATAGTTTTAGCAACTTAGCAAAGGTCATTGCCAGAAATAGAGCCACGGGCTCTACGTCTTTTCTCTTCGAATGACAGATCCTTGTGCAAGATCTTTTTTGTATTAGAACATTCCTATTTTGTTTGTGCCTAGCATTGCTTACTTCCTGTGCTTTGCCCGTGTTCTGGACTGCCTTTTGCCCCACTTCATATAACTCTCGCCTACCACTATGGTGGATACTGTGTTAAAGCTGTATATATTGGACTGAATTCTAGTCTCAATGGCCAATTGAATGTATGTTAATATGTCCTCAGGTACGTCCTACTGTTAGGTCAGCTCTTTTTGCACCATATTTTAGGGGCGAAGCTCCTTATGGCGTGGCTTGTGCGTCCCTCGTATGTAACCACCAGTGGCACATACCCGAAATAGCGGTCCTTACGATTTTGACCGCCAAGGTGGTTCCGGTGAGAGATTTCTTCTGTGCGTTGTTGAACAATTAAAGATATTGCTCAATGCACATGTTAATGGCTGCTAAGGGGCAATGAGAGACAGGAGCATTCGGCCTTTAGGTAACGCATTTTTAGTAAGTAAGCCGTAAGAAAGTGTGCATGTGCCACCTCACATTTAGTCCTTGAAATGTCCGCTCGATGGCGGTGCTTCCATATGGAGAATATATGATGAAAAGATGCGAGATGGTGGTACTTGGAGTGCTGAATAGATGGACGAAGGGACGCACAGACAGATGCATGGATGGACGCATGAACGGACGCAGGTGCGGATGCATGGACGAACGCAGGGACGGACGCACGAACAGACGCACGCACGGACGGGTGGATGGACGCTTGAAGGGTTACACAGACGTACGCAGGAACGGACGGAAGCAAGAACGAATGGACGGACGAATGCTTCGCCCCACTCCCCATCATTCACTTGGATATGCTGCTATTTTTTTTTTTCTTTTCTCCAATGTATACATTCTCGTGCACCTCCTGCATTTTTATTCTCATTTTGCTTCATTGTGCTTGTTTTTCTCAATCTTCCTACAAGTTCACGTTAAGAGGACCCCCGACAGGAAAATTTTTGTTTGTGACTTTTTTACTGCAATTTGTAGCCTTGTGTCTGGTAATGCTGAAATTGAATCGTAAGTGCTGTAATGTATCGTGTCATTAATTGTGACTACTTTTAGCATCACTTCAGAATGCCCACCCCAAATTTGAATAAACTAATACCCCACAGCTGGGGAGCACTTAAAACCATGTGTGCTCGAACTTCGGTGTCGCTAAACGCGCAGTTTTCAAATTGGGGGACCTGCGCTCAGTTAAGTATCAAGCGATGTGGGTCCTAGAGCGTGTCTCCCTCAGGAAAAAGAAAAGCATTCCAGGCATAAGCACCCCAAAGTCACCCTGAGGGCAGCCGGATAACATAGCGAAAGGGGCAAGAAACAATAGCTTTCGTTGGGTGCTAATTGTGGTTTCGTGTGCTATTGACACTGTCTTGGAACGTCAGCAATACGCCGTTTTCTTGTGAAACATCATAAGGGGCCTCTGTATACCACGTTCTAGCAGCAATGTCACGAGGTGCCGAGAAATCAGGTGAGCCCTCACACTTGTTCGTCAGTAATAAACAGTCAGAAGTGCCCACACATGCAGCACTATCAAATGCAAGCATCTCGAGTTTCCAAATTTGGTCTTGGGGGGGTCCTTCAAGATGACAAGTTATGGCTTTTGTGGCAGCCATCTATGGTTAGTTTTGTACTAAATAACGGCAGACGGCCTTCTGGCAGCCACTTATACAAACATTGTACTAATGCCATTTCACTCAGTGCACGCATTGCATAGTGTATGTGCCATTGCTACTTCCCTGCATGATCTACAGTGCTTATTTCATACATTTCTTGCAGTCAACAAGCAGTTGGAGGACAAAGAGCGAGTTGCTGCTGCTTTGGAAAACTCGCACCTGCTTCGAGTTGTCAACGGGTGCCTTATGGAACGTTAAAAGCACTGATAATGGAAAGTATTTTATTTGTATAAATGAGCAAGTGATTATGTGTAAATATACAATAAAACCTCAGTGATAAGATCAGGGTTCTCATTAATCTTGAGGTAACGCAAGTTTTTTTGGTGGGCCCGGCCAAGGTCCTATTAGTCTGGAATGTAATAGAAGACTGTTGTCGCGATTCGATTTTCCCCTTTCCATGCTTGATATGAACATACTGTATGGTATGAACGTACCCTGCGGCAGTCACGCACAGGTGCGGGAAGCCATGTGCATCGCGTCGCCAGTTTGTCAGATGGGGCCATCAGCGGCGCTTCGTTGTCTTGGAGATGTCTCAGAGATACTCCGTCTAAACATTGTAGGCCTTAGTGCTTCCACGTTTACATTACGAATGGCGGTGGCGTCACAGCTTTTAGGAGCTTGCTTCTTAAGCTCAAGGCTTGTCCGTCCCTACTGCCGCAGTAGCCACGCTAGTTCCTGCTGCTCCCGCTAGCGGTGCAGCTGCGCTCTCGGTTTATTTCAACAGCGCCCACTAGATGGTGCGCCACTTAGGCGGTGCTCGCTCGACTCTCGACGCATGCTATAATTTGAAAAAAACCACGCCTATATATAACGCTCGCTCTTGTTGTGCTTTCTCCCTCTTTCGCTGGACATCGCTTAGTGCGCTTCGATATTCCTACACACCATGAAGCGAAGGGCTTGCAAGGCGACTGCTGCACAGGCTCCTCTGGTTCCATGCTGTTCTGGAGAGGGGGGGGGGGGCAGCTGCCCTCTAGTCACCTAAGAGGTGGCGCGGAGGCGTTGCAACGGACATTCACTATAATAATAATAATAATTGTTGGCAATTAACATCCCCAAACCTGCACTGCCTCTCATAGGGCACATCTTTGTATGATGCTTGAGTGGATGTACGAAGGATTCTCGGTTTACCAGATTTAACTTCTGGAGCTAGCTATGTAATCGTCATTCACTTCGTGAATGTGGCATCACTTTTTTCTTGTTTGCTTTTCTTTTTTCAACGCGTTGATGCGTGCTGCTGCTGTACTTGGGAAGTGTCATTGAACTGTGCTTACACGGGCCTGCCCCATTGATGCAAGCCATGTCCTCGTTCATCAGACATCCTATGAAAGATGGACAAGGGTCCAGAAAGGAGACAGACGGTCTTGGCAAAAGGTACGAGGAATCGCGACAGAACCAGTCACAGTGTAGACCACTTATAACCTGGCCGCCTACACATAGCGTACACATAGCGTTGCAATGCGGTCTTTCTTTTGCTCCTGTTTACCCTCTCACAGAATCCCATGTATACGCATACTGCTTACTGTGCAGTCTTTCAAGAAGAGCGGCGGGTTATAATGCGGTCGCCGGAAAATGTTTGTCGCAATAGCTGTGAGGTGTGCGCACCTGAAAAGAGGCGCGATGTGTGCGCCGCTGGAGAGTGAGCGACGATGTCGACACAGAGAAGGAGGGGACTCGCAGTGAACGAACGAAGGGCGGAGGGAAGAAGATAGGAAAAGAATAATCGCAGCACATCCACAGAGTGACTGATGAGTGGGGCGAAACGTCCGTCCGTCTGTCTGGCGACGAGCACGAGCAGCCGCGGCTCGCGAGCTACTGCCGGTTACGCCTGACGCAGGACAAAAGTACACACTTCTAGTACACCCTAACAATAAAGAGCGGACGCGCGCGGCGCAACATGGCATACCGTCCTTATCAACTGCACTGAAAAAGGGGAGGGGGGAGTGGTTATGTTGAAGAAGGAAAAGAAAAGAAGTGAGCCCCGTAACTGTCTGCTTCAGGGAGCGACACCTCAACACTAGCTCACAAGGAAGGTGGGTGAGGAGGGATTAAAAGTATATATGAATAAAGGTGTAGAGAGAGATGAGGTAAGCGTGAGAGCGACGACATATCGAGGGGATAGGAGTGATAGGAAAGATGAAAACACGGCCACAGGAGTCCGAGGACTGGGCACCACTTGCGAGAGCTCTTGTCGGCGTCAGGAGATGGCGTAGAGCAAGTCCAGTCGGTCAGAGCTACACTGTCGTCGGAGGTCGGCGTCAGGAGATGGCGTAGGGCGAGCCCAGTTGGCCAGAGCTACGCTGACGTCGGAGATCGCGAGGGCACAACCGGTCGGCACGGAATCCAGCGAGCGAGCCTGCCGGGAAAAGCGTAATCGTCATCGTACTTGCTAGAGGCATCGCGTTTACCGCAAGCTTGAAACCTTTTAGGGCTTTATGGGGTGAGCTTTCACCTTCGCGACCAGTGTGCAGTCTAGCTTGGCGGGGTTTCGTAGTCGTTGATCTCCTGGCCGCGAACTTCGTATCACGCACGCTATTCTTGGTACATTACAAGATGCAGTAAGGACCCTCCCCGTCAGACTTCCTAGGACAGTCACCTTCAAGTGAGGCCTGAGAGAGAATCCTCACGACCACAAGCCTGGACGCCCAGCTGCGGGCCATCAAACGCGCTGACGAGGTGGCGACCAGACATGGCCTGATAGCCCTCGCCACCTAGAAAGCCGTCAGCTGCCTTGATAAAGTTGTTTACTACTTGAGTGCGTTCGTTTCGAAGCCGGACCTACATGTATTGGACAAACTTTCCGTGACAACATACCGAATGGCCAGTACTGCCTAATCGGCGTTAGCTGCGCGGTCGGTCGCCTGCTATGTTGCGGTTTCGTGCGGAACCAATGAAACTCTCTGCTGTGGCTGCACTTGATAAGAAGGGACACGGAGGAAAGAAAGGTTCCTTCCTCCGTGGGAAGGGATGAGTATCGAAAAGGAGGGTCGAATGGTGGTTCGCGATTTTATAGCGACGTCTTGAAATCGGGTGCTTGCCCGCGAAATCGTTGGCGCCTTGCTGCAGCACATTAAATTTGGGACGTGATTGAACATAGTTTCTGTGTAATTAATAATCTACGCGTTCTGAGAAGCAGTCGGCGAATTACCGTTTTCCGTCGGCCGTTCACGTTTCAGTCAGAAACGTGAACGATAGTTACAACTGCAGCAAAAAAACTTTTCTGCTCGGGGTTTCAGCACACAAAAATTGCTACCTGAACGCTGGTAGAGCAAAGTGATATGCGCTTCGTCGAAATTTCTCGATTTGGCGCATGTTTGTTTGTTTGTTTGTTTGTTTGTTTGTTTGTTTCCTTTAATCCATGGCTCATACCCACTCTGGGGGATTGGCCAAGAGAACATATAGTCTCATATGGACGATAACTGCATTATTGCTTACAACGAAAAAAAAAAAGGGGGGGGGGGGGGGGTTGGGGGAGTTGTATAGTGAAGACAGTATGTTAAAAAAAAAAAGAAACCAAAGATTTAGATAGTGAGAAAAAAGAATCAACAACAAAGTAGACACTAATAGCTACAACTCGATTTTAGGAGCCGACCAGACAGCTGGTTTTGCCAAACCCGATTAGTTTGGTATGTCACGGATTTATCCACAATTGAAAATTACTTTTCGACCCGTTTTTTTTTTTTTGGGGGGGGGGGGGGGGGTATTTATTAACGTGGGCTTTATGTTGAAAAACGTTTAGAGTCTTGAATAAAATTACACACCGCATCGAATGCATCTCTGTGGCAATTTCCCAAAACAGAGGCACCAAAACTTAGAACATTTTCTGTGGTTAAATTTAAACCTAGCTTCGCGAATGGAATATCTAAAACAAGAACGTCGTCGCCGCCACTTGACCGCACCAGAGGACGCCACGGTTCTCGCAAAATGGCGTCCAACTTGGTAAAATCGACTGCTCGAACGGTAAAACCCTTGCTTTCGCTGGACCAGAGCGAAGCGAGGCGAAGGGCCCTGAACTTGTACAAGGCTTGGTATCGTCAGATGCCTCACATAGGTAAGCGCAGCGATGACAGCTGTCTTGGTCGTGTCTGAGAGAACGAAACGAATGACGCCGACGGACTGGTCATCTCAGCTGTGTTTGCATGACCTCTAGCTGTGTTCAGCTTCGATGTCGCCGGTTGCATAGAAATACTACACTGGAAATACCGCTTGTTGACGTATTATTAAGCCAGTCCGACTGACTTCGCGCGTACGAAGTTGACTGATCCGCGCTTGTGCTTAATCAGTATAATGTTTGCCCCCGTAATGAAAACCAGCTGATAATGAAGCCAAGGAAGGAGGCGATTGTTTAATGTATTCCAGTAATTGCGATATTGGGGGGCGATTGTTTAATGTATTCCAGTAATTGCGATATTGATCTCAAGAAAGTAAAGTGGACTGCAGTAAAACTTGCCGTCGGCACGGACCGAAGCTGCTACCTTCGGATAAGGCGCCCGATGCTCCACCAATTGATTAATTTACGACGGCGGTCGTCCACTTCATCGAGTATTAGTTTGCATGCAAACCTGGTATTGTGCGTTTCGCATCGTTTGTGCAGCTCAACCATAGTAAGAAGAGGTGCTTCGGCGGTGTCGATTGCATGAAAAAACATGAAAAGAAGCGTAGAATCTTATGTGATTCTAAAGGAGAAAAGAGAAAAGTGAGCCCCGTAACTGTCTGCATCAGAGTGCAACACCTCACCAGTAGCTCACAAGGGATGGGGGTGAGGAGGAATTAAAAAAGATAGGATTAAAAGGTAAATAGATAGATAGAGGAAGGAAAGAGCGAGGCGCAGGGACAACATACGACAGAAAACGACGGAAGTAAAGAGGAGATAGGGAAGATGGACACGGTCGCAGGAGTCTGAGGACGGGGCACCACTCGGCGAGAGCTCTTGTCGGCGTCAGGAGATGGCATAGTGGGAGCCCAGTCCGCCAGAGCTGCGCTGTTGTTGGATATCGCGGGGGCACAACCGGTCGGCACGAAATCCAGCGAGCGAGTCCCACGTAGAATCGAGGCTAAAACAGGTTTTAACATTGCAATGGTTCCGACTGCTATCGAGAGAGTTTCTTGATCGCCGTTGGCTGTTTCATGTAGCTTCTTGCTGAGCATTGGCTATTCGCTACTTGTGCAAGCTACAGAATGAACCCAATCGTAGTCTAGAGACTCTGTCTCGATCTGGAGTGCTCATGTTACACCCATAGCGAGGCTCTTTCACTGAACACCTTGCTATATTGTCGCTTTCGTGATTTTAAGCTCGCGCTATTTTCAGTTACAGCCTAAGAATGCCAACTCCGCCCACTACCGTCACTGTTCCTCCGACAGTGCAATCGCAATCGTGGTGTAAAGACTTGATCCCGATCGAGACCAAACCTGACTTACTCGGGCACTCTTTTCGTACCACTTTCATAAATGCTCCATCCAATAGGGGATGATGATGTGGTGGTGACGTGGCCCTTTGCAACGGAAGAGCGCACTCAGTACCCTGGCATCGAGAAAGAAAAAACAAAGGCAGAAGAAGCGCGCAGAGCAGCCCAGGTCCTAAGTCCGGCGTACAGTTGCCTACCACTGGAAAGCCGCCTTTGCATGACTTTCACTGCATGTCCCCCCCCCCCCCCGTTATGTCATTCTCATCAAAGAGTTGAAACCCAATCACCTGTGGGAGGGTTGGACCCTCCACGAGAGCGGTTGGGAGACTCCTGTGCTGAAGAACGAGGTGTTCTTGTGTTTCAGTCTCTGCACTGCAAGCTCTGCACAGGCTGATGACGACAGCGTCGTCAAACATTCTGTGGTACTCAAAAGTGCAAAGAGCCCCAGCTCTCACCTTGAACAGAAGGCTGCTGCCAATATTGTTATCATAGAAGTGGGACTCACTCATGCCTTCTTTTAGTTTCCTGCAGCGCTCGAGGGTAAACTTGGCCTCTATGGCTTTTCCCCACAGGGTGTCTTCGGCTTCCTTGACTCGCAGGCGGACTTTGACCGCTCATTTAGCCGTAGCTTCAGTCAAGATGGCTTCTGCAAAGATGCCATACTTCTTCAGCTGGTAGATTCGTCATGTGAAGTCAGTCCTCGTGCATGTCGCCGAAAGATACTCAAACATACAGTGTGCATTCCGAGCGCAGTGCATGAGCATGAGACAACCTCAGTAGCCAGTCTTGCTGGTGACTTCCCGAGCATCGCATCCCTTGTTATTGCCTCGTTAGCAACTCTACCATGGCAACCAAGTGTCACACCATTGTACTCGCCATTTTATCATAGATCATCGTACTGACCTTTCCGCTGATCGCAGGCGCTGTCATGCGATGTGTGATCGACAATGCGCCCCTCCGTGGCATGCAATATCAAAGTGCACGATAACTTTCAACTATGAGTCGGTGAATGCACACACATACTGTACCAGAACAACAACTTTAAGCTGCGTGATAGATTACGATTACAAGGCATTATACGATCACAAGCCGGTGTGCATTAAAAGAGCATTACTCAGGACGCTCTCTTCGTACACAGCTAAAACCCGTCATCAGCATTTTTGTTTGGTTTGTAGCACACTGTGAATGCACATGTCCATGGCTTGTTTAGTCTGAAATACTATGACACACACTATTTTGAAGGATGTAGAGATACCTGTCGCTAAGAAAATGAGTCAAGGAATGCAGCAAAGCGTTGCTCAGCTGTCATGCAGAAAGAATGTGGTTTTCATATATGACGTGTGTTATTATAATCGTACAGGGGAATACTGTGAAGAGGTGTTGTTGCGCAACACAATATTTGAGATGTTCTAGAGTCGCATATCTTTTCAGTGAACACCTTTCTTGAACGCCTACATGAGATCGGAAGCACACGTCACCAGAGAACAGCAGTTCGGCTTTGATGTGCCTTGGGCAGTTGCTGTCCGGATGAGTTTCGAATGGCCTAGAGCTCATTTTGCGTTCTTGTCAATTTGTGGCTGCAAAATGAGGTTCACTTATACGTTCGACTCTGGATGACGACAAAAAAAAGGCCGTATTTTATCGGTCCGAAAGCCCCACCAACGGCAGTGGCTCAGCCTTTCTGTGGCATCTCCTTATTCGTCTGTGGAATGATCTGCGAGATGATCTTGCATCAGAGCGAGACCACGCAAAGTTCTGTAACAATATTTAAAAATATTCATGCTTTGAACTTGATGTATGACATTTTGATAATCTGTTGTGTTTTGTATATTCAAATGCGGAAAACTCTTTCGCTAGTTATAATCTTATGTTGCACTGTTGCTGGTTCAACGGTTATCTTACATTATCGTTTGTATTGCATATTTTGCGTTTATATGTTCATGAGATCAAATGTATCCTCTGTAGTAAGCATTATCTTATCTATGTATATCTCTCATGTTTATTCTCTCTACTGCCCCCCTTTACACAAGGCCTCACAAGTACCCTATAAGGTAGTGTAAATAAATAAACTCTACTTTTTGAGTGGAAACTGGCTTGTAAGACTGCTTTTCACAGATGAATTGATGGCTTGCCACGCTGTAGACTGAGGGCAAATTTTTTTGGTTTGTCGCCAAGCGTAGTGTGCTGATGACGGTCTTGGTTTCAAGTGCGGTGATGCTCACACATGTGACGGTTTCAGTTAACTACTCTCTTGTGTCACATTTGCAGTGAAAATCTACGACATACCGGTATCAGCGGAGCAAGCAAGGGCCAAGCTGCGGGAAGAGTACCTCAAGAACAAGCACGTTCGAGACATTCGGGCCATCGACTTGCTAGTTATTAAGGTGCGACCAACTTTGCGGACTATATTGCGGCCGAGTTTTCAAGCCACCATTTCCAGCTGTTGTCTTAGTGCTTAACGAAATGAATATTTTTGTGGTTGACACGTATGCATGAAAACACTTGGGTTGGTGCATTCGGCATTCAATGACCTTATTAAACTCACAGTGTGAAAGAATAAGGTACTGTTCGTTTATAACAGCCCCGGGTGGTTACACTCATGTTTTGTACGCAAAATGGTTCCGTCTTGGTGCTACTTTAAAGACAACACTGTTATCACTACTTCAATCACTGTCGTCTGCTCTAGCAGGCAATGTTGTTAGTAAGATGGCCAGTTGGTTTTGGTTATGTATAGTCTGTGTTTTTCGGTGCTCTTCATCCAAAGTATTAAAAAATTTTGCTTGTTTTTCGGTAAATCTTTTTACCTAATCAAAGTCTTTCACACATTTTCATCGCTTTGTGGCTTGTTGAAACAATACAGAGCATTAGAACTGGGTATGCAGACATTTGCACACATTATCGCCTAGTGTTATCATCACAGTGCATATGCCAAATGCAAAGCACCCTTTTGTCTAGTTTTTCAGCCCATGTTCAATCTATTCTGTAAATAGGAGGAGGAGAGGAAGGACAGAGAGGTTAGCCTGTAATAAAGCCAACCACTAGGCTTCTTCATATAGCTTTGGATTTCGGTAACAGATGGGACCACTATGAATGTCGAAACATGTCACACAGACATTTCTTTAGGCAGGCAAATACTAATTGAATGTATAACATTTTTTTTAAGGGCTAATAACAACTTTGTTCATGCAGAACTAGTGTTCGGGCATGTTCGTTCGAGGTCAAATGTTTTGGCAAAACGGCGCTATGCTTGGTTGCAACTTGCAATGAAATGTTGACTCCGCCCCCAGAGAATTCGCGTACGCTTCATCCAATAGTGCTTACTCATTTTTGTAAAGTCGAGGACTTCTAGAGCGTTTTGAACAGCTGACTTTCGCATCCATGCCCATTTTTGTGGGGCTGGTCTCAGGTCAGAAAATTGGTGGTCTCGCACTTATGGCGCTCGAATTCTGACCCACAAGTCGGGGGGCAGAATCCTGACTGGGGCGACCTCATTTTCGATAGAGAGCAAAATGCTTGAGGCCTATGCAACTTATTTAGTGCTCGTTAAAAAACCCCAGGCAGTGTAAATGTGTGACCCAAGTGGCACGTCGTCACAAGCTGCAACAGTAATCAAATAGTCCCTAAGCAATCCAGCCACATAGGAACTGGCATATGTTTAGATGTGAGGAACAGCACAAAACACCTTCAATTACCACTTGGCACAAAAACAAAAAGATAATTATATTCGGCCTTGTAAGAACATTGAACTATTTCTTGATGTGAATACATCAACTGGAAAAAGTATCGCTGGTCTCTGCCGCGTTGCTCTTGACGTGCAAAACAGAATATGGTAGCAGACGACTTTTGCCATAGTACTAGAAACGTCTGCTAAATACTATAACACACTGGGCAGCAGTAGCCCAGTGTGCCTTGAAACTATGTTGCTTCTTGCTGGTCGATGTGAACAACAGCATGTGTAGGGCCATTAGTCGTCGTAGTGCTAGTGCATTTTACCCGATTAGAGTCAATTTTGTCGATCACAGGTAGTGCAAATGAGCCAATCGTGAATGTGAAACTCGGTTGAGATCAAATGTAGACATCGCTCAACATCTAGATTGTGCTTGGCGATTGTAGTAAAATCAAGCCTCATTATAACAAAGTTGCATCTTGCACACAAAAAAAGTTTGTTATATCTGAAAATTCATTATGAAGGTACATTCCTGTGACTATATCTACTACAAGACTAGTTACTTTGTTAATTTCGTTATATCAAGGTTCGTTATATCGAGGTCTGAGGTAGTTTGTAACCCACCGTTGCTTACGCTACAGCAATTTTACACAGAAAAAAAGTTTGCCATGTCTGAAAATTCATTATAAAAGTAAATTCCTGTCGCTATATCTACTGCAAGACTAGTTACTTTGTTATGACCGATATTTTGTTATATCCAGGTTCGTTATATTGAGGTTTAAAGTACTTCGTAACCCACCGTCACTTATGCTACAGCAAGTTTATTGCATTAGTAACACTCAAACTTCATTATAACAATGTTGCGTGTCACAAAAAAGTTTGTTATATCTGAAAATTTGTTGTAAAAGTAATTTCTATTACTCTAGTTCCTATCACTATAGTTA
The DNA here is from genome assembly GCF_013339725.1 of Rhipicephalus microplus. Classification (NCBI taxonomy): domain Eukaryota; kingdom Metazoa; phylum Arthropoda; class Arachnida; order Ixodida; family Ixodidae; genus Rhipicephalus; species Rhipicephalus microplus. The sequence continues at coordinate 128,310,570 of NC_051174.1, forward strand.
GTTACTTCATTATAACCGATATTTCGTTATATCGAGGTTTGAGTGTACTTTGTAACCCACTGTCGCTTATGCTACTGCAATATACTGCTCATACCAGTAGGTTGCATCATTATAAAAGAAACAGCATCTTAAAAAAAATTCTTTATGAGGAGCAGGAAGATTATCATGGCATATAATTTGTGAGAGGGTCCATCTACATGTGCAGTTTGAGATATGGATATCTGGAGTATCTTTGGTGCTGCAGACTGGTACCTTAAAGTATCTTTTAAAATCAATCATTCCTCATCAAAACATTGTCACAATTTCCCATGTAACGATGCCTTATGACAAAAACCCTGTCGGTATGAAGTTCAGTAAAGTTGTCATAGCTTTTTCGATGCTATCAGCTCACAAGCAAAACAAACAGAAATGAAGTTTTTTACGAGTACTACATTTTGTCTTGTCGAATGCTATCACAGCCCTTTGATTTAACTGCAGGGCCAAATGGAGCTTGTGGAAACGCTCAGTATCTTCAAGCAAAAATCCCACGTTATGAATTACTTCAAGGAAACTGTCAACCCGAAGCCTACAGACTTTATGTCAAAGTTCCTTGCGGGTTACTAGAAGCCTACAGTTCGTCGGAGGCGGCTATCGCGGCCAGGTTGGCAGGCCTCTGAAGCTTCAAACTGCCACACGTTGCAAGCAAGAACTAGTTGTTGAACTGTACATAAAGCACCTTAGCAATCAATAAACAACGTTTGAAAACAAAGCCCCCTGCGCATTTGATGCTGCATGTGCGGGTGGATGGAGCTGCAGTACACCCGTTTGAAGTACCAACATTATGTAGTGAAAGACTCAATTTTACTCCCGACTTAATTTTACCAATAAGATAGCTTCCTCTTGGTTATTTCTATCTACTTGAAGCCTGTTTGCCTCCATTTATCCTGAACCCTAATAATTTGAGACATTCAGCCTCATTGCCTAGGACTTCTCCACACGCTCTGTATAGTGTGTATCCCTCCTAGGACTGTAGGTTAAAGCTTGTTATACGAAAGTATCAGGTGTTAACAGTTTCATAATCTCCACACGCTCTGTGTAGTGTGTATCCCTCCATACTTGGCTCGGTACCTCTTTGTCCGTAATACTCCCATCCTAGCTTCGAACTAATTTGTACTACCTACGTAAAATACATCTCTCAAGATTTTGTGGCACCTGTCCGTAGTGTTCAGGACAAACCAATACTCAGCCACATCACATGGGAGGGCAACAGGAGGACCCCACACGCATAGTTTCCTATAAACACACTAGAGGAAACTCTGGCGCTAGTGTCTATGAGAGCTGTAGTACAGCATGGGAATGATGGGTAGTACACAAATTCGTCTCATTTTCGTACTTTCTGCTTGGGTTGGCTTTGTGTGGCTTGAAGTTGCTTTGTTACAAAACGACAATCGGCAAATGTTCAGCAGTTGCACACTTCACTGCTTTAACCTTTAAACCCATATTTTCAAATCGGCTCACGAAGTTTACATTCGTCTGTTGTTTTATTTCAAACAAAACAAAATGGCAATAAACAAAGCCGTAAGTGCATTTGAGGCTCGCAAGCAGGAAGACCAAGCAAATCCATGTACTACCCATCATTCCCACGGTCGCTGAATGATCGCAGCACCAGAGTTCCCTCCAGGTAATTTTAGGAACACACGTGGACAAAGCAAGCACCCATGTTTCACAGACAGTGGAAGGTGTGGCTAACAGAAGACAAAAGCACAGCCGCATGAAGCAGCTGTACAGCAGTTGAATTAGAACCTGCCACAGTTGCATTCTTTTCAATTTCTTGGAACAAAAAGCTTATCTCATTACCATTCCAGGAATGACCGGGCAGTTGAATTCGATTCATGTAATTCCTCAACGTACGAAAGGAAATGCCCCGTAAAGCTGATGTATGCTAATTAGGTTACCAAGGTGGAGGAATAGTAGTTTGGTGACATATCTTATGGAATGAAACCATCCTACTAATTCACATAGGGGCAGTTCTCCCGCTACCAATATTATTTGCATGTTCAGCACGTTGGAACAAATGATGATGTGTTAATGCTGGCATAATTTTATGCTGATAGATGTAGGGTTCAAGAAGTCAAAGCAGTTTTGCCATGAGTCTGGAGAGGTCATGAATATGGAGAAAACTAGTACTCGGTTAATTTGGAACGAAACCCCATAGATCTGCCAAGGGGGGAAAAAAAAATCGCAAGGCGTAAGGAGGCTAGTCCACCATCGCAGTTATGCATGACAGATACCAACGGCATAAAACGACGGTAACACGAACAATAGAGACATACTTTGGAGCAACACCATCTGTATAAGGACGTAATTATAGTAGGCACATTGCTTATAAATGTACTGTGCTTGTATATCAGTTAAGCCACTTCGAACAAAAACTAGTTACTAAAACGATTTCTCTCCTATTAGTAATGTACAGTTTAGTGAAGTACTGTGCAAACACCACTCTTACCGCGACACGATGGTTATATATTTTATTTCATTTGCATACATGGATACACAAGGACACAGAGGAAAGAGGGAGAGGGAAAGCTGGCAACTGCCACCTGGAGGGGCACAATGCCTGCTCACTCTATTGGGAGGAAGGAAGAAACAGAGGAAAGGAAGATAGGAGGGGAGAAAGAGGAAAGAAGAGAAGGCAGTAAAATGATTCCCTGCACCAAACACCATGACTTCATAGGTTTTGTACGCATCTACTGGGTTCTGCGTAGATTATAATCGATAAAAATGATGTACACTGCCATCTGTGGGTGCCATAGACGTGTCCTACAAAGTTTCAGAAAATTTGATCGAGCAAATGCAGGGAAAATAGAAAAAATTATTGTGAAATTTTTGACTCACGCACAGATTTCGATGCGAAATTTGAAAATGAAGCTTCAACCTTGACTTTCTCTGCTAATAACAAACATTTAACAAAATGCAATTTGTCAATCTAAACCAAGTCATTCTTCCCCTTTAGTGTCCCTTTAAAATACTGCTTTAATGATGGAATCGAGGCTTTGCATTGGTCTATGCCAGGGGGTGGCACAACAGGCCTGTTTGACTCCCCCCCCCCCCCCCCAAATATTTTTTCAACAGCATACCAAACACAAAATGCACATCACCACATTTGCCTGGCCAGTCTTGGCTTTGAATAAAAAAAATCCCCCCCCCCCCCCATCTTCCCCTTAAAAATTTCTGGCTACGGGCCTTGCCTGCACAAGTGCCAGAATCCAAGAAGCTCACCAGTCAACCAGAGTTCTTTCTCGCAAATGTATCATCAATATGCAGGGCACTCGAATTCTCCCGCCAAAACTTTTCAATGAAGCTTGTTCTGTAAAATTCACAGCTTATCCGCACAGTGAATGATGATGAGCTGGGGGGCGCTACTGATATTTTTAAGGGCCACTCACCAGGTTTGACAATTTTGAGCTGACATGTGCAATGCGTAGGTGAGGCGTTCACGGTCACGTCTGCCAAAATTTGCAATGCTACGCGCCGCGGGAATGGATCAAATTTCAAAATGAACGCTGCTCCCCCTTCCTTTCGCAGGCGCGCGCCCGGAGAATGAGCACATGAATGGCCCTACGCACACAGCAGTGCAGTGACGTTGGTCCTCTACGTAGATGACTATGCTCTGACGTTACAAACAGTGGCACATGACATGGCGATAGTTGTTTACATGACCTGCGTAGTTTATGTATTTATTTGTTGAAGAGATTAATAAATCATTAGATAAATAATGAGATGCAATAAGGGAATGTGAGCCTTATTTTTTTTTTCAGTTTTTTCCCCATAAACTGCAACGAGATGTGGGGCTAATGTACCGGCGTTTTGCATGCGTCCGTGTCCCCACAGTCAGTGCATCGAGCAGGCAGCAGCCATGGAACGCTCCTACGCATTCGCGAACTCATTGTGCTCATTTATTCTACCGCATCTAAGCTATAGCGCTTCCAAACCATCCTGCAGAAACAGGCAGTAGACCTACAAACAACGCTCGTCAACAACAAAAAAACGCCGCTCGCGTGCACGGGAGTTGGGCTTGTTCGGGCACGTCATGCGCACTTCACCTCTTGGTCGAATACCAGAGAGGGTAGCGAAGAGATTTGACTTGCGAAGATACGGAGGAGCGGCAAGGGTTTCGAGCTCACCTACTCTCATCCTCGTTTCGCGCCGTTTGAAAAAAAAAACGGTTTTCTCAGCTCGTAATGAACCAATTAAAAAATATTTGTGGTCTAACTAAAATTTGGTATGGGACATAGTGAGTGGCCCTTTAAGGACATATACACAGGACTTCATCTAGTAAGCAATTCATAAACTAGAGGTGGCTACATACACACACACTACTACTACTACTACTTAAGAAGAGGGAACCTTAAGGAGCTTCACCCTAAAAAGAGCTTCGCCTCTAAAAGAACCGAAGCCCTTAGGTTTTTGCAGTGAAGAAATCTGTGAGCGCTTTCTTTTTACACCCCATAATTGAACTTGCATTATTAATTAGTTCTAGGTTATTGAACACTAGTAGCGTCTTTGCCCTTTATTCTTGGCAATGGCTCCTTCGCCCAACTTGTTGAAGTCATCTTCGCTTTAAACTACAAATCCTCCAGTCTTGGCAGCCTAGATCAACCTAACCGACTGTTTTGCTTGAAGAGAGTAACGACATTTTCAGTCGGATTATTGACTTTCTCGGCAGGCTTTGTGTTTACAGTTTTGTCGACGGCTTCTCGTGCCTTATGGAATGCATCCTTTCCATGACGTCCCCTTTTGTCGACCTGGCTTGACATACTGCGGGTAATCGCTAGTCGGTCATGTACTTTGGTCCTTTGCTGATAGTTCAGACAACTTCTTCAGGCAGAGTCACACCTCCCACGACTATAAAGCCTCTTGGATCTTTGTTCTTGTCAGTCACACTACTACAGCAGATGACTTGTTGAAGGCACGGTGGCCACCAAAATTTAGTCATTGTGCAGCAAGTCTTCTAGCAGCTGCGGTTGATCTCAGGTTCCTAGATGGTCCCGACGCACAACAGGTCATGTGCAAAAGATCTTATGTCTTACACACCTGGTGGCATAGTTGCACTTTCAAGTATCTACAGAGGTATCTCAATAACGTAGCAATTTCGCTTATACGAATTGGTCGCAGTTCAAGATCAAGGGCTTCCTCCCATACCAGCTAGAGGTAAGCAGGCGAATGTATACGCCTTCCTACCTGATGAGAGAATGTAGGTGATTAGACACGGACACAAAAGAAGCGGTTTAGACAACACAAACATACTTGTGCTCTGAATTTGCAATTCCCCCCCACCCCCCACACTTATTTTTAAAATCTCGAATCTATACTACTATACCTCGTTTCATACATCAGATGCGATGATGCAGAAACTATACAGAAGGTTCGGTCAGCAAAATGTGTAACTCTGCGGTACCACGCTCATATTTTGTCCTTGCAAACGTGGTCTCCTCAATGGGCTCCAGCTGCGTGCTGATAACACTGATCATGGAGACCATAATACAAAACCATAGATGCTCATCGATACTGAACAATTTATTGACAATCACGTGGTTTCTTTATTTCTCAGGCACAAAGGATGTAAATTTATTACTTGGTCTAAAAACGAAAGGAAAATAAAAACAGCCCCGCCGCGGTGGTCTAGTGGCTAAGGTACTCGGCTGCTGACCCGCAGGTCGCGGGTTCGAATCCCGGCTGCGGCGGCTGCATTTCCGATGGAGGCGGAAATGTTGTAGGCCCGTGTGCTCAGATTTGGGTGCACGTTAAAGAACCCCAGGTGGTCGAAATTTCCGGAGTCCTCCACTACGGCGTCTCTCATAATCATATGGTGGTTTTGGGACGTTAAACCCCACATATCAATCAAGGAAAATAAAAACACAGTATGGGTAGTCAGATCATTGAACTATTTCTTGGCGCGAGCACATGTACCGCAAGAAGTCTCGCCAGCTTCTCCAGTGTTGCACTTGATGTATGAAATGGAGTATAGCTTAAACTCTGTCGCTCTACGAATTTGATACAGCGTACCATGCTTTCGGAAGTTATGCGGGTCTGTGAGAGCTCTGCGTGCATTCCCCGACTCTCATGAACCTTCGGTTTAAAATCAATCAAGCAAGCTTTATTCAGTGTACACCAAGTAATATGGCCCAGAGGTGTTTCAATACACCTGAAATGGACCCAAATTCTTTTCGGTAGTGTAAGCGCATGTTGCAACATAAATTTTGCACAAGTGCCATAGTGATAATAGAATACTGTGCAGTGTTATACAATGTGGGAGTTATCCGTGAATGAAGTTGCTACATTGAATGAATGCATGCGTCATGTTAAATGCAACATTAGCAAGTTCAGAATAAAGTACATCTCAACCAGTCACATATACACATAACAGTGGTAGAAGACGTGCTATCAATAGCTCGTATATGTCTAAGACGTAAAAGGTCATAACAAGATTACATCATTAAGAAGACAAGATAATTATTGAGTTTTTACATGTACGTTAATAGCAAGCTTTTAAGGGCTGAATAATTATTTTATGACACTGAGTTGCAAGTCAGCGTCGTTCACATTAGCGCGCATAGGAGTGTTCACTTAGCACGCATATTCTTGACACCCCCGTCTCCTCTGTCCACAACCCACAGCGACGTGATGATGTCTGGCAACTGAACGAGCGCTGCAGGATGCACAAACAATCACGGTCCACTATGCAAGCAACCTAGTAATATTTTGGTGGGAAGGCCGGGCCGTATCTCTGCACCATGGCGCTGGAGATGGCGTGCAGCATCTCGTACTTCTGGAAGGAGATGGTGCGACCATTGTGCGTGAAGCTGCCTTCCCACATATCGTCACCGAGGTCGTCAAACACGACGCATCGGTCGCCAGGGTAGGCGTCCAGTAGCTCATTCATCTGCGAAAGTGCCACATACAAATACAAAAAAATAATTTGCCCTTCCCCAACCGGAATAATGTGGGCAAGCGAAGCCTGGTGGGTGCGCGCCTGATTTGCGCACAGGGGCAGGGGGACAGCCGTTCTTCTAAAGTAGGCACCACTCTGTCTGCATCATAATATGGGCAGACGACTGAGTTAGCGAATTGAAGGTTGCTCGCCATATTTTCAAATTTGCTATATTGTCAACTATGATTTGCTCAGAAGGCAGCTGCTGCTGCCACGACCACTGCGATTGGCTTAAAAGGACGCCATTATGAAATTTAGTGCCATGACGGAATTCGTGCTTGTGTCAGGTGCTTGCACTGCGCAAGATCTGACGTTTCCATGACCACTCCGCTCCGTCGTTTCGTTGGTATAGTGGCTATATTCTCTCTAGCCACCATACCGTCGTTGACGAGCAAGCAGACAATTTTTATGTTTTTGTGCCAGACATCACAACTAGTTGTATTTCTGTATAAAGTCACCATAATTGCCCGACGTCACGCTTCTGTCGTCAGTGTGCGCATCATGCAAAAATTGACTTCGATGTTATCAGTATCATCATCAGCATCGGTTCCAGCATTTCTCAAAGGGGCCCTGCAACACTTTTTGAGCATGTTCAAAAAACACTGCCGATCGGTAGTAGAGGTTCTCAACAACACGTGAGCCAATTATTATAGTGCAGCACGCAACCTGGAATTCACTATAAATGATCAAAGTCAGCTAAAAATTGCTTTCTCTTCTCTCTACAAATGATGGAAGACGCTCAAAAATTACTCGTAGAAAGCGCATCTATCAGTCTTGGCTGATTGGCTGATTTGAACATGGTGCGCTCGGTTGTTACAGAGATTGCCATGAGAGGTCGCCACTTGTCTACACATGCGCCTTCAATATCACTAAAGAAGCCACATATTCGAAAAAAAAGAAAAAAATGTGCTCAAGGTCACGAGGTGCGAGTGACGTTTTTTTCGCCCCTGCTATCTCTCCCTGCTTAGCTACCAGTGCTTTCGTTGGGACAAGAGAAGAGAGAATGCAATTGCAGCATGCGACAAATCTTTGTAACTCCACTCCCACTGGACGGATTCTTAAAACTTTTTCGGCGTTGAATTCGTAAGGCAACCAGCTCTTCCAGTGAATTCAATACATGGTTACTTGAAAAAGTGTTTCAGGGCCCCTTTAAGCTCCAGACTTTCTCGTATAGTCGGCTCTGTATACACGAGGTTTGTATGACAGAGTAAACTCAGCCTCGAATAATGGTGTCGGTATACCGACTACAGCGACACTGCCCCGAGTATGAGTACATGCTAAGCGACTGAGTCGTGCATATGGAAAAGCACCACTTCTGTGAAGTGTACTCACTTTGTAAGCGATCGTAGTGGCACTGTCGTACGCGAAAAAACCTTTAAGATAGCCTCCGACACGCAGGCTCCAAAAGTGCGTGTAGGTGGTGTCGTTGAACTCGTACATGAAGTTATCCGAATCCAACGGAAACTGATTTGTGTGGTTGTCGATGGAAGTGAACTGCGAGATGCGGAATAGCAGGTGCGACGTATGTACAAAGGTAATGAATTAGACATCGACAAAGGTCCGAAATGCCAGACGAACAAGGAAACAAGTGTGAAAGAAGGAGTAGAGACGTTTTGACACCTAATTCATGAAATAAAGTGCCGTATCGCAAAGATCGACTCTGTGTGCATCTTTAAAGTCCATCTACGTGTTAAATCTTTCTAATGTTACACTGTATATATTGTCACATGCGTCCCGCGAGGTTGCAGGAGCGGCGCCAAGGAAGGCGGGGGGGGGGGTTGCGGCGCCACTTTCTTGAAAACTTTGAGAGCTGACCAAATGTAGGTGATACGCTCCTCTCTGCATGGAGAAACACGCTTTTCGTGGGCCACTTGTAGGAGTTGCTTGTCGTGGGGCATGTCACGTGATAATATCATAATTGAATCATAATGGCCTCACAGATACCAGTGATGTGCGACATGGTGACGTCAGTTTATGATGCAGTCATATGATTTTTCTGTATTGGCATTGTCGCCATCATGAAAGACGGTCACTTTTTGCGTTCTTTAATTATTTTTATTTATTTGAAATACCCTCAAGGTACAGACATTACATTATAGAGGGGAGGGGCAAGTACAAAGAGAGATAAAAACAGAAGAAAAAATACATGAACAATCAATCAGGTGAGTACAGTAACAATGTACAATAAAGACAAAAAAGTAAAGCATAAGACCGATTCAAACACTGGTTATAGGATTTATAGTAGTCAAGAAATGTGCAGTCAATGGGAAAGCCAGAGTCAAGGTAAGTGTACAGGTCACGAGTAAATAAAAGCAGCTGTGTTTCGCAAGGGAAAGATTTGTGAAACCCACGTTGAAAGTTAGAATCATCTTCGAAAAAGTTTGCATGTTTACATGGTAACTACATGTTTGCATGGTATTGAAGTTAGAGATATTGATCCGTAGTTAAGAGAGTTATGGGTTTCACCGGATTTGAAGATTGGTGCAATCTTTCCTATCTTTCAGTCCTGAGGTAATGAGGCAGAATGGAGTGATTGTGAAAAAAATGTATTATAAGATAATGGAGCAATACTCAAGGGTATTTTTCAAAAACTTTGAGCTGGTACCTTTGACTCCACAAGACGAGCCAAGCTTTAAGTTTTAAATTTTTTTTACGATGTCAGCAGACTAAGAAATAATAGGGTTTATTGGAAAAAAATAACAAGGGGTCACATGTGGTAGTTAATTACCTGGCCTTCAGGATGAAAATTACCATGAATGCATAAATCAAAATGGTTGCACATTGTCGACTGGGTACAGGATCACCATTAGATGTGGTTATAGATATGGTTTGCGTATCGTTACACCGAAATAGTTTCCGAAAACTCTTTGGGTTACTTTTCAGCATGCTATGAAGTGTATTTTGGAAAAAATAGTACTTGGAAGCTATTAGTGCTGCTAGATAAGTAGAAGCTGCACTCTTATAAACCTCCCATTTATGTTGACATCGCAAATGCCTTGCCATGCAAAACAGAGGTTTTTCTTGTTAGAAAGATGGGTCAGTGATATGTTGTAGCGTATGGCGCTTTGATGTTTGGGAAAACTTGTTTAACAGGAACGAATTGGTTGTATAATTTATTTATTTTCCTTTTGAACATTTGCCAGTTCAGCTCATACAGACGGTTGTTGAAGTTTTTCAAAATCTGATCTGAGAATGTTAAGAGCGCAACGTTATTAGTATCAAAGTTCCCTCTCCTGTAATTTCCGATTGTTTTAAAGTGGTTGCGTGATGGCGACCATGATAGAGTGATAGAAAAATGTAGAACATCGTCATCACTCAGTCCTGGTGAGTGAACCACAGAAGAGAGATCAGTCCATGACATGAGGACATAATACAAGAGCGATGACGTAGTTTTTGTTACGCGTGTAGGTCAGTGCATGATGCAAGCTGAAATCAGTGCATGATTCAATGAACGATTAGCTTCGGATGATGACATTCGGGAAAATGTACATGGTCCTCACCAACAGATACTCTGTAAAATGACGCCACTCCATGATAATACTCAGCTGCTGGAAACTGAATTGTCACTTGTCACTTGAATTGTACAGATTGTCGCGAAATGACGAATTGCTTGATGAAGCGCGGTAACAAACTCCGATGACAATCTTTATGACATTAATGCTCAGGTAACACTATAGAGATTCAATGTCACACTTTATTAGGATAAAAAAAGACTCATAACACTTGTTAACAGCCAGCAGAATACCCCCGCCTGTAGTGTTAGCACGGTCATACCGGTAATGTTATACGGTTTGTTACATCGACCTAGTTCGATACTTTTGAAGTCAGCCATTTCTTGGTTAGAGGGATAATATCAGCTTCACAGTCATATACTAGGCAGCACAGTTCGCTGTTTCTTTATTTTTTTATTAGGGCACTTGCCCCTCACGTCATGCTATCGGCGTGCTGCCGAAACCGCGTGGCCAGACCTTAAATATTGGGTAGAAGACTCGTCGAAACCACTGGCACTGTAAATCGGTGTCACTTTGTACACAGCGTCATCGTTGGCATTGTAACTGTAGCACCTACCATTGATTACTAGTTTCTTATAGCTTGACAGGCACACTTCAAGATTTTGCATAGTTGATAAGCTTTTTTCTCTCATAACGCATTGTTGCGCAATAGTCTTAACTAACAGCAATTTTGTTATGTTTCAACTGTGTGTAATACAATAGTATATGCTCTTCGCTTTTGTACGATTCAAAATTAACATTAAGCGGATTAAGCGGACGAGGCATGTAAGACATGGCGTAAGGCGTTTGATGAGGCATGTACAGCGTTTGTTAAGCTATAGTGCTCTCGACTTTAAAAATTTTGGGGCTACCCCTGCATACGCTAAAGTTGGGCACAGGGGGGCTGGAGCTACCCCAAAATTCTTGCCTGCCCTTCTCTCCCACCTTGCCCCCTCAAGAGGTAACAGGGAACATGAGTAGTCCTTACATAATGACTAAGTTCCCCCCCTGCCCCCCTTAAAGGGACTGGATCATTTATCGTGCCCCCTCCCCAGTAAAATAATCCTGGAACCGCCTCTGCCTGCATATGCCAGGAGAGAACGTGTAATTTTGGTCATAGTTCGCAAAAGTTTTACACCCAATGATGAAGTTAACGGCAAACTCACCCTGTAACGAGTGTACCGTATGACGCTTTCGTCCATGTCCTCCATCTCCATCCTGAAGTCGATATTGCGGTTCAAGTTCCTGGCGTAGTTTATCGACGAGGAGATCGAGAAGCAGATTCTGTCTTGGTTCAGGAGTCGCTTGTAGTAGGAGAACTCTTGCAACATATCCAACTGCGATAACAGGTTTGCACACATGTAAAGAAAGAAAATTTCACGCGACCCGCTAAGACCCTGACCCAAATACGGGTATACATGCAATGCGCGGTGAAGACAACTTTGTACAGTGACCACTCTATTATGCCATGTCTCACAAGGTCATTTATCGTGTCGCAATGACCTCGAGTCACCAGAGCACATGTGACGTCATGTCACGTGATCCGCCGAGGTTAGGCTGGGCTCGCTCAGAACCTTGTGGTTGCTGCTCCATTAAACTTTCCGGCGCGATATCTCGTAGCACGGACATGCCAGAATAATTCGTCCAAGTAGATCTGTGTATGAGTGCGACTGCTTCCAGATTTTTAATACACACCCACTTGCTGCAGTCACAAAAATGTTATTAAATCTTAGTTAATAGGCGGCCGATAGCGATAGTCACTGTCAGACGTGGTGTCCCCCTATACATAAGTCATCTGCACAGGTGGTCTTGATGCGCTTCTCAATGCTGACATTTTGAGAAAGCCACAAAGCTCAACATTGAACACATATCTAGAAGGCATGCTGCGAAACCTCAAGCAAAAAATAAAAAGGCAAAGTTCCCGTTGCAACACCAGAGCAAAGGGAGGTCAGATCATTTTAACGATGTGGCCTTCTTACTTGGCTGCGGTGTTTCATCAGACACGTAAGCCAAAGTTGCCATCCTTCTGGTGAAAACTGCCCCAACAGGTGACAATGGCCTTCATATATTCTTAGTGTCACTGTCACCCGTAATCAACATCATCTGGATGGCACACGGCAATAATTAGGAGCACAAAGACTAGGTGTAAACACTGACCATGCCTCGGATGCCCGGTAATATGCCGCGAATCGGGTTGGGCGGCGACGCCCAAAGGAACCGGGGACTGGCTCCCACCACCTGGACCGTGTTGGGTTCGTCGGTCGTGTTGCTCGTGCTGAGGCCCACGATGTCGGCGACACTGCAGATGGAGATTGAGTAAACATGTGAGTGGGTAAGTCATAGGCATGCACAAGGGCTAAACTATACCTCTAAAGCTACACCAGTTATTAAAAAAAGTTTGAAAAACTTATCACCAATGGCTGTAGATGTCGTGTGAAAGCATTTCCTGTAAATTATCCTTCATCTAGGACCTGGGAAAAAGGTGACAGTAGCTGTATGGACTGTACCAATTACAAGTGGTCACCACAGCCTGCATCTCTTTCACACTGTGCGGGTACATGCCCCAATCACATCCCAGTGGTCATATGCGTACGCACTCGTTTTCATCAAGGGGACCAAGCAAGCTTCACCTTAGCGTTCCCCATATGCATGCACAAGATTCCCCCGTGGAGGGGGGCAAGGCAAGGTTTGTCGCAGCGCCCCTCGCCCTAATACGCCAATGTATGGGACTTTACGCCCCCAATCCCTATTTAGTGAATATATAGGGCAAATTTGGCACCCTTATTAGATGACTGGGGGAGAGGGGGTTCCCCCGCCTGCCATATCCGTATGCACGCCTATGGCGCTCCCTACCACCATTGGTTAAGTCACAAAGAAAAAGTACTCCGCAATGGCTGCAAAAAAGGAAAATGAAGCAATGGCTTCCTCTTCATGAATGCTTGCCATTGGCTTTGCCAAAGTAGAAAGTACACAGTTCTTCGAATGCAACAGCAGGGGTCACTGGTCGCCAGAATCGTGAGACATGCGTAACAATAACCATACGCACCAAAAAGAACGCGATAGGTCCGTCTGCATAAAGGTATGGAGTAACATTGGCGCCCCCCAACCCCCTGCCGATGAGGAAGGCCCGCCTTCTTGCTCCCTATACCCTACTCACGCAGCACAGCTATGCCAAATGATATTGCTTTAGTGCAGCTCAGTTTGAGAGTGAAGGAAAGATACTATGCAGTCAAGAAGAGGAAAAAAAACCGACGACAGTGTGAGCACTCACCTGCAGTCTGTTTTTTCCCCTTCTTGACTGCGTAGCATCTTTCCTTCACGCTCAAACTGAGCTGCGCTAAAGCAGTATCATTTTATCATGCACCAGCTCGCCCACTTAGCAGTACACCTATGCCATTAGGTGGCGATTGATCAGTAGGAGTCCAGGCGTAGTCAGTCACGCTGCAGATTAGTTAATGCGTAGGAGTTGACCTGTGATGAACGCTGGAAGGAACATGAAAGACCTGCCCACGCATGGGCAGCCCGAAAACAGCGTTCCGGCGACGGCCACAATATATATCGAGCCCACAACTTGTTCAACACTTCATCCTGCATCCGGCCGCGGCTAACTTCGCTATCATCGTTGCCTGCGCGATTTTACCTGGCAGCGCGCCAGTGCAATCCGGATCTGATCGCGGAGGCCATGGGTGAAGGATAGGCGCGTCGCGACTATGCTGCACCGATCCCGTGTGGTTTTTTGCCTTAGGTGATCTCTTCCACATTACGTGTACCTGATGCAGTCTCCCTAAACCACACCCAAATCCAATGGGTACCGAGAAGTGAGAGACCATGCATGTGCTCCTCCGCTACGAGCCCGCCTGGGTTTCATGTGGGTGCAAGAACTCAATTGGCTTTACGTAACCATAAACTTCCCACAAATGGCTCCTTTAGAAGCCTTATGTGGGAAAGTAAGTCCAGCCTGACCGTATGATTGGCTTATTTGGGCCTTTAAAAATGCTATCCTGGAAAGATAAATACACCAGGCGGCTATATACACCCATAGCCTTCAATTTACTTGAATTTTTGCTAAAGACAATGGGTTTACATTGATGGCTTGTATTATTGTCAACATTGGACAGTGCTGGTAGCAGGCATGTAATGCCACTGACGTCACACGAAAATTCCTTTTGTGTACAGGCGTGAGCAAAAGTGTACGGATCACGTGGCAAAATCCTGCCGACGCGGCGCCTGCTATATATATATATATATATATATAAACGGTCTTGCCGGCCCCGGTCGTCTGCACGCACGCTTATCTCGTGGGCGAACAGGGTGGCGGGGGAGTGCATATTAGTTGCCACGCTATCGCGAAAACGATCCGCCCCCGCCTTGTGCCTCCACAACAGGCGGGAGCTTCTACGGGTTGCGCTCTCAACATGCAAAATCGGTGCCATGAGTGTACCTGGAGCGGCCTCTTACACCGGCGTTTTGTAGAGTTACGTGAGACCGGATCTGAATGAGTTGACTGCCAGCCTCACTTCGTATGACATTGCAATTTGTCGCTATCACACTCACTGCTTCAACTTTTCGGTGAAACGGATTTTGTACAATCATTCCTGCCACAGTCGCGAACATCACTTGACAACATGTGCACGAGTATACATAGCCACCGAGAAAGCATCTTGAGACACAGCTAGGTATCCAGCGGCTATGCACCTTTTGCAGGTTCTGTGTCGTTTGTCATTTAAGTTATTCGCGTTCATCTGTACCTGTGATTACGTTTCGTGCGTCCATTGTGCGTAAGGAAAGTGGGGCACGTTTCAATCTGCTTGCTATTCTTGGCGTGACTTTCCAATTTGTTGCTATCGCGTTCATTGCTTCGCCTTTGCGTTTGGAGCTGGAATATTCTTGCTCGGTGCCTTTGTGACAAAGCTGTGACATTTCTTCTTTCTACATTTCTTTCATTCATAATGGCCACCTAAAAGTGATTATGTTTGAAGGCGCTGCTTACAGATGCACGCAGCAGTATAGTCAAGTGTTACTTTTCATATATTGCGGGCTTTCTTTATCAGCATAAAAAATGAGCACGTAATTAGTACGTTATTGAAAGTACCAAATACAGTTGTTGTTTGAACCTACACACATCCATCTCATTGATAATTAGATAAATAGGCAAGTACTATTTGGCGTGCATATACAATAATTATTTACTCAATTGTCATTAACGCAAAAAATTAGTAGTGGTCGCTACGCTATACTATATGCACTAAGTTTGGTTCGGGTAACACCATTCTTCTTTTTTAAATATATATATATATATATATATATATATATATATATATATATATATATATATATATATATATATATATATATATATACTTTATTTATTTATTTACAATACTGCCAGTCTCTTACGAGACCAAAGCAGGAGGGCATGAGTTACAGAATACAATGAATGCTAAGTACTTTCTTACAGGCGGCATACAGAACTGTAGTTATTTTAAAATTGGTAATAATAATCCTAGTTACATAGAAACATTAGACATAGGTATTTATGCACTCCAAATATTCACACTTCGGAAGCAGCGAACTGAATCTTTGCTGCATAAAAAGAATCAATACAGTTTTATACAGAGAAGGCATTGTGTATACTTATACATCCAAATAAATACTACTGGAAAACAATAATGGAGGTCATGGTTGAAGAAAGCCGTTGTCTCAAAGTATAGTCTCAATTTTTGAAGTGAATTCTGCCAGTGATGGTGCGTTAGTAATGGAGGGATCTAACCTATTCCATTCGCTGATTGACAGGGGGAAAAAGGATTGCTTGAAACAGTCGTTGTTGGAAGCGTATTCTTTGATAGTGTATGCATGTTTATGTCGTAGTGTTCGTGATTCTGCCAAAGATATGTACCTGGATGCATCGATCCGGCTGTGGTTATGCAGAATGTGGTATAGAAATTTGAGACGCGCGATTTTTGCTCTTGTTGCAAGCGTGGGTAGACCGGAGGTTTCTAAAAGGTTTGTGGGCGAGTCGGTGCGTTTGTACTTATTATGTATAAACCTAATGCCCTTCCTTTGAACCCGTTCAACTTTTGCTATATTAGTAACACCTTGCGGGAACCACACAGTGTTAGCGTACTCCAAGATTGGTCGCACGAATGTGGTGTAAGTTAGGAGCCTAGTATCTGTCGGCGCGAAGGGTAAACGCCTTCGTAGGAAAAACAGTTTACGCAAAGCCGATGCTGTAACATTGTTAATGTGCGCATCCCATCTTAATTCTTAAATAAATAAATAAATAAATAAATAAATAAATATATACTCGAAAAATTTCCTGACTGTGCCGTCCGCTCAAAGTTCATTTGCTTTTGATATAGAGTGTGCAAAAGGAACATGTATATAAAAGCCATATTTGTTTGCGGAACTTCGAAACAGCACTTGAGCTACTAACGAAGTTTTGCTTAGTTTTGATACTAAACCGTTCTAAAATTTTTGTCTTTACCTATCAGCTAGACCTTTTCAAAAACCAGAAAAATCTTCAAAGTCCTCTATGCTAGCTGGAACTCTCTCTAGGCAATATCGAGAATATTGTGCTTTTGAGGAAATTTTAGTGTCGTACAAAAATGTTTGGGGGCGAAATAGAGTTCAAATCTGCCCGAACAAATTTTGAAATCGGCAAAAGTATGCGATTTGTCCCATATTTGAACGTATTTTCGTACTGATGCGGCCCAAGAAAAAAATCTCATGAAGCGGAGTTTGATAGCCCATTGCATGGTTAAGTGATGAAGAAGTCTAGTCAAATAATTTTTTTTTGTTTTAAGAAAGAAAACAATTTTTTTAAGCTGGCCCTCCGTCACCCTGCATTCGTTTGCTGCCACTTCACCGCAAAGCACGTGGTCACCCTATCATCTGACGCTCGTCACAGGAAGCGGCAAGGCGCGAGATGTATGTCTTGTTGCTTTGGTGTCAAAGCTACGAGTATCGAGTGCGCTTTACGATGTGAGCTTGCCTGGTGTGCCATTATAGGGAAGTATGGAAAGCAAACAACAGCTTGCACTATCGTTCGTACACTGTGCTACACGGCTGTCGGCACAACCAGTGTACGTAAAAAAAAAAGTGTACACAGTGTGCTTCATTCGTCTCGGTTTCCGTGTACTAGGATGGAGCGCATTTCGCTAGCATCACTATTACTACAGGAGCTGGACTCGATTGCGAGGTGTTGATAGAAACGTCATGCACGATCTTTCTGCCCATGTTAAGTAGATTCGTAATAACCTTGCAGGTATTACATAAATGGGGTACGGGAAGGGAACAAAACGCTCAAAGCGTTCACGTAGATGTGTGATGCGAGTTGATGTAGAACACGATACATTCTCCCACCACGGTTAATATGATTGCACGGACAAGAATGAAATGAAATTCCTTAGATAAACTTTGACGAACTGAGAGTGAAAAAAATGACTAATTTAGTTGAAGCCGCAATAGCTGCAGTGTGTTATCCACTAACTATTGAAGGAAACACATAATGATGACGTCACAAATCACGTCAGCACAACGCTATTTTACCACGCCCGTGTAGCCATGTGGTCTAGTCACGTTTGGTGACGTTCGTGTTGACGGTCATAATTAATACGATCCGAAATGTAATTAAAGGTTTACTAGTGAACAGAAAGGAGGACAAAAGTGTTATGATGTCTGTGATTACCATTCATCGCAGTGCTTTTTTTTTTTGAAAATGTATCCTCACGTTGTATTGTTGTTCGACCTTGTACGCTCCTCTCATGTCCTTGATGATCGTGTTGATTACCGCGAATCCGTCGAACCGGGACGAGTTGATCGGGCCGAACCACATGCGGTGAGTCAGTTCGTAGAGCGAATCGTGTACGATGTCGGTGTCCCACAGACTTGTCCTGCGGAGCAACAATAGTGCATCGATAGTGCGTCGTGAACGACGCCAAGTGACGATGAAAGTGTCGACGATGTGAGTTGACACCGATTCACGAAGTCTATTGATGACGCTCTCATGTGACACCGTAGAGTAATGTGATGACCGTGATGACGTCACAAAACGTGCTCTCTTATGTCATGACAATGTCACGTGATGACGTCAATATGTGAAGTCATTCTAAAAGACAGGTGGTGCAAACACGGACACAATAAAAAAGTTAGACACCTCAGACGCCGACTAAGGACCGAAGAAACACACTTTGGGGGAAAAGAAAAAAAGGCACGAAGACATATTTGGCTATGCCCATGCAATAGGCGATCAAATCAGTAGGCGTGAAGTTCAACGTGAAAGATAGCTGCTAAGGCACTCGATTTCAACTTTAAGCAAGTTAATCGACAGTGGGCTCATGCCTGTGCTACCATTATCGATATGCCATGCCTCGATCATCAGGTGCATTTTTTTCAACCTTATACCGGTACAAAACAGCGCAATCATCAAACTCTGGCATGCACTTACACTCTCGATAATGTAATGACAGGTAAGAAGATAAGCCTCGGGTGATTTATGACGTTCCAATAATTCCACATTACGGCAGCGGCCCGTCTGCTCTATGTAGAAGTGGCCGCAGCTTACACCTGTATGAAAACGATATGATGTCATCGCCCATTCAGAGATGGTCACGGCATTTCTTCTACGGGGGCGTAGCCAAAAATATATTTCGGGGGTCGGGGGCACCACTTTGGTCTACGTGGGGGCCGGGCAAGCAGATGCGGTCGAGTGTCATTTTGTGCTCTGTGTGACATGACGAAAAAAAATTCCGTGGGGAGGTGGAGGGCATGGGCTCAGTGCGTCCCCCCGCCTGGCTACGCCACAGTTATTTTTGTACACTGGTCATGTTCTCGCTATTTAGCTGTGGCCGGTGGCCGCACCACGAGGTCAGGCGTTGCTTAGCAACCACCGCAGCTGGCAACACCGCTTGCCGCGTCATCTGGTGTGACGTGAGTGGAGGATCCGGCGTTGGCGGATTGGTGCGACTCGTGGGCTGATGTGAAAAGTGAGTCGTAGAGACTGAAAGAAGCCCCTCACCCCTTTCCCCAGCACAGGGTAGCCAGCCGGTCCAAGAACTGGCTGACCTCCCTGTCTTTCCGCTTAAACTTTCTTCCACGCTTCGTTGTCGGAACGAAACCTTTAGGGCTTTTCCACGCCCTTCGATAAGCGTAACCGTGCAGATAACCAAGCTTAACAATAAGATTAACCCTGCTTGTCACTACGTTCATCGAGACATAACCGAGTTAAGCCACAGCCAATCTTTGTTTTTCTTGTTCGTGGCCGAAAGCTGCAAAAACGGGCAGCTGTACCGTCTACAACTACGCTTTAGGAAGCCTCCATGTGGATTTACGAATACTCACAGCAGTCGTATGAAGGTGGCGCCCCACATGCCGAGGTACCAGTCGGCGTGCGCGTAACGGAGGCGCTGCACGAAGTTGACCACATTGTCCGCCATGCTGAGATTGTACCAGTACGTCGGGTCGTCGTAGTACAAAATGTGAGTCCTCCCTGAAAGAGGAAAAAAAAAAAGCAGGGCGAGACTCGTAATCTACAGAACATTCGTTTCTGCTGACAAATAAATGTGCTGCAACGAAAGCTTCTAGATTACTAGAATGTGGTAAATGTCAGTTTCATTGTATCTTATAGCCGGATAAAAAAAGGGGACACTAAATACGAAAACAATTATTCTAACATTAGTGCGAGAAAAACATGGCATAAGAAAACGCGGGTGGCGACACCATTTTCACATTTCCGCACCAATCGGTGTGACGTTGTAGATTTTGACCAAGCCCAGTAGGTATCAGGAAGTTTAACTGAGCCAGCCATCACCAAAATACGAAAAATACACTTTGAAATTCCCGACGTCACGCGTGAATATTGACAGGAAATTAAGAAACGTAACTTTGGTCTTATAATCTTTTCCTCAATAAACCTATAAAGTTTCTCAAAGTACAGTTTATCAATCTAACCCAACTTATTGTTTCACTTTGGTATTCCTTTAAGGAGTCCCGGGCAGCCGCCAATAATCTCCAGGAATAAAGAAACGGACCCGCTCAAGCACTCGGAAACGTTAATGGCGGGGTCCTCGGCCTTTTGGCTCATAACGTCACTATATAGAGTGCGCGCTCATTGTTTGCAGCCTACTGTATTGTGATCACCGGTTTCACTACTCAAAAAGCATCTACGTATCTCCT
Organism: Rhipicephalus microplus; assembly: GCF_013339725.1. Classification (NCBI taxonomy): domain Eukaryota; kingdom Metazoa; phylum Arthropoda; class Arachnida; order Ixodida; family Ixodidae; genus Rhipicephalus; species Rhipicephalus microplus. Next base: position 128,331,204 of record NC_051174.1, read on the forward strand.
CACGTGTCAACGTTTTCCTGGTGAAAACGAGGGGCTCGTGGTTGACGTTGATGGCGTAGTAGAATGCCCGGATGTAGACGTAGTCGGTGCACTGGTCCGTCTTGTTCCAGATGTCGCGCGTGATGTACTCGAATACGCAGATCAGCGTGAAGTTGCCTGCAAAGAGAGTCGCGGACGTACATTTTGACGCCCGAAGGCATTTCAATGCCTCATTTCATGGGACACTATAGATATCGTTTCGATAACTTCATCTGAAATCGGCAAGTCTTCCATCTTTTTATGAGTTTTTAGCGCTTCTATTTGCAGCTTTAGGTGAGGTTTCGATGAAGGATGGAACGACCAGTATCGCCAGAGCGAAGCCTCGAAGATCAAAAGGCGTTTCAAGACTATGGGAAGTGAGCATACACTGTGACATCATGAAAAAAAAAAAGCGGCATGATCTGCGAGGCAATGTACTGCGGCGAGCGCATGGGTCAACTGAGATTCAAAGAGTGGGTTAGCTTCTATTTTAACTCCGAATTCTCCAGCGACTACCTCCAAGACTCAAGATACGCTAAAAGGGTGTCATCTCGTGTTTGGTAACAGCCATTCCACAGGGCATTCATGGGCGCTCAGAGATGACAAATCGAAGACACCTTGTGCCCGATCCTGATAAGTGCCCTTTCAGGCGAATCACAAGAGTTGAGCTTTGCAATGTGAGCCTGTTTCGAAAGAAGAGTTAGTAGATGCAATGTACGGATGCGTCAATCTCCAACCACGTGACTTAATGTCCTTAAAAAATTTGTCGTGTACGTTCTACGTATGCTCTAGACATGTCTTTCCGACGGCCTAGCTCAAAACTCCATAATTACAGTACTGTACGCAAAAATGCGAAGGTTTGGCCATCAAATAATCATAATAAACACCATATTTGATTTCATCACGTCATACTTGGTTCTGTTGTGGTCTTTTGAGACAACACATTCTCGCTGCCAGCCACGCAAAATTGAGAACCAGATCTGTATCTTCATCTTCATCCAAAATTTAGAAGTCAATGAATATATGCTTAAATACGTCATTAACGTTTGGAAGACGAAGATTTTTCATGAATATGCGCCTAATGCTTATTTTTCTCTCGAATACCTCATTTTGAGCGTTAAATAAAGGTAACGCACTTAAAGACTCTATACTGGTAAGACTGCACGAGACCGCATTTTTCGGTGCACGCATGCAATGCTCTTGCCGTCACTCTGCTCGTCGCCTCAGAGATCAGCTCCAGGAGCGCATCGTTGGGCGTTGCCGGCGATAATCGTGAAGACCATGGTTGGCTACAGCTTGCATGCTGCATCACTGTCACATAGCATGCTTTCCCAATTGCCTGCCACATTTAACAATGAAGTAGCACCAGTATGCACCGGGGTGCCCGGGTGCCATGGTAATTGGGCGACAAGGCACCTAAGTGAAAGCGAGTTTTCTCAACCAGATAATAGTTCACTAGATGACAGTTGGTTACCTTACGCATGCTGCAAACGTGCCTATAGCCCGGTCCGTGGAGGATGAGAAACATCGACCCAGACTGCGACGGTGTTTTTGCGCAGAATAAATGTGGTGGGGATTTTATTTCACATGATATACAATTGCACAACATGCCACACTTTCCCAGAGAACGAATACCATTATGGGGCCAGATTCACAAAGGTGGTGTGCTCAGAGGTCAGCGGTGGAGAGCGTAGGGCTCTCTACCCTAACGTGGCGGTTCCCTCTACTCCTAGCTTTAGGTGGAGTCATTCAGGAACCATTTTTAGGAAATAAACTTTCACCACCATCGTCACCAGCCCGTCAGGTCATCTCTATGCGTGCCGGTGCGATTTCATTGGGATCCCATATGTTACAGAGTTCACATAATAACCTGGGCCTCCTACACAAGAGATTTAACGAGACAATCGGAACATGCTTACGAAGTGGCTTCCCCGGTCGAGACGCTGGAAAAAAAAAAGTGGTAATTAAGAAGTAATTTCTAGAGGAATGTCTAGGCACTAAGCCCCACTTTTTCAGATTCACTTTTCGAACTTTCCCTACGTCACTGCAATATTCTGTATTCTCTTCCCATACACTTCTAATGCGAAAGATGATAATTTAGGCATAAGCGTGCACAGGATTCCTTCTCAAGGGGGGGGGGGGGGGTGAAGGTTTGTCGCAGCACGCTCCTCCATATCATGTCAATGTGCGAGGTCGACTTTGCACCCCCCTCTCGCCTCCCCTCTTTACATAACCATTCTATGTGTGGGGTCGGTATTGCGTCCCCCTTCCCCCCTCCCATGTGCGCACCTATGAATTAAGGTATTGTGTTGAGGCCGAAGTACTCGTGACAAGAGCGATGCTTTAGGAAAGGCCACCATACTCTCGTCTTTCTAGCAGTATCACGTTATTGGTAGGGAAGAAGCAAAGAGTCCGAACATCTGTACATTAGAATTAGTTCTGCTGTTAATGCATACCAGAGTAATAAAACAACATTTGCAATCACAAAAAACCCCTGTGTAAACACGCAGCGGATAATATACGTGAAGGCATGGTTTTACAAAAACTGCATGGTTATGTTCTACTTACTGGAGGCATACGGCGGAGTCGCCGTCACAGGTTGAGTGGGCGGAGTTTCAGAGCTTGTTGATAGAGCACGTCTCGAAGTCAGGCTTGAAGGTGGCCTGAAAGAATGAATGATAATTTTCTGGTGATTTAGCACTCCAAATCTACAATATGTGTGTGTGTGTGTGTGTGTGTGTGTGTGTGTGTGTGTGTGTGTGTGTGTGTGTGTGTGTGTGTGTGTGTGTGTGTGTGTGTGTGTAAGACACACCGTAGTAAAGGCCACACTGGATTATTGTCAACCACGTCGGTTTCATAAGCTTGCACCTGTATCTAGCTGAACGGTGCATTCTTTGAATTGCACCCTCATCGTTATGCGGCAGAAAGTCGTAATTGGAGACATGAAATGAAAGTAGGATGTGAAAGGAGAGAGCAGAGGCTCGAAGCAGAAGTTGCAACGTGAAGGAATGAACCGCAGGAAGCAATTTCTGTTGGAAGAAGTCTACATCATCGTCTCGTAAGTCAAAACCAGAAGAGGCTCAGACCAAGGAGGAAATTTTTCTTAAACCTCCTTCATTCAGACCACAAAGGGTTCTGTCATCGACACAAAATCCGCCGAACTGCGAGGAGGTGGCTGGCACCTACCACACGGTAGGCGCCAGGAATATAGGCATGCCAGCTCCATTCTTCTTTATTTCGCAAAACCAAGCTAACACGAGAGAACAATCTCTGTGGTTCTGCTCAGCTGCCAGGACCTTCAGAACCAACATGCCATGGTACGGCATGTCAGGATCATAGGCCAGCACACAGACTCTTTCACGACACATACCTTACCCTTAGGCTTCACTCGGACTCACACTCACCAATGTTTTCCTCAAACAGACTCACTCGGGCTCAAAACTCACTAAAATGTCAGTCGGACTCGCTGGAGTTCAAGTTCACAAACCTATTCCTCACATGGGCTCACTCAGGCTCACAGCTTGATCCGAGTCCTAGTGAGTCTGAGTGAATCGAATCGTGAGTCTTTTGCAGACATATAGTCAGGACATCAGTCGCAAAAAGTGAGATCCCTGACTAGGGGCTTCACTTTGTACTGTTTCCACTAATGGTTGGTATTTCGAACTTCGTTGAGGGAAATTACAAGTATTGTTAATCATGCGCTGGCAAATCATGGTTCCTTGGAATGCTGTTTCATGCAACACCGAGTACAAGTAGCTATGTGCTTTCGACCATACTTGCGCACATTTTCGCAGTACAAAATAGTTGTGTAATTTTTATAAACTCCCCTGCGTGTATGTGCGATCTTCTTTAAAGCAAAATTGAAAACATTCTCAAGATTAGAAAAAAATTATTTTGTGATGAATATTCGCTTGTTTGCTCGGTGGCACATGGTGACACTGATCACTCCATTCTCGCTGCAATGTCATGACTTGCAGCTCTGATAGACACTAGTACCAGATTTTTCTGCACCATTATGAAACCATGGTTCTGGCCGAAAGCTCGGTTTTCAATAGTGTGAAGTGTGGGGCAAACAGACTCACCCCGACGCCGGTGATGAAGTTGTACTGGGCCCTATGGGTGCTGTCCTCGCTGATGGCGGCCCAGTCGCTGGATGCCATGACGGGGTCACAGGTCGCCCAGACGGGGTATGGGGTCGATAACTTGGTGTTGTCGTTTTGAACCCGGGAATATCAGTTGAAGGACCACCGGGACGCGCCGTTGGTTGTCCTCCGGGACGCGTGGTTTGTTGGCGTCCAGTACGTGTAGTTGGTTGACCTCCAGGACGCGCCGTTGGTTGACCTCCAGGACGCGCCGTTGGTTGGCTGCCGGGACTTACAGTTGGTTGGCCGCCAGTACGCGCCGTAGGTTGGCCACCAGGACGCGCCGTTGGTTGACCTCCAGTACTCGCCGTAGGTTGGCCGCCAGGACGCGCCGTTGGTTGGCTACCAGGACGCGCTGTTGGTTGGCCACCAGGACGCGCTGTTGGCTGACCACCAGGACGCGCTGTTGGTTGCCCTCCCGGACGTGCAGTTGTTTGTCCTCCCGGACGCGCCGTTGTTTGGATGCCAGGATGTGCAGTTGGTTGACCTCCAGGATGTGCGGTTGGGTGACCGCCAGGACCCGCCGTTGGTTGACCGCCAGGGCGTCCAGGTGTGGAAATGCCAGGTGTTACCTGTGGAGACACACCAGGCATTCCCTGAGAAGGGCTGTACAGGGAGTCCTTCTGGTGAAACCACAAGGGGCACGCTAGGTGAACTTATTGCCAACAAGGGGCAGGAATAAAGTTCACCGAGCGGAAGAAAGATACGCCATATGTAGCGTTAAAATCTTGGTGTACTACCCGCTGCCCCTGATCTTAAATCCATGTTAACAGTTACAAACTGGTGTAGCATTTTTGTCATTCGTAGACCTTTTTTTGCTACCTGCTATATCAAAGCTTATTTCTTGATATCGTAAAAGGCCAATACATTCGTGAAGGTCCTGTCCAGCTTTAAGCCCTTTTTAGTTTTGCCCCTGATTCTCTGAACATTACGGAGAAATGAAACTAAGGTGCTTCTACTTGAGAATGACTGCCAGGTCTTCCGGTAGCGAGATACCAGGTATTCCGTGAGAGGGCCTGTCAGGTCATTCGTCAGAGTGACAACCAGGTCGTCCATTTTAAGGCCTGTCAGGTCGTCTATTAGCTTGTCAGCTCATCCACTAGAGGAACTTCCAAGTCATCATTAGTGGACCAGCCAGGTTGTCCGTCAGATGGACTACGAGGTTGTCTATGACAGCGACTTCCAGCTCATCAGTGATTTGATGTAGTGCTGAACTATCGGTAGTACTATCGAAACTATCGATAGTTCAGTCGCTATCGAAGTATCGATGGTAAAGATAAAGCTTCTAATATCACTGTCGACAGCACATTGGATAGTTCCATTGCAAGAACTGATTGCAGCATGAGCTTGGTTCGCTATGTGCAGGTATAGGGCCCCACCAAAGGAGAAGACTGAGCGGCAGAAAAGTTAACATTCTTTAGTTCCTCCACTGGAATGCCGTGCTAACACGTGGTAGTAGAGTTGATATGTTCCTCTGTATCGGAAAGGAAGCAGTCACATGTGGCAAAAGTACGCGGTTTAAAATTTATGTTGTGCTTGTAAATGCGAAATAAAACTATGAAAGACTATAAGATTGTAAATTTTAAGACGTGGCTAGTAATTTTGAATATGATTTATTGATGGACATATTCCAGCATTCTCACTTTCGCAAACGATTAAAAAAAGTCAAATCTTCGCCGCAAAGACGAAGCAATGAATGCGATAGCCACAAATTGGAAGGTCACGCGCAGATTGGAAAGCAGATTGAAACGCGCCCCGCGTTACTCACAGGTACAGATGCGCGCTGTGTCTGAAAAGCACACGGTTTTCGCAAACGGAGACTGCGATAAATGTAGTAACCTTTGTGCGCCCGGTAACTACAACAGAATCATTTCAGGTAAAGCCCGAGGCCAGCCAAGACGTACGATCCTCCCCTCCTCCCGAACGCGAGATAAGGGCGCGCGAGGGAGCGTTGCTCCCCTTCTCTAAGGGGGGCAAAGTAAGAGTGGGAGAATAGAGCACGCGCCGCCACGCGATGTGGTGACGCGTGCTCATTGCTCCATCTTGCTGGTAATGCTGCAAACACAATTCCCCCTGAGATGCCCTTCCACAGCGATAAGTAGTAGGTATAAATAGCTTGCCGTTTGAACGTTGAAGGACGCGCTCTTCGGTGGCGCAGTGGCTAACGCCTCGCACTCGCGATTGAGAAGACCCAGTTTGATTGCGCACGCCGGATTGTTTTTTTTTCTTGCATTTTCATATATATAGATACGTATACACATGCGGTTGGTGACGCTGACGCCGGCGGAAAAATCCAGCAGAGGGTGTCCATGCAATTAATTAAGAAAAGAATCCCTCGTGATTTAAACGAACCGAGTTCTTTCGATAGTAGGCTATCACAAATGTTTTGGTGATATCGCCCGCCAACAACAGCATAATTGATTATATGTGGGGTGAAGCGTCCCAAAAAACACCAGTATTATTATGAGAGACACCGTAGTGAATGGCTCCGGAAATTTCGACCACATGGGGTTCTTTAACGTGTCCACCCAAACCTGAGCACACGGGCCTACAGCATTTCCGCCTCCATCGAAAACAACATCAATATGCAAAGCACGATTGATAGTATAATTGGTAGTAATGTCAGATATTGTACCATCGATAGCACTACCTATAAATCTATGGATTGTTTAGACGTAATAGTAGTATCGTTAGTTTCTTTACAATGCCGATAGTTAGAAAAAAACTGACGGTGCTATCGAGTGACAATTTGCTGGTACTTTTATATGCCTACTACGAGGTCGCCTGTGCGAGGGACTTACATGTGGTCCATGAGTGGGTCCGTCAGATGGTCCAGTAGAGGGTACGTTAGACGGTCTGGGAGAGGTTTTGTCACGTTTCTTCCTCGTAGCCCGACTGGGAGGCGAATTTCCACCGGGAGTCGAGGCCGGAGTCTTTGTTGGCTTTGCTGCGAGACCAGGTACCACGACATCTTGTGTTGACGGGCGCTATGAATGCGAAGTCGAAGCAGCAGTTGTCATCGATACATGGAATGCACGATTACCGCGAAAATATTTCCGTAGAACTGGTATCTCAAACAAGCGGCCAGCGGACCTTTATTGAGCGGCATGAACTGCAGCTTAGTGTTTTCGACCTATTAAAAAATTCATCATAAGTACGTTGATGAGCTGCGCAGACGTCACTAGTCTGAAACTTCTTTTTACTGAGCCATACCATCCGGTCACCGCGATGTTAAAACACAGCGTATTCTGTTGTAGTCTCTTCTGCTGTAAGCTATGAACGTTTCCTCCAACAAATATATTATTATATTCTATTGCGTTGTTCTTATTCTTCTATTGTAAGCAAGGAAATTTTCCTTTGACAACATATTTCATTGTATCTATTGCATATCGCATTTTCTTCTATTTTTTGTAGTAAGCTAGTGAAGTTTCCTTTAAAGGGGCCCTGGAACACTTTTTGAGCATGATCAGAAAACGCTGCCGATCGCTATAGTAGAGGCTCCCGACAACACGCGAGCCAAATATTATAGCGCAGCACGTGGCCTGAAATTCACAATAAACTGTCTAAGTCTGCTAGAAATAGCTTCCTCTTTTCTCGACGAATGACGGAGGAAATTCAAAACTCCCTCGTAGAGCGCCTTCTATCAGCCATTGGCTGATCTGAACATGGCACGTTCGGTCGTTACAGAGATCACCGCGGGAGGCCGCGGCATGGGCGCATGTGCGCCACCAGCGGAGCAATCAAGCGCAGCGACCATGTAAACGTCATGATATACTGCGCGAGCACGTCACGAAGCTCATAACGCGTTTTGACGTCACGGTACAAAGGGAACCGGAACTAGCTAGCTTTCAAAAACATAGTGTAATTACTTTCTCACGATGCAGTCACACCTTCCAGCACATTTCCTTCATCCTTCATTTGACGCGGAATAAAACGGAAAAATTTCGCGTCAGTAACCTTTTGAAGGGGCCATAAACTACACCTCGGGCTTGATGACAAAACGCAGCCCGCGTCAGTAGTGTAGGCGAAAATTGTTTTCAGGAAGGATTGTAAAGCTTGCATCTCTTTGAAATTGTCATTTGTCACTCTGCGCCATGGCAAAGAAAAAATAACAAATAGGAGGGGGGGGGGGCGGGTCGGGTGCGCCACCCCTGGTCTACGTCACTGTCCAGGAGACAGCCATCTCTTGCAGTACCACGCGGCAAGGCGCGTTGAGAAGAGGAGCGCCAGCTTTTCTCGAGCGCCCAGTTTTCGTAGAGAGGCCGGTGCTCACACCATCCTCGAAGCTGGCGGTGCCTGCTTTTGACGTCGAACAGCACATAGCACGCTACATTGCCAATGGTCGACACAAATGTAGTCTTTCGAAAGACGTGCTTCTTGCCACGTTTTTAAGCCGCCCTCCATAGTCTGCTAACCTTATCTAGTGAGCCATGCACGCTCGCGCACTGGGAAGCACAGAGATCGCAAATGGAGAGAGCGACGGTGTTTCATCAAGCGAGCTCAAGGTCATGAAGTGACCTGACGTAATCTCCCTTGCACGCACTATCCCTCACTGTGCGGTTTACAACGCGCTCATCGGGACGAGAGAAGAGAGAAAGCGATTCAGGAGTGCGACCAATTTCAGCAACTCGGCTCATTCTAGACGTATTCGAGCTTCCGTTCGAGTAATCTTTGCGGCAATCGATTCCCGAGGCACAAAAGTCCGATAATAAGGTCATTCGATTATTACTTAGAAGTGGTCCATGACTGCTTTATTAGTAGGCTTTCAACGATGGCCCAACACACGCGATGCATGCAATTACTATTTACTTGCAAGCTTTACTCCCAGAAAGCTAGAGACCTGAGGCAAGGTATCGTGGAAAGCACGCCAGCGTTTCATTTCCGTTTGTGAATGCAATGTGAAATGTGTTGTCCTTTGGACTCGAACAACGTAGGAGCGAGGGGCGGGCAGTTGCTGCGATAAAACTTTGCCCCTGTACTGTAATAACCCGTGAAATGCCTATGACTGCTTGTACACTCCCAGCTCTTAATTAAGCTTGCAGTGGACATGCAGACAAACGGAACGGCGAAAAAAATGCCGACGCAGATGAAGAACGCTATTCCTCTTAGAAGAAATGTTCGACACTCACTCTTTCCGGCTGTCTTGTACTTCAAAGTCGACGCCGCGTCTGAAAAAAGAAAAAAAGTTGAGAGATACTACCACCACAGGGCAGGCTATAATAGCATACGGAGAAAGCTCTGAGCAAATGTGAAGTTCACTAAATACTGATAAGACATTGTCTTTCGATGACGAAGTCGTTACATACATCGACACTATCGGGACGACAGACTACAGTACTGATTCTGGTGAATTCCAGCGCTCGATGTATGGCCAGTATTTGATCTTGCCGATCCGGGCTAAGCAGCGCCACTTTTCACCACCCTCTGAAGAGACTGAATTTTCGTCCCGTATGTGGGCACATTTTCAGAATCTCGGTAGGAAGGGTGGGGGGGGGGGGGTATGCTACGTAGCTCGAGTCATTTCTGACGCGCAATATAACATGTCGGTGAAGTAGCACGATGACGTATCGCAGCAATCGAGCACTACGGTCTGGTCACCACGACAAAGCATCGTTTTTCTCTAATTGGATTACACGGCAAAAGATGGCGGCATCAAATGGAGATTAGAGCCGTGGCGCGGAATCGGGATGCCTACACCGAGTCCCTGCACATACTCCAACGACGTCACATGAAGCAATCAACTTTATTCATAAGAAGGCGCGGCCCTTAAGGCGGCTCGACGTGGGCAGTGACCCTTTCGGACCTGGCGGCAAGATCGCTAACTACCTTTATTGCTAATTAAGGCACCCATATGGGTGTCTTAATTAACATTAAAATTAATTAGCAATAGCTAATTAAGACGCCCATATGGGTGTCTTAATTAGCTAGAAAAATGTCCACACAGTTTCCGGTTTGGCCAGGTTCCATTAGATGGCGCCACCATCGCTGTTGTGCACATATACGTCATCAAGTGAAACGCCTAGGAGGTGAATGTGCAGAGCTTACCGTCGTCATCGTCATTGAAGTCAGCTGAAAGAGGAGGCGGAAGACAAAGGTTGCGTTAGTGTTGCCTCGAACAAAAAAAAAACGTGCGCAAATACTTCGGCAAAATATGATTCCATAGCAGCATTATCGTTTTCAAGCGGTCAGACGAGGCTGTACTGGTCACATTTATCACCCGCACTTTACTAAGGACCATATTCTGGTGATGAGATATAGCGTTCCTATAAAGTGCACCTCTTTACCCGCCCTGAGTATAAAATTTTCGGGAAGTTGCGGCATGCGTAAACATTTCACCATGTTTACGCGGACGTAATAAATGTTTCATGCTCATACGAACCACGTGTTACAGTGGCGAACATTACGCACTTTTTGTACGCTTTGTTTACCTCTGTACACAATTGTTGTCGTATTTCGATGGCGCGTCACATAGCTCTAAACATAGTACAATGCGTGGGCATCGACAGGGGGCTGCAAAAGGTGAAATCGCCGACCACCGAAACCTCACCGGCACTCACCCATCCCTCCTTCTGCGTGCCCTGCGATGCAACTAACGTTTGCACAACCCGAAGCGAAACCCTGCAGATAATCATGGCACTTTAGGAATTTTCCCAAGAAGTGACTTACAGCAATATAAAATACTGATAGTCTGAACAATACATTAGTGGGCCTTTTTCAGTATACACAAGGTTCCTTTAATTTAAGCGAAAGCGACCTGATAAAATTTGCTTCGGTCCTCGGTGCGCTTATCAAGAACCCACGACCTCCTACCTCCAATAATCTGCGGGACCACTTGTACGTTCAGCTTTCTAGGCTTTTATCTGCGCTTCAAGAAAACCTAGTGCAGTTGCCTTACCAGCAAGACCGCATAGCATCACACGAGAGTTTTATTTTTAGTTCGTTCAGCGCCAAGCGAAATGAAGGCATCGTTCTCACGTATTCACACACGGGTGCTCGCGCGTACAATGTTTTTTTCTCATCTGTTTGTCGAGGTACAATTCAATATGTGACGAACTCATCGATTCGCACAGGGAAGCACACTTACTGGCGGAGAGGCGGGCAATGAGAGACAGAAGGATAATCATAATGATGAGCAGGCCCAACATGCAGCAGCCGACGATGGGGACAGCCTCGTCGGAGTAGTCTTCGTCACTGTCGTCATTCCTGGAAATGAGACGGCGCATAAGCGAACCACTCGAGCGACGAGATGTGCTACGCTCGGTTGCAACTTGGGAACAAAGTCCCCCGCCAATATCATTCCTGTGTAAGGCTTAGCGTAGCTCTAAATCCTACGCTTAGCTCGTCGGAAGTGACGGGCCCCCTGAATTCGTGGTCGTCCGAGTGCGACGACACGTTCGCAAAGTGGCTTTCATTCGATATGTTTAAAACCGGTGACGCAAACGTGTCCGTAAGGGAAAGTCAACTATCTGAAACACACTAGAAAGAGAGACACTCTTGACGTCACGAAAATGAGCGAGCGCGATTGGATGGTGCATTTACGCAAATTCTCTACTGAAAGCCGTGGTTGAGGACGATGACATTTTCATCTTACGCTGTAACCGAGTAAACGCGGCGTATTTCACTCGCGTGTGCGGAATCACCCACGATTTTAATTTGTTAGAACATCATTTTACTATTCGCTTTTGGAATCCCCATTCGTGGTTTTGTTGCATCCGAACAAAAAAGTTTCGAAAACTTTGTCCCGTCATAATTGCACATTCTACTGCATAACCTCGACAAAATGCGTATCACCTTTTTTTTTCTCGTTATGGGTGTTCCAGTACCTGTATTGTTTGTGAGCTGGTCATTTATTTTTACTCATTTTTAACTGTACTATGTGCTTTCTTTTGCACTGCCTACATGTGTACGAAGTGCACCTGTTAATTTTTTCTCTTGATATATTCCTTTGTTCACATTGAACTAGTCACACATTGAACTATTCCTTTGTTCGTTTTGCTTCTACAATTATTGTTAGATAATATTGACTATGCTTATTTTTTCAGCCATTTCAAGCTGTAAGATAAGCATTCGTTATGATCGAATATTTTATGATGTCCGCCTTAAGGCCTCGGACGAGGCCTGTAAGGACATTTAAACAAATTAAAATGGCCCTTGCTCAGTTGTCAGTTCATACAGGTTTTCTGTCTCGTTCGTTGTATTCCCTCCTCTACTCAACGTACGCTGTGTACGGGCAAACTTACGACGTGCTGACGATCTGGCTGCTCATGTCTGGCACATCGTCAGTGCTTGCTGTAGATGTGTCATCCATGGCGCTCTCTTCTGAGTCTGGAACATGACGTAGAAAAGAAACAAACAATATTTCTTAGCCCACACTCGACCCTGCGTGCGATAACATCTATTCTTTCCACAGTGGATCCGTTAGCTTTTTCGTTAGGCGTGTTAACAAAAAAAAAAGAAAGTAATGAGTAAGAAAGTAATGAGTAACTTTTTTTTACACGTCGCAACCTAGTATATGGGGCGCTGCTAGCCTACTAAAGAGAATGTGGGAACGTTAAAGGAGAACTCCAGTGCATTTTCATCCACACTGAGATAATGCCGTTGTCTAATAGTACTGAAAGTCCTGAAAAAAAAAAAACTAGGGTGGTTCATTTTGCCCAGTCACTCGTCAATAATATTAATTAGGCAAAAAAAAAAACGACGAGTCGAAACAGAAACCGAAGCAGGGAGCGGCTCTGTCGTCCATGGCGGGTATCCGATGACGTCACAAGAATCCGTCGTCGATGGCGTCACGAAATTCGCTTACACCCCACCACGGCTGGCCAGGGTGTAAACATGGCTGACGTGTCTCGATATTCTGATGCGCGAAAAGCTTGTGTGCGATGTCATCCGACGCGGAATCAAGCTGTGCCGCTCGTCTGAACTTACAAAGTTCAGGGATGATTGCAGCTACTATCTGAGCGCGGAAGCATCGCTTTTTTGTTTTGTTTTATTTCGACCCTCCGGTGCATAAAGAATCTGACGTGCCCCGAATCGATTTCCTTGTTGCTCAATATTGTAACACCCGACGTCAACAACAACTAGCACGCTGTATGGAGCTGACAAAACTGAACCGTGCTCACGTAGTCGTCACCTCCTAGAAAAAAGCGGGCGCTGCATCCGTCTGCTGGGAAAGGCGGGGTTTTTGAAAGAAAGAGTAGGCCCTGACGTCATATACACAGGGTGGCTCGCGTTTACAAGTGTGATTCCAGAATCAGCTAACAAAAATAAAATTTGATTTCTAAAAAAAACTAAATGACCTATGGTTGTATAATTTGGCACATATCACCACGGTACCAACGCGAGCACATGTTCAAAGTTTTATTGAAATTAGTGAATATAAAAGAAACGCCAGAGTTCCCCTTTAAAGCTAAATCTCGGAGTGGCTTGCGAGTGGGGACTTGTTGAGGTGTGTATCTATCCGCTAACGAGCACAAAATGTATCTTTACGGGAATGCACCTTGACACGCTCCGATGTTTATGAACCCAAGCCGCTCACGCCCAGCAGTTTCGAGTCGCGAATCAAATGTATTTATGAAGCCACAATGACAGCATAGTGGCGTCGAATGATAACGTCATCCTCGCTTGGACACCGCTAACCTTGCGTCTTGTGACTTGCGGGGCACTAACACGGTGGTTTCAGTGACGTTGGTGCAAGTCATCTATCACTTAATGTATTACCATGGATGCAGAGGTATTCCGGCTTCGACCGTTAGAGTGTGCAACATGATACAGAAGGAAGAAGAAAAGTGACTTGATCCCATCTTCCAATAAAATGGGAGAAGGCGAGTAAAGTTATGCTACACGATGTAGGTCTTCTCGACCACCTAAGTTTTCCCCCTGAAATTCAGGTCCACAGCTGCTCGTGGCAGCCTTTGAGAACTCCCAAGTTGAAACTCTATGAAGGTCAAAGGGTTGCTGACACTTTTTTGGAGGCGACTGCACTCTGCCATAAAAATCTGCAGTATAAGAAGACGGCTCTGAGGAAGTGATAAAGGAGTAAATTCTGATGAGATAAACTTTCTTTTGATATGAAAGTTAATTTTCACATTGTGCACCTACCAACATCGACACTAGCTTGATGTCAGCCTATACAGGAGCAGTTCGGCTAGTTGTCATCACATTAGGTACCGAAACTCCCTAAATGACGGCCTGTGCGTCACAAATGGAGTCACAATTTGAAGTGGCCGTGAAAAAAAGTCACCATATAATGCGCGAGCACGTGGCGAGATGTTCATACAGCGTTGAAACGACAGGGCACATACGTACTGAATTTGGCTAAGTTTTCAGGCCGCATCCACTCACTCTTACCAGGGAATTTTCTTTAGGTTTGTGACGGCCTGGCGTTTCATTTGACGCAACAAAACGACAACTGAAAATTTTCGTGTCAGTACTCTTCTAAGGGAAGGGGAGTGGTTCTTACGTTACCACGCGATGCAGTTTAGAACCACCCTGTTAGCAGGACAAAACGCAGGTTGAGGCTATAGGGTACATTCCCCGGTGCATTTTGTGGCGTAAAAGGGTAGAGAAAAAGTCTAAGTGCAGTATACGCCATGGCAGTTAGCGTGCGCGTGACGACCGATGCATTAAAGATGGGAGGGTTCGGCGAACTACGCGGTAAGCCGTGAATCACGTGGTACGTAAGTAACTTTTCGGCAGTGCCTATTCTCCCGGCAACCGGGATAATTGTTCAAAAAAACATTTCTCCCGGCAGTCGCCTTCCATTGGCTCTCATATGTCACCTGACTAACTGCCGTGAGGAGAAGAGAGAAAAACTGGCTGCTGCGGGACAGACTGGGCATACGTAGCCTAGCGTGCGTTAGAATAGGTTAGGTTAGGCTGCGAGACAGACTGGACAGACGTGGCCCGGCGTGCGTTAGGCTAAGTTAGGTTAGGTTACGGTAAGACGGTAAGTTGGGCCAGTTGGTAAGGATCCACCGTGAACTTATTTACAGCGCAACACCAAAAAACACAGGACAGGGAAGGAGCAAAAGAGCCGTTGTCTTTTCTTTCCCTTTTGCTCCTTCCCTGTCCTGCCTTGTCACGTCTTGCGCTGTAAATAAGTTTACATTAGGTTCTCTTGAGTAGGTTAGGAGGTTAAGTTCTACCGGTTGCCGGGAGAATCATACAAAAAATTTATCTCTGCAGTTAGTCACGTCATTTACGAGAGCCAATCGGAGGCGACTGCCGGGAGAAATTTTTTCGATCAATTATCCCGGTTGGCGGTAGAATGGACACGCCCTAACTGGTCTTATGAGCTCAATGTTGGAGGGTGATTGCTGGCGTCATAACCGTCAGCTACTGACAAGGACATGCTGGAGAGCTTCGTCCTCTCCGTGGATCTCGCAGTTGGAAGCCCTTCGAGGCACGACGTCTTCCTACTTAATGAATTCACGGGCCGCTCAGAAAGTATCTCTTGGAAGATGCTACCAGGTAGAAAAAAAATGGCGCCTCACTACGAAGCGGCTCAACAATGCGCACCTTCACTCATGACGGCGTCCTCGTCTCGGACTTGTGGGGAACCTGGCCAGCCGTGAACCGTCCTCCAGGTCTGCAAGCTTCTTCTGTGAGCGCTTGCCTTCACGTGCCGCTTGGGCCTGCACGATATTTGTCTTCATAATTGATTTGATGTCTTCATAATTGTAGTTTTGTCTTCATAATTGATTTTCTGCGATTTTGTACATTATTTATACATTGTTATTATTTTTTCATACATTTTATTACTTTATTGTTCGTGTTAGTTTTTATATATGTATACTATTACCCTCCCTATGTAATGCCCTCGGGCCTTCAGGGTACATGAATAAATAAATAAATATCAATAATTATCATTAAAGGAATGTGCCGTGCACCCACACGGGGGAGGTGGGTATATTAATTATCGCGAAATATGTTTCGTGGCGTGAACCACTGAGACGGACGGATCATGTCTCGAAGGCTTTGGAAAGCTCGTTATTTTCTCGATTGCCGCTAACTTGCTTTAAGCACCCATAAAGCCTTCGGCCGTAAGAACTGTGTAGCTAGGTGCAAAAAAAAGCAAAAAAAAAAAACTATCATCATTATGAACGGGCATGTGCAACATAAATTGGAAGAGTCTTACTAGTCACTGCTGGCCTACCGTGATGACGACAATGATGAAAAGTTGATGTCCAGAGAAGACATAGGGGAGACCCTGCGCCACCAAGCTAGCGCGTTGCATAGACTCCAAATTCGCTAGAGATTAGTGCAGCAAGAACAGCAGCCATAGGGACACGCAGTTCAAAGTCAATCAGCCAATAAAATTCAAGATACAATAAAATGAACGGCTACCCCCCAACTCGATTTTCGCGGTCTCAGCTGATCATGTTGCCCTCGCTCTGTAACGTCGCATGGCTGCCTAATGAAATGAGCTGAAAATTCATACGTACAGGAAGCTTGAATGGTGTTGTGTTCTGGCGCCACCTGTGAGTGGCGCGCGCACCGAGTGCGCCCTAGTGTGTACTCTGTTCAACAGATGTCGCCTGTAACGGCACACACGTGATTGCATGCAGCCAATCGCGTGTGTCCGCGTGTCCATTGCGTGTCGTTCAATAAACGGCCGCTGGCCGGCTCAGTCTTTGTTGGGTTTCCGCGGGCTCCGGTCAACTCACTTCTACTGCGTGTGTCGGGGGCGCGTGCCGGCGCACGTTGCGTCTCGCGTTCAGTCGTCGGGCCCTCGCCGTCGGACGCCGCTCGCCGACACAACAAATGGCATATTTCCGTTATTTTCAACATACTGAGGACGCCATTGCGATGGTAACAAGTAATGTGGTACCTGAAGAGTGAACGCCATGTGCGAAACGAGGCAGCTCGTGAACGCCTCCGTGACATTTTGTAGCTTTGCTGTTATTTTTGCGATGGCGTCTATATATCAACGCTCTTACATTTTTTTCCCATTTTTTTTTTCAAACAACGGCGCCTGGAGAGTCCCCGACGCGTTTTCCTCCAGCACCGCGGCGTTCATCGCGGTCTACGACTGGATTTGCAGCTTTCCCGCTGAAAAAGTCGGACAGCTTTATTCTTTTCAACGTTCAGTAAAAACAACCATGCTAAAGGAAAACGAAACCCAATAGTAATCCCTATTTCGATGTAATTCCTCGATTACACCTAACCTTACATTTACCCAATAACAGGCCTGCGCCCTCCGTCGTTATATCCGGGGAAACAGTGCCTCCCACGAGCGTCACATATGACTCAAGAACAAGAATGCACCGTTCGTACTGGTTGTCGATTCTGACGCGGATATCGCAGGCAGAAACAATAATTGGCTTACACGACACAGACGGCCGATATGCTCTCACGCAGACATCTTTTTACTACTTAAAACCCGCGATCATCCGAGGGACGTGTGTATAGACATTGCATTTACGAACGCCCAACTGCAACCCATACAAGAATTAACCCCTCTCCTGGCATTTCACGGTCCGAATAAAGCCGTCATTTGGAAGGGACAACGAAAGCCAAACCTCATCTAGGAAAATGAATAAAAGTTCTTATATAACCTCACACACTGGTTTTCGCGTCTTTCATGGTGATGAAATGGGCCAATTTTCACCGAAGAGTCATGAACTTCCGGAGCTTCGACCACTCATCATTCTGTGTGAATATATGAGCGCACAAGGTAGAAGAGCACTTGTCAGGAAAGAGCGTCTTTCCTGTCAAGTGCTTTTCCTTCTACCTTGTGCGCTCACATATTACCACATTATGTTTTACCAACTGGCTCAGCATTCCACTTTATTGCACTCATCATTCACTCCATAGCTATGCTGTGAACTTTTTTTGTTCTGTTGCACACCAGGTGGTCCTTAGCTTCCAGTTTCTTTCATTATACAGGTCTCTGCCCGATACGTCCGGTTTTATATGGATCCTTTTTACAGAGAGGAGGAGTTCCTTTTTCGTTTTTTGGGGATGTTGGACGAGAGTACAGAAGCCGACGCCACAGCTTCGGCAGTGCATTTTTGGGGGGGTCACGCACACAAAGAACAGCCCAAAGAGGACTATGACGGCGCCCATGGAGCCTTGAGTGAAAAGGTGTATAGGACGAGCTGAAGAGAAAAGCAGGGCACGAAAACGCAACACACTGAAAAGAAGATACACGCTCGGAATTGTTTATTTAAAAGATAATCATATTGGCGAATCCCTGCACGCTACCGCCTGCCGTTGTGCCGCAAGGTCAGTCTGCCTCGGTGCAACAGTGGTCACGGTGTGCGGCTGCAGCGGTCGCATTTCGACGGCTTAGATGCCACAGGTTCATGTCGTGTGCGATATGTGAGTGCACTTTACACAACACCAGATGTTAGAAATTTCGGAAGCCCTATCATTACAGTGTCTCTCATATATCTGGGACGATTATTATTGCCGCAAGGTCTAGTCCACGAAATGCAGAAATAAACACGATTAAAAAAAGATATGAACATGTAAAACATCTGCATCAGGGACCAGCTAGTCCTCCTATACGTCCACGTAGTTTTCACTTTTTTCTTATTTTGCGGTCGATGTAGGGCAGCAGAGGAGGATAACGAAAACGAAAGGACAGGGAGGTTAGCCCGTTGTCAGACTGGCTGGCCACCCTGAGTAGGGTAACAAACCGGACGCTAGTCTGGCCGGCGTCCCTCGTCGCGCTCTCGCCCTCAACTGGTGGAAGGCGGTACGCATTCGCCATGCTTGGACTCGGCGGGTTTTCGAGATTCAGCGGTCCAAGCGGAGGAAAGTTATTCCTCGAATACTCGCAAGCGCTCCACATTTCAACTAATACGTAACACATTGGCACTCGTAACTGCGATAGGATTTTAGTCTCCGTTTTTATTTTTACGGTCCTAAGCTAAAGGCAGGTGGGTATATTAAGGGCGCGAAATGTAGCACTTGCACGCATAATGAGTGGCCAGGCATCTTTTATCAGTCACTTGTCTTTATGTGATATGTCTTATTGGAGTCTACAACTGAGAGGTCGTTGTGACAACATTTATATTGTTCCTCTCAAGTTCCTAAGCCCTCAGAGCTCGAAATACTGGTCAACATGCTCTGCCACATCATCAAGTGAGGGGATATACTTTTTCTAAGTCAATACCCTTCGTTATTGAAAAAAAGAAATCACAGCATATCCATGGAGGATGAGTGGGCGAAGCTCCAGAGGTACATCGGTAAACCGTGAACCCTCCGTAAATACTGCCCAGTTGATAGTCGTGTGAATACGTGACAAACACTTTGTGCGCGTTTCACCGCCGCTTCTACGGCTCTCAGCTCAGGAGAGTCTTGCCGGCGCTTCCGTGCGGCTTCGGATTCGCGGGCTCTCACTGCAGCGCGTACTGCAGCCACTCTCCGAGCCCTTCGCTCACGACAATAGTAAAAGCGCGAGATCAGAACGACGACAAATGGGCCTTTGTCGTCGTTATAATCTAGCGTTATAACAATTGTCATGTCACACCAACTAGCCCAAACCACCACTCTCCGCTCGTACTCGAAGCACACAGACTGTCGGCGAAAGAGGAAGCGCGCCAAGAGCGAATGTATTAGGGTTCCTCGAGGGGGGGCGCGCGCATCGAAGAACTCTGGAACGCATGCTATGGCTGCGCCTCTAGCGGTCTCCAATCATACTAGAGAACGCATCGATGTGGAGCGAACGCTGCAGCACCATCTAGTGAGCAAACAGAGTAGCAGCTGGCGAGTGGCTCAGCACCACCGTCATCGCCATAGATGTGGCTCGATGGATAATGGCGGACAAGCCTATGCCTTAAGGAGCTTTGCCTCTAAAGAAACTTATTACAACAATTTAGGAATTGCTCAATGACCATACAGTCACGCCCGGCTTCCATACGTTTTTTTCTACTTTTGGCTATTTTATATCCTTCTCTGAAAGTAATTTGACGAGCTCACACAAACTACTTCGGTGTCTACATTCTCCGGATTGAACCCACGAAAACGCCCCTGCAAGTCTTCGCTCCTGGAAGTCCTTGCCATCAACCTAAGTCTTTGCAACAGCGTCTTTTTGACCTTGACATAATCCATGGAGTCACCAGTCTGCTTTTTCGACAAGACACGGTGTCACACAGACTGAGTGTTGTTGCTCCCTCTTTTATGTCCCAACCTTGACCCCTGGAAACCCGTTGAAATCTATATAAATACGCTTCTAATCGTCACGTCTTCATTGAATGGAAGCATTAACTTTACAGGACATATGCAGGTAACTTTAGATATTCCTCTTTTTCCTATCATAGTATACGCCCGTATTTGTACCAGGTGGGACATTATCTCCAGACAAGGGAGTGGGCAAGGAGTTACCGTGCAATATATAGAAGACATGTATAGACACCGCTAGCCGCTATGAAGCACACGGTGACGTCAAGCATTTAGGACAAGCGGAATAACAATTGTTACATTGAATCGCAAATCGGTTCGTTCACTCAAGGCGCGCAAACGAGAGTGTTCGCTGAAGACGTCCGCATTCCCAACGTTTTCTCTTCCTTCCCTGTCCACATCAACAGCAGCGTGATCGGCGTCTGGGGCACCCCAACGTGCACTAGAGCGCCCACACGAAGGGTGAACGTGCAATCAAGCTAATAATAGTTCGAAGGGAAGGCCGGGCCGTATCTCTGCACCATGGCGCTGGAGATGGCGTGCAGCATCTCGTACTTCTTGAAGGAGATGGTACGACCGTCGTGCCTGAAGCTGCCTGCCCACATGTCGTCACCTAGGTCATCAAACACGACGCATCGGTCGCCAGGATAGGCGTCGAGCAAAGCATTTATCTGCGAGAATGCAAGAAAACAAAAAAGCAGCTTCACTGACCAAACCTGGCTAAGACCGTCTGAAGAGTGGTAGAGCGGTACTGGTGGCATCATACTGCTATTACGTAGCCTGAATTTGCTCATAACGTCTTGTGGACCGGAGTTGAGTAGTGGGCATGCCTAAGTTCTGTGGCACATATCTAGTGAGCTTGTTTAGAAATCTTCGTTTCTAGCGAATTGGTGGTGAGTTGTGGGAACTGTCCAGTTTCTCTGCACATAGAGTCACGTTTCGCTTTGAAGAAATTAACCACGGCCTTAGAAAGCTTCACTGTTGAAAATGTAGATGAGGAGAGAGACGGCATGAAGACGATGTGGCTGTCATAATCACAGAACTTCCTTACGACATTTTCTACATGAACCACGGTGCTGTGTACGCTGACCCATTATGGAAATTTCGATGCTTGTGACTCGAACGAACTTGTGGCTTTGCTTATTGTTATGCCTTGGCTTTTGCTTCGAATAAAGGATTAAGGTCAGTGTTCGAGCGAGTTAGTAATTCATCGCGATGCAAATTGGAGGACGATAGAGCTCTGACTTCAAGATTATAGGTCCCGATAGCGTAGTCGGTCCTCGTGCACGACGCTTTCTGAACTGCTAAGGCTGCTTCGGTTTTCCGTGCGTGCGTCAACCAAGCGACTGTACAAGTGCGCAAGTGTACAAACGTACAAGTGCGCCGCGTATGCAAAAAGCACAGTGACCATTGCACAAGAGGTGCTCACCTTGTGAGCGATCGTACTGGCGTCGTCGTAGGCGAAAAACCCTTTGAGGTTGCCCCCGACACGCAGACTCCAGAAGTGCGTGTGCGTGGTGTCGTTGAACTCGTACTTGAAGGCGTCAGACTGCAACGGGTATTCCTTCGTGCGGTTGTCGATGGAGGTGAACTGTCAACGCGGTGCAGCAGGCGTCACGTGGTGTGCAGAATGAAAAAAAAAACAATACACGGTACGTCAAACCAATAACATAAACAACAACACCGAAATGTGCGCAAAAGGACTACTAATTCGCGTACGTAAAATTTAAGGCCCTTTTAATGCACTGAAGATGAAAGTCCGCTGCGGCTGTGGCTTCGAGTCACTTTCGAGCCCATGCCCACCTCTGAGCATGTTGGTCTTCTAGTGTCCGTTGTTCTTGCGAACAAACCGCATGCATCCGCCCCATGGCTAGTCCAAACGACAATTGTGATGATAGCGCCAGCGCGACCTGCACGTCACGAGACCAAAAGCCACGACGATTGGTGAGACGTGCCACCGCCGAGCATCGCGACAATTGGAAAATAGGTTCTATCGAGACGGCGAGCTTCTACGCATCCTTTGTCTGTGGACGCGACCAGCCAGAACCTGGCCGTAAGGTGCTGTCATACTTCTCTATTGCTTCAAGTAAAATTTTGGAAGGTGCAACATATGGCCGTTTCGGCGATATCGGCGTCTCTGGTTATGAATTGTCTGTGACCGAAAATTCGAAGTAGATTAAGAATTAAGGAAGAAGCTGTAAGGCGTCCACACACTCTTTTTCCTGGCGACACGGTCCATGTATCCACCGAGAAGCGAAGACAGGCTCGTGGGAAGGCGATACAAACACGATCCGATCGCGCTATCGCGTTCTGCCCTTTCTTAGCATCTTCGACTTCAGGTTGTATGCTACATCTCTACACAGGTGCGACATATTCTAGAGGTCCGTTTCAATTGCAGATCCTGCATAGAATAATTCAGCTCGCGCTGTTGAAGTGATCGGCAAACTCACCCTGTAACGAGAGTACCGTATGACGCTGTCGTCCTTGTCCTCCATCTCCACCCTGAAGTCGATATTGCGGAACGAGTTTCGGGCGTAATTTATCGACGACGAGATCGAGAAGCAGATCTTGTCACGGTTCAAGAACTGCTTGTAGTGTGGGAATTCACTCAGCATATCCAACTGCGAGATGCGAGGCACAGTGAAAAGGCAATTTAGCGCGAGCTCGTTAGCAATTGAAGGTGACCGCTGCCAAACTGAAATAGAACATGGGTTAGGAGAATTGAGGCTGTAAATACTACGATTTTACAAGGGTGGCCAAACAATGTTGCCAGATCCAAAGTTTATGTAAGGCAGCGTTTGAGTATCGCCGGGCAACAGCTATAATCCGAGCTCTTGCTTTAAGGAATGCTGTCCAAATTATAAAATCCGCGATAAACCTTACTCAACGATTTTTTAATTAAATGTATGTAAGGAGATTTCTCAGCACTTTTAGCTTCCCATGTATTCCTTGTTGATGAGACCTAAGAGAGACTTGAGAAAATGAGCTGATATCATTCTTTGTGCATTTGCCATGAAGGCGAAAGTCATTTTTTATTCTCGATCAATTGTATCGATCCTTCCGCACTGAAATCTTCCTGCTCACTTGGTTTTGCACCCTCCT